>JAEOAD010002244.1:0-56280 GCA_036365145.1 Orientallactaga sibirica | reverse complement strand
AAGCAGTTTGCTTAGAAAACCAACATATTCATTGCTAACACTGTACTGTGTGAAATGAGCAAGTTCTGTTGTCGGGATCAATTGCTTTCTTAAGAAGAGTGTTGAGTGCAGCAAGTTCAAACTTTCCTTGTTTGTGTAATCTAACAAGATGTACAACTTAGTAGATTCACCTGATTTCTAATGTAGTTTTTTTAGAAAAGAAACATCTTCATTGCAGAACACTGTACTCTGTTAAATAAGCTACTTCTGTTTTCGGGATCCGTTCCTTTCCTGTAAAGACGGTTGAGTACAGCAAGTTCAAACTTTCCTGGTTTGTGTAATCTAACAAGTTATACAACTTCGTAGATTCGACTGATTTCTAAAGTAGTTTCTTTAGAATACAAACATCTTCATTTGCAAAAACTGTACTGTGTCAAATGAGCTAGTTCTGTTCTCGGAATCAGTTGCTTTCTTAGGAAAAGCGTTGATGGCAGCAAGTTCAAACATTCTTAGTTAGTGTAATCTAAGAAGATGTACCATTTAGTAGATTCGCCTCATTTCTATAGTACTTTGTTTAGAAAAGAAACACCTTCATTTGAAAACACTGTTCTGTGTGAAATAACCTAGTTCTGTTCTCTGAATGAGTTGCTATCTTAAGAAGAAGATTTAGTGCAGGAAGTTGAAACTTTCATTTTTTGTGTATTATAACAAGATGTAAAAGTTGGTATGTTCGGTTCATTTCTAAAGTAGTTTGTTTACAAAACAAACATCTTCATTTCTGAAAACTGTACTGTGTGAAATGAGCTAGTTCTGTTGTCAGGATCAGTTGCTTTCTTACGAAGAGAGTTGAGTGCAGCAAGTTCAAACTTTCCTTGTTTGTGTAATCTAACAAGATGTACAATTTAGTAGATTCACCTGATTTCTAAAGTAGTTTGTTTAGAAAACAAGCATCTTCATTGCCGAACACTGTACTTTGTGAAATAAGCTAGTTCTGTTCTCGGAATGAGTTGCTTTCTTACGAAGATGGATGAGTACAGCAAGTTCAAACTTCTGGAGTTAGTGTAATCTAAGGTGATGTACAATTCAGTAGATTCACCTGATTTCTAAAGTAGTTTGGTTAGAAAACAAACATCTTCACTGCCAAACACAGTACTCTGTGAAATAAGCTTATTCTGTTTTCGGGATCCATTCATTTCTTATGAAGACAGTTTAGTACAGCAAGCTTAAACATTCTGAATTAGTGTAATGTAATAAGATGGACTATTTAGTAGATTCACCTTATTTCTAAAGTAGTTGGTTTAGAAAACAAAGATCCTCCTTTGATAACACTCTACTGTGTGAAATAAGCTAGTCCTCTTCTGGGAATGAGTTGCTTTCTTACGAAGACGGTTTAGTGCAGCAAGTTCAAACTTTCCTTTTTTGTGTAATCTAACAAGTTGTACAATGTAGTAGATTTGCCTCATATCTAAAGTAGTTTGTTTAGAAAACAAACGTCTTAATTTCTGAAAAGGGTACTGTGTGAAATGAGCTAAATCTGTTGTCGGGATCAGTTGCTTTCTTACGAAGAGGGTTGAGTGCAGCAAATTCAAACTTTCCTTCTTTGTGTAATCTAACAACATATATAAAGTAGTAGATTCACCTCATTTCTATAGTCTTTTGTTTAGAAAACAATCATCTTAATTTCCGAAAACTGTAACTGTGCGAAATGAGCTAGTTCTGTTCTAGGAATCAGTTCCTTTCTTACGAAGAGGGTTTAGGGCAGCAGTTTGAAACTTTCCTTGTTTGTGTAATCTAAAAAGATGTACAACTAAGCAGATTCACCTCATTTCAAACCTACTTTGTTTAGAAAAAAACCATCTTCATTTCCGAACAGTGTACTCTGTGAAAAAAGCTAGTTCTCTTGTTGGGATCATTTGCTTTCTTATGAAGAGTGTTGAGTGCAGCCAGTTCAAACTTTCCTTGGTTGTGTAATCTAAGAATCAGTACAATTTACTAGATTCTCCTCATTTCTAAAGCAGTTTCTGTAGGAAGCAAACAGCTTCATTGCCGAGCACTGTACTGTGGGAAATGACCTAGTTCTGTTCTCACAATCACTTGCTTTCTTGCGAAGAGGGTTGAGTGCTGCAAGTTCAAACTTTCCTTGTTTGTGAAATCTAACAATATGTACAAGTTAGTATATTCGCCTTATTTCTGAAGTTGTTTGTTTACAAAACAAACATCTTCATTGCCAAACACTGTACTGTGTGATATAAGCTAGTTCTGTTCTCGGAATCAGTTGCTTTCCTATGAAGAAGGTTGAGTGCAGCAAGTTCAACCATTCCTAGTTTGTGTAATCTAAGAAGATGTACAATTTAGTAGATTCGCCTTATTTCTAAAGTAGTTTGTTTAGAAAACAAACATCTTCATTTCAAAACACTGTACTGTGTGAACTAAGCTATTTCTGTTCTCGGAATGATTTGCTCTCCTATGAAGACGGTTCAGTGCAGCAAGTTCAAACGTACCTTGTTTTTGCAATCTAACATGATGTACAACTTAGTAGATTCTCCTCATTTCTAAAGTAGTTTCTTTAGAAAACAATCATCTTCAATTCCAAAAGCTGTACTGTGTGAAATGAGCTAGTTCTGTTCTCGTTATCAGTTGCTTTCTTATGAAGAGGGTTTAGGGCAGCAAGTTCAAACTTTCCGTTTATGTGTATCCAAACAAGATGTACAACTTAGTACATTCACCTCATTTCAAAGGAGTTTGTTTAGAAAATAAACAGCTTCATTTCCGAAAACTGTACTGTGTGAAATCAGCTGGTCCTGTTCCCGGAAACATTTGCGTTCCTACGAAGGTTGAGTGTATCAAATTCAAACATTCCAAGTTAGTGTAATCTAAGAAGATGTACAATTTAGTAGATTCACCTTATTTCTAAAGTAGTTTGTTTAGAAAACAAACATCTTCAGTTCAAATCACTGCACTGTGTGAAATAAGCTAGTTCTGTTCTCGGAATGAGTTGCTTTCTTACGAAGAAGGTTTAGTGCAGCAAGTTCAAACTTTCCTTTTTTGTGTAATCTCACAAGATGTACAACTTAGTAGATTCATCTCATTTCTAAAGTAGTTTGTTTAGTAAACAAACATCTTCATTTCCGAAAACTTTACTGTGTGAAATGAGCTAGTTCTGTTCTCGGAATCAGTTGCTTTCTTACGAAGAGGGGTGAGTGCAGTAAACTCAAACTTTCCTTGCTTGTGTAATCTAACAAGATGTAAAACTTAGTAGATTCGCCTCATTTCTAAAGTAGTTTTTGTAGAAAACAAACATCTTCATTGCCGAACACTGTACTGTGTGAAATGAGCTAGTTCTGTTCTCGGAATCAGTTGTTTTCTTATGAAGAGGGTTGAGGCAGCAAGTTCAAACTTTCTTTGTTTGTGTAATCTAAGATGATATACAAATTAGTAGACTCGCCTGATTTCTAAATTAGTTTGTTTAGAAAACAAACGTCTTCATTGCCGAACACTGTACTGTGTGAAATAAGCTAGTTCTGTTCTTGGAATCAGTTGCTTTCCCAAGAAGAAGGTTGAGTGCAGCAAGTTCAAACATCCCGAGTTAGTGTAATCTAAGAAGATGTACAACTTAGTAGATTCGCCTCATTTGTAAAGCAGTTTGTTTAGAAAACAATTGTCTTCATTTCCAAAAACAGTAATGTGTGAAATGATCTAGTTCTGTTCTCAGAATCAGTTGCTTTCTTACAAAGAGGGTTTACGGAAGCAAGTTCAAACTTTCCTTGTTTCTGTAATTAAACAATATGTACAACTTAGTAGATTCACCTCATTTCTAAAGTAGTTTGCTGAGAAAAGGAACATCTTCATTTCCGAAAACTTTACTGTGTGAAATGAGCTAGTTTTATGGTCAGGATCAGTTGCTTTCTTACGAAGAGTATTGACTGCAGCAAGTTTAAACTTTCCTTGTTTGTACAATCTAAAAAGATGTACAACTTAGTAGATTCACCTGATTTCTAAAGTAGTTTGTTTAGAAAACAAACATCTTCACTGCCGAACACACTACTCTGTGAAATAAGCTAGTTCTGTTTTCGGGATCCGTTCCTTTCCTTCGAAGACAGTTGAGCACAGCAAGTTCAAACTTTCCTTATTTGTGTAATATGACAAGATTTACAACTTAGTAGATTCGCCTCATTTCTAAAGTAGTTTGTTTAGAAAACAAACATCATAATTGACAAGCACTGTACTGTGTGAAATGAGCTAGTTCTGTTCTCAGAATCAGTTGCTTTCTTACGAAGAGGGTTTATGGCAGCAAGTTCAAACTTTCCTTGTTTGTGTGATCTAACAAGATGTACAACTTAGTAGATTTGCCTCATTTCTGAAGTAGTTTGTTTGGAAACCAAACATCTTCATTTCCAAACACTGTACTGTGTGAAATGACCTAGTTCTGTTCCTCAAATCAGTAGCTTTCCTACGAAGAAGGTTGAGTGCAGCAACTTCAAACATTCCAAGTTGGTGTAATCTAAGAAGATGTACAATTTAGTAGATTCAACTCATTTCCAAAATAGTTTCTTTAGAAAACAAACATATTCATTTCAAAACACTGTACTGTGTGAACTAAGCTAGTTTTGTTCTAGGAATGAGTTGCATCAAGGAAGACGGTTGAGTGCAGCAAGTTCAAACTTCCCTTGTTTGTGTAATCTATCAAGATGTACAACCTAGTAGATTCGCCTCATTTCTAAAGTAGTTTGTTTAGAAAACAATCATCTTCATTTCCGAAAACTGTACTGTGTAAAATGAGCTAGTTCTGTTCTCTGAATCAGTTCTTTCTTACAAAGAGGGTTGAGTGCGGCTAGTTCAAACTTTCCTTGTTTGTGCAATTTAACAAGATGTACCACTTAGTAGATTCGCCTCATTTCTAAAGTAGTTTGTTTAGAAAACAATCATCTTCACTTCTGAAAACAGTAATGTTTGAAATGAGATAGTTCTGTTCTTGGAATCAGTTGCTTTCTTATAAAGAGGGTTTACGGAAGCAAGTTCAAACTTTCCTTCTTTCTGTAATCTAACAAGATGTACAACTTAGTAAATTCACCTCATTTCTAAAGTAGTGTGCTTAGAAAACGAACATCTTCATTGCCAAACACTGTACTGTGTGAAATGAGATAGATCTGTTTTCAGTATCAGTTGCTTTCTTACGACGAGTTTTGAGTGCAGCAAGTTCAAACTTTCCTTGTTTCTGTAATCTAACAAGATGTACAACTTAGTAGATTGGACTGATTTCTAAAGTAGTTTGTTTAGAAAACAAACATCTTCATTGCTGAACACTGTACTCTGTGAAATAAGCTAGTTCTGTTTTCGGGATCCGTTCCTTTCTTACGAAGACGGTTGAATGCAGCAAGTCGACACTTTCCTGGTTTGTGTAATCTAACAAGATATACAACTTAGTAGATTCGCTTCATTTCTAAAGTAGTTTGTTTAGAAAACAAACATCTGAATTACCGAACACTGTACCGTGTGATATGAGCTAGTTCTGTTTTCGGAATCAGTTGCTTTCTTACGAAGAGGGTTTATGGCAGCAAGTTCAACTTTCCTGGTTGGTGTAATCTAACAAGATGTACAACTTAGTAGATTCGTTTCCTTTCTAAAGTAGTTTGCTTAGAAAACAAACATCTCCATTACCGAACACTGTACTGTGTGAAACAAGCTACTTCTGTTCTGGGAATGAGTTGCTTTACTATGAAGACGGTTAAGTGCAGCAAGTTGACACTTTCCTGGTTTGTGTAATCTAACAAGATGTACAACTTAGTAGATTCGTTTCATTTCTATAGTAGTTTACTTAGAAAACAAAGATCTTCATTGCACATCACAGTACTGTGTGAAACAAGCTAGATCTGTTCACAGAATCAGTAGCTTTACTACGAAGATGTTTGAGTGCAGCAAGTTGAATCTTTCCTAGTCTGTGTAATCTAACAAGATGTACAACTTAGTAGATTCGTTTCATTTCTTTTGTAGTTTGCTTAGAAAACAAAGATCTTCATTGCCGAACACTGTACTGTGTGAAATAAGGTATTTCTGTTCTTGCAATGAGTTGCTTTCCTACGAAGACAGTTGAGTGAAGGAAGTTAAAACTTACCTGGTTTGTAAAATCTAACAAGATGTACAACTTAGTAGATTCATTTCATTTCTAAAATAGTTTGCTTAGAAAACAAACATGTTCATTGACGAACACTGAACTGTGTGAAATAAGCAGGTTCTGTTCTCGGAATGAGTTGCTTTCCTACGAAGACGGTTGAGAGCCTTAGGATCAAACTTTCTTGTATTGTGAAATGTCACAAGATGCACAACTTAGAAGATTCGTTTTATTTCTAATGTACTTTGCTTAGAAAACAAAGATATTCATATCCGAACACTGTACTGGTGAAGTAAGCTAGATCTGTTCTCAGAATCAGTAGCTTTACTATGAAGACGGTTGAGTGCAGCAAGTTCAAACTTTATTGGTTTGTGCAATGTAACAAGATGCACAGGTTAGTAGATTCATTTCATTTCTAAAGTAGTTTCCTTAGAAAACAAAGATCTTCATTTCCAAAGACTGTACTGTGTGAAATAAGCTAGTTCTGTTCTCGGAATGAGTTGCTTTCCTACGAAGACAGTTCAGTGCAGCAAGTTCAAACATTCCAGGTTTGTGTAATCTGACAAGATGTATAATTTAGTGGAGTCGTTTCATTTCTGAAATAGTTTGCTTAGAAAACAAAGGTCTTCATTGCCGAACACTGTACTGTGTGAAACACATAGTTGTGTTCTAGGAATGAGTTGCTTTCCTAAGGACAGTTGAGTGCAGCAAGTTCAAACTTTCCTTGTTTGTGTAACCTAACAAGATGTACAACTTCGTAGATTCGTTTCATTTCTAAAAAGTAGTTTGCTTTCAAAACAAAGATCTTCATTTTCACTGGAAGTGTGTGAAATAAGCTAGTTCTGTTCTCGAAATGAGTTGCTTTACTACGAAGACGGTTGACTGCAGCAAGTTGACACTTTCCTGGTTTGTGTAATCTAACAAGATGTACAACTTAGTAGTTCCTATTCATTTCTAAAGTAGTTTCATTAGCAAACAAAGATCTTCATTTCCAAACACTGTACTGTGTGAAATAAGCTAGTTCGATTCTCGGAATGAGTTGCTTTCCTACATAGACCGTTCAGTGCATCAAGTTCAAACTTTCCAGGTTTGTGTAATCTGACAACATTTATAATTTAGTAGATTCGTTTCATTACTGAAAGAGTTTGTGTAGAAAACAAAGATCTTCAATGCCAATCACTGTACTGTGTCAAATAAGCTAGTTCGGTTTTCGGAATGAGTTGCTTTCCTATGAAGATGGTTGAGTGATTCAAGTTAAAACTTACCTGGTTTGTATAATCTAACAAGATGTACAACTTCATAGATTCATTTCATTTCTAAATTAGTTTGCTTATAAAACAAACATCTTCATTGCCGAACACTGTACTGTGTTAAATAAGCTAGTTCTGTTCTCGGAATGAGTTGCTTTACTACGAAGACAGTTGAATGCAGCAAGTTGACACTTTCTTGGTTTGTGTAATCTCAGAAAATATACAACTTTGTAGTTTCGTTTCATTTCTAAAGTAGTTTGCTTAGATAACAAAGATCTTCATTGCAGAACACTGTACCATCTGAAATAAGCTAGATCTGTTCTCGGAATCAGTAGCTTGACTACAAAGACGTTTGCGTGCAGCAAGGTCATACTTTCCTGGTTTGTGTAATCTAACAAGATGTACAACTTAGTAGATTCGTTTCATTTCTAAAGTAGTTTCCTTAGAAAACAAACATCTTCATTGACGAACACTGTACTGTGTGAAATGAGCTAGTTCTGTTCTCAGAATGAGTTGCTTTTCTATGAAGACGGTTCAGTGCTTTAGGATCAAACTTTCCTGGATTGTGTAATTTCGCAAGATGCACAACTTAGTAGATTCATTTCATTTCTAATGTTCATTGCTTAGAAAACAAAGATCTTCATATCCAAACACTGTAATGTGTGAAATAAGCTAGACCTGTTCTCGAATCAGTAGCTTTACTACGAAGACGGTTGAGTGCAGCAAGTTAAAACTTTCCTCTTTTGTCTAATCTAACAAGATTCACAAGTTAGTAGATTCATTTCATTTCTAAAGTAGTTTCCTTAGAAAGCTAAGATCTTCATTTCCAAACACTGTACTGTGTGAAATAAACTAGTTCTGTTCTTGGAATGAGTTGTTTTCCTATGAAGACGGTTGAGTGCAGCAAGTTCAAACATTCCTTGTTTGTGTAATCTAACAAGATGTACAACTTCGTAGATTCGTTTCATTACTTAAGTAGTTTGCTTAGAATACAAAGATCTTCATTGGCGAACACTGTGCGTGTGAAATAAGATAGTTCTGTTCTCGAATGAGTTGCTTTCAAGAAGACAGTTGAGTGAAGCAAGTTAATACTTACCTGATTTGTATAATCTAACAAGATGTACAACTTACTTAGTACATTCATTTCATTTCTAAAGCAGTATGCTTTGAAAACAAACATCTTCATTACCGAACACTGTACTGTCTGAAATAAGCTAGATCTGTTCTTGGAATCAGTAGCTTTACTACGAAGATGGTTGAGTGCAGCAAGTTGAATCTTTCCTTGTTTGTGTAATCTAACAAGATGTACAACTTAGTAGTTTCATACCATTTATAAAAAGCAGTTGGCTTAGAAAACAAAGATCTATATTGCTAAACATTGTACTGTGTTAAATAAGCTAGTTCTCCTCTCGAATGAGTTGCTTTACTACGAAAACTTTTGAGTGTAGCAAGTTAATACTTTCCTGGTTTGTGTAGTCTAACAAGATGTACAACTTAGTAGATTCATTTCATTTCTAACGTACTTTGCTTAGAAAACAAAGATCTTCATTGCGGTCACTGTACTGTGTGAAATAAGCTAGATCTGTTCTCGGAACCAGTAGCTTTACTACGAAGACGTTTGAGTGCAGCAAGTTCATACTTTCCTGGTTTGTGTAATCTAACAAGATTTACAAGTTTGTAGATTCATTTCATTTCTAAAGTAGTTTCCTTACAAAACAACCATCTTCATTGCCAAACACTGTACTGTGTGAAATAAGCTAGTTCGGTTCTCTGAATGAGTTGCTTTCCTACGAAGACGGTTGAGTTCAGCAAGTTGAATCTTTCCTGGTTTGTGTAATCTACCAAGATGTACATCTTAGTAGATTCGCTTCATTTCTAAAGTAGTTTGCTTAGAAAACAAAGATCTTCATTGCCGAACACTGTACTGTGTGAAATAAGCTAGTTCTGTTCTCAGAAAGAGTTGCTTTCCCTCTGAGACGGTTGGAGTTCAGCAAGTTGAATCTTTCCTGGTTTGTGTAATCTAACAAGATGTACAACTTAGTAGTTTCGTTTCATTCCTAAAGCACTTTGTTTAGAAAACAAAGATCTTCATTGCTGAACTCTGTACTGTGTTAAATAAGCTACTTCTGTTCTCGGAATAGGTTGCTTTACTACGAAGACGGTTGAGTTCAGGAAGTTGAATCTTTCCTGGTTTGTGTAATCTAACAAGATGTACAAGTTAGTAGATTCATTTCATTTCTAAAGTAGTTTCTTTAGAAAACAAAGATCTTCATTGCCGAACACGGTACTGTGTGATATAAGCTAGATCTGTTCTCGGAGTCATTAGCTATACTACCAAGACGGTTGAGTGCAGCTAGGTCAATTTTCCTGGTTTGTGAAATCTAACAAGATGCACAAGTTAGTAGATTCATTTCATTTCTCAAGTATTTTCCTTAGAAAACAAAGATCTTCATTTCCAAACACTGTACTGTGTGAAATAAGCTAGTTCTGTTCTTGGAATGATTTGCTTTCCTACGAAGTCAGTTCATTGCAGCAACTTCAAACTTTGCATGTTTGTGTAATCTGACAAGATGTATAATTTAATACAGTCGTTTCATTTCTGAAATAGTTTGCTTAGAAAACAAAGATCTTCATTGCCGAACACTGTACTGTGTGAAATACCTAGTTCTATTCTCAGAATGAGTTGCTTTCCTATGAAGACGGTTGAGTACAGCAAGTTCAAACATTCCTTGTTTGTGTAACCTAACAAGATGTACAACTTCATAGATTCGTTTCATTTCCAAAGTAGTTTGCTTAGAAAACAAAGATCTTCATTGCCGAAACTGTGCTGTATGAAATAAGCAAGTTTTGTTCTCGGAATGAGGTGCTTTACTAAGAAGACAGTTGACTGCAGCAAGTTGACACTTTCCTGGATTGTGAAATCTAACAAGATGTACAACTTAGTAGTTTCGTTTCATTTCTAAAGCAGTTTACTTAGAAAGGAAAGATCTTCATTGCTGAACAGTGTACTGTGTTAAATAAGCTAGTTCTGTTTTCTGAATGAGTTCCCTTACTATGAAGACGGTTGAGTGCCACAAGTTGAAACTTTCCTGGTTTGTGTAATCTAACAAGATATACAAGTGTGTAATTTCGTTTCAGTTCTAAAGTAGTTTGCTTACATAACAAAGATCTTCGTTGGCAAACAGTGTACTGTGTGAAATAAGCTAGATCTCTTCTCGGAAACAGTAGCTTTACTTTGAAGTCGTTTGCGTGCAGCAAGTTCAAACTTTCCTTATTTGTGTAATCTAACAAGATGTACAACTTAGTATATTCGCCTGATTTCTAAAGTAGTTTGTTTAGAAAACAAATATCTTCATTGCTGAACATTGTACTGTGTGAAATAAGCTAGTTCTGTTCTCTGAATCACTTGCTTTCCTACGAAGAAGGTTGAGTGCAGCAAGTTCAAACATTCCTAGTTAGTGTAATCTAAGAAGATGTACCATTTAGTAGATTCACCTTATTTCTAAAGTAGTTTGTTTAGAAAACAAACATCTTCATTTCAAAACACTGTACTGTGTGAACTAAGGTAGTTCTGTTCTCAGAATGAGTTGCTTTCTTACGAAGACGTTTGAGTGAACAACTTAAAACTTTCCTTATTTGTGTAATCTGACAAGATGTATAACTTAGTAGATTCGCCTCATTTCTAAAGTAGTTGGTTTAGAAACAGAAATCATCTTCATTTCCGCAAACTATACTATGTGAAATAAGCTAGTTCTGTTCTCAGAATCAGTTGCTTTCTTACGAAGAGAGTTGAGTCCACCAAATCCAAACTTTCCTTGTTTGTGTAATCTAACAAGATGTACAACTTAGTAGATTCACCTCATTTCTAAAGGAGTTTGTTTAGAAAACAAACATCTTCATTTCCGAACACTGTACTCTGTGAATTAAGCTAGTTCTCTTCTCGGATTCACTTGCTTTCTTACAAAAACGCTTGAGAGCAGCAAGTTCAAGTATTCCTAGTTAGTGTAATCTAACAAGATATACTACTTAGTAGATTCGTTTCATTTCTAAAGGAGTTTCTTTAGAAAACAAACATCTTCCATGCCGAACACTGTACTGTATGAAATAAGCTAGTTCTGTTCTCGTTATCAGTTGCTTTCCTAAGAAGAAGGTTGAGTGCAGCAAGTTCAAACATTCCTAATTAGTGCAAGCTAAGAAGATGTACAATTTAGTAGATTCACCTTATTTCTAAAGTAGTTTGTTTAGAAAACAAACATCTTCATTTGAAAACACTCTACTGTGTGAAATAACTAGTCCTGTTCTGGGAATGAGTTGCTTTCTTACGAAGACGGTTTAGTGCATCAAGTTCAAACTTTCCTTTTTTGTGCAATCTAACAAGATGTACAACGTAGTAGATATGCCTCATTTCTAAAGTAGTTTGTTTAGAAAACAAACAACTTCATTTCCAAAAACTGTACTGTGTGAAATGAGCTAGTTCTGTTGTCGGGATCAGTTGCTTTCTTACGAAGAATGTTGAGTGCAGCAAGTTCAAACTTTCCTTGTTTGTGTAATCTAACAAGATGTATAAAGTAGTAGATTCACCTCATTTCTACAGTAGTTTGTTTACTAAACAATCATCTTCATTTCCGAGAACTGTACTGGGTGAAATGAGCTAGTTCTATTCTCGGAATCAGTTGCTTTCTTACGAAGAGGGTTTAGGGCAGCAAGTTCAAACTTTCCTTGTTTGTGAAATCTAAGAAGATGTACAACTTAGTACATTCACCTCATTTCTAAAGTAGTTTGTTTAGAAATCAAACATCTTCATTGACGAACACTGTACTCTGTGAATTAAGCTAGTTCTGTTCTCTGAAGCAGTTGATTCCTACGGAGAAGGTTGAGTGCAGCAAGTTCAAACTATCCTTGGTTGTGTAATCTAAGAAGATGTACAATTTAGTAGATTCGCCTTATGTCTAAGGTAGTTTGTTTAGAAAACAAACATCTTCATTGCAGAGCACTGTACTGTGTGAACTAAGCTACTTCTGTTGCCTGGATCAGTTCCTTTCTTACGAAGAGTGTTGAGTGCAGCAAGTTCAAACTTTCCTTGTTTGTGTAATCTAAGAACATGTACAACTTCGTAGATTCACCTCATTTCTAAAGTAGTTTGTTTAGAAAACAAACATTTTCACTGCCGAACACTGTACTGTGTGAAATAAGATAGTTCTGTTCTCAGAATCAGTTGCTTTCTTAGAATGACGCTTGAGTGCAGAAAGTTCAAACATACCTAGTTAGGGTAATCTAAAAAGATGTACAGCTTTGTAGATTCGTCTGATTTCTAAAGGAGATTGTTTAGAAACCGAACATCTTCATTGCCGAACACTGTACTGTGTGAAATGAGCTAGTTCTGTTGTTCAGGATCAGTTGCTTTCTTAAGAAGAGTGTTTACGGCAGCAAGTTCAAACTCTCCTCGTTTGTGTAATGTAAAAAGATGTACAACTTAGGAGGTTCGCCAGATTTCTAAAGTAGTTGGTTTAGAAAACAAACATCTTCATTGCAAAACACTGTACTGTGTGAAATGAGCTAGTTCTGTTCTCGGAATGAGTTGCTTTGTTACGAAGAGGGTTGAGGGCAGCAAGGTCAAACTTTCCTTGTTTGTGTAATCTAACAATATGCACAACTTAGTATATTCGCCTGATTTCTAAAGTAGTATGTTTAGAATACAAACATTTTCAATACCAAACACTGTACTGTGTGAACTAAGCTATTTCTGTTCTCACAATGAGTTTATTTCCTATGAACATGATTGAGTGCAGCAAGTTCAAACGTTATTTGTTTGTGTAATCTAACAAGATGTACAATTTAGTAGATTCACCTTATTTCCAAAGTAGTTTGTTTTGAAAACAAACATCTTCATATCAAAACACTGTACTGTGTGAACTAAGCAAGTTCTGTTCTCGGAATGAGTTGCTTTCGTACGAAGACTGTTGAGTGCAGCAAGTTCAAACTTTCCTTGTTTGTGTAATCTAACAAGATGTACAACTTAGCATATTGACCTCATTTCTAAAGTAGTTTGTTTAGAAAACAATCATCTTCATTTCCGAAAACTGTTGTGTGAAATGACCTAGTTCTCTTCTCGGAATCAGTTGCTATCTTAAGAAGATGGTTGAGTGCAGCAAGCTTAAACTTTCCTTTTTGGAGGAATCTGACAAGATGTACAACTTAGTACATTCACCTTATTTCTAAAGTAGTTTGTTTAGAAAACAAACATCTTCATTGCCCAACACTGTACTCTGTGAATTTAAAAAGTTCTGTTCTTGGAATCAGTTGCTGTGATGGTTAAGTTTGTGTCAACTTGATTTGTTTAGGAATCCACAGACATTCCTCATAAGTGTGTTTCTGAGGCTGCCTCTAGGAAGGATTAACTAAAGGAAGAATCCTGCCCCAGGGGTAAGCCTTCCCAGAGTGGGCGGCCCCTCTTGGAGGAGGGGCTGGTTGATAAAAAGGAGCTCTGGGAAGAAAGGCTCTCTCTCCCACCTGGCTGCCGGTGCTACTAGCTGCTTGGTGTTTTCTGCTTGGTACCTGCTGCTTGGTGTTGCTGCTCTCCAGTGTGGACTGAAGACCAGGGTGGACTGAAGAGCAGTGTCTCTCCAGGAAGCCTCCAGGCCTTCAGTGCCGGATTGGGACTGCTGAGGCCTCCAGCCTCGTGCACTGAGCAGCTACCGGGTTTCTTCACTCTCGGACCTGCAACCTGCTATTGCTGGACTGTGTAAGCTAATCCAATAAATCCCCTTTTAATACAATTCATTCTGTCCATTCTGTTCCTCTAGAGAACCCTGACTAATACAGTTGCTTTCGTCGAAAGACGCTTGAGTGCAGCAAGTTCAAATATTCCTAGTTAGTGTAATCTGAAAAGATGTGCACCTTAGTAGATTCACCTTATTTCTAAAGTAGTTTGTTTAGAAAACAAACATCTTCATTTCCGAAAACTTTACGGTGTGAAATGAGCTAGTTCTGTTCTCAGAATCAGTTGCTTTCTAACGAAGAGGGTATAGGGCCGTAAGTTCAAACTTTCCTTGTTTGTGTAATCTAACAAGATGTACAACTTAGTAGATTCGACTCATTTCTAAAGTAGTTTGTTTAGAAAACAATCATCTTCATTTCTGAAAACTGTACTGGGTGAAATGAGCTAGTTCTATTCTCGGAATCAGTTGCTTTCTTACGAAGAGGGTTTAGGGCAGAAAGTTCAAACTTTCCTTGTTTGTGTAATCTAAGAAGATGTACAACTTAGTACCTTCACCTCATTTCTAAAGTAGTTTGTTTAGAAATCAAACATCTTCATTGACGAACACTGTACTCTGTGAATTAAGCTAGTTCTGTTCTCTGAATCAGTTGATTCCTACGGAGAAGGTTGAGTGCAGCAAGTTCAAAATTCCTAGTTAGTGTAATCTAAGAAGATGTACAATTTAGTAGATTCACCTTATTTCTAAAGAAGTTTGTATAGAAAACAACCATCTTCATTTCAAAACACTGTACTGTGTCAACTATGTCAGTTCTGTTCTCGGAATGAGTTGCTTTCCTATGAAGACGGTTGAGTACAGCAAGTTCAAACGTTTCTTGTTTATGTAATCTAACAAGATGTACAACTTAGTAGATTCGCCTCATTTCTAAAGTAGTTTGTTTAGAAAACAATCATCTTCATTTCCGAAAACTGTGCTGTGTGAAATGAGCTAGTTGTTTTCTCAGAATCAGTTGCTTTCTTACGAAGAGGGTTGAGTGCAGCAGGTTCAAACTTTCCGTGTTTGTGTAATCTAAGCAGATGTACAACTTAGTAGATTCGGCTCATTTCTAAAGTAGTTTGTTTAGAAAACAAACATCTTCGTTTCCGTAAAGTGTACTGTGTGATATGAGTAGTTCTGTTCTCGGATTCATTTGCTTTCCTACGAAGAAGGTTGAGTGCAGCAAGTTCAAACATTCCAAGTTAGTGTAATCTAAGAAGATGTACAATTTAGTAGATTCACTTTATTTCCAAAGTAGTTTGTTTAGAAAACAAACATCTTCATTTCAAAACACTGTACTATGTGAAGAAAGGAGTTTTGTCCTCGGAATGAGTTTCTTTCTTACCAAGACAGTTGAGTGCAGCAAGTTCAAATTTCCTTGTTTGTGTAATCTAACAAGATGTACAACTTAGTAGATTTAACTCATTTCTAAAGTAGTTTGTTTAGAAAACAATCATCTTCATTTCTGAAAACTGTACTGTGTGATATGAGTAGTTCTGTTCTCGGATTCAGTTGTTTTCCTACGAAGAAGGTTGAGTGCAGCAAGTTCAAACATTCCAAGTTAGTGTAATCTAAGAAGATATACAATTTATTAGATTCACTTTATTTCCATAGCAGTTTGTTTAGAAAACAAACATCTTCATTTCAAAACACTGTACTGTGTGAAGAAAGCTAGTTCTTTCCTCGGAATGAGTGGCTTTCTTTCCAAGACGGTTGAGTACAGCAAGTTCAAATTTCCTTGTTCGTGTAATCTAACAAGATGTACAACTTAGGAGATTCTCCTCATTTCTAAAGTAGTTTGTTTAGATAACAAACACCTTCATTGCCAAACACTGTACTCTGAGAAATGAGCTAGTTCTGTTCTTGGAATCAGTTGCTTTCTTACAGAGATGCTTGAGTGCAGCGAGTTCAAATATTCCTAGTTAGTGTAATCTACCAAGATGTACAATTTAATAGATGCTCCTCATTTCTCAAGCAGTGTGTTTAGAAAACAAACATCTTTATTGCTGAGCACTGTACTGTGTGAAGTGAGCTAGTTCTTTTCTCGGAATCAGTTGCTTTCTTACGAAGAGGCTTTAGGGCTGCAAGTTCAAACTTTCCTTGTTTCTGTAATCTAACAAGATGTACAACTTAGTAGATTCACCTGATTTCTAAAGTAGTTTTTTTAGAAAACAATCATCTAGATTTCCAAAAACTGTACTGTGTGAAATGAACTAATTCTATTCTCGGAATCAGTTGCTTTCTTACGAAGGGGGTTTAGGGCAGAAAGTTCAAACTTTCCTTGTTTGTGTAATCTAAGAATATGTACAACTTAGTAGATTCGCCTCAGTTCTAAAGTAGTTTCTTTAGAAAACAAACATCTTCATTTCCGAAAACTGTACTGTGTGAAATGAGCTAGTTCTGTTCTTGGAATCAGTTGCTTTCCTATGAAGAATGCTGAGTGCCGCAAGTTCAAACATTCCAAGTTATTGTAATCTAAGAAGATGTACAATTTATTAGATTCACCTTATTTCCAAAGTAGTTTGTTTAGAAAACTAATATCTTCATTTGAAAACACTGTACTGTGTGAAGTATGGTAGGTCTGTTGTGGGAATGAGTTGCTTTCTTATGAAGACGGTTGAGTGCAGCAAGTTCATTCTTTCCTTGTTTGTGTAATCTGACAAGATATACAACTTAGTAGATTTGCCTCATTTCTAAAGTAGTTTGTTTAGAAAACAATCATCTTCATTTCCAAAAACTGTCGTGTGTGAAATGAGCTAGTTCTGTTTTCGGAATCAGTTGCTTTCTTGCTAAGAGTGTTGAGTGCAGCAAGTTCAAACTTCCCCTGTTTGTGTACTCTAAGAAGATGGACAACTTCGTAGATTCACCTGATTTCTAAAGTAGTTTGTTTAGAAAACAATGATCTTCATTTTCGAAAACTGTTTTGGGTGAAATGAGCTAGTTCTGTTCTCAGAATCAGTAGCTTTCTTACGAAGAGAGTTGAATGCAGCTAGTTCAAACTTTCCTTGTTTTTGTAATCTAACAAGATGTACAACTTAGTATATTGGCCTGATTTCTAAAGTAGTTTGTTCAGAAAACAAACATCTTCATTGCCAAACTGCACTGTGTGATATAAGCTAGTTCTGTTCTCAGAATCTGTTGCTTTCCTACGAAGAAGGGTGAGTCCAGCAAGTGCAACCATTCCTAGTTAGGGTAATCTAAGAATATGTACAATTTAGTAGGTTCAACTTATTTCCAAAGTAGTTTGTTTAGAAAACAAACATCTTCATTTCAAAACACTGTACTGTGTGAACTAAGCTAGTTCTGTTCTCGGAATGAGTAGCTTTCCTACGAACACAGTTGAGTGCACCAAGTTCAAACTTTCATTGTTTGTGTAATCTAAGAACATGTACAACTTAGTTGATTGGCCTCATTTCAAAAGGAGTTTGTTTAGAAAACAATCATCTTCATTTCCAAAAACTGTACTGTGTGATATAAGCTAGTTCTGTTCTAGGAATCAGTTGCTTTCTTACGAAGAGGGTTGAGTGCAGGAAGTGCAAACACTGCTAGTTATTGTAATCTAAGAACATGTACAATTTAGTAGATTCACGTTATTTCTAAAGCAATTTGTTTAGAAAACAAACATCTTAATTTCAAAAAACTGTAGTATGTGAACTAAGCTAGTTCTGTTAGCAGAATGTGTTGCTTTCTTACGAAGAGTGTTTAGGGCAGCAAGTTCAAACTTTCCCTGTTTATGCAATCTAACAAGATGTACAATGCAGTAGATTTGCCTCATTGCTAAGGTAGTTTGTTTAGAAAACAAACATCTTCATTTCCGAAAACTGTGCTGTGTCAAATGAGCTAGTTCTATTGTCAGGATTAGTTGCTTTCTTACGAAGAGGGTTGAGTGCAGCAAGTTCAAACTTTCCTTGTTTGTGTAATGTAACAACATATACAACATAGTACATTCAGCTCATTTCTAAAGTAGTTTGTTTAGAAAACAAACATCTTCATTGCCGAACACTGTACTCTGTGAAATAAGCTAGTTCTGTTCTCGTAATCAGTTGCTTTCTTACGGAGACGATTGAGTGCAGCCAGTTCAAATATTCCTGGTTAGTGAAATCTAAGAAGATGTACAATTTAGTAGATTCTCCTCTTTTCAAAGCAGTTTGTTTAGAAAACAAACATCTTTATTGCACAGCGCTGTACTCTGTGAAATGAGGTAGTTCTGTTCTCAGAATGAGTTGCTTTCTTAAGAAGAGTGTAGAGTGCAGCAAGTTCAAACTTTCCTTGGTTGTGTAATCTAAGAAGATGTACAATTTAGTAGATTCACCTTATGTCTAAAGTAGTTTGTTTAGAAAACAAACATCTTCTTGTCAAAACACTGTACTGTGTGAACTAAGCTAGTTCTGTTCTCTGAATGAGTTGCTTTCTTACGAAGACTTTTGAGTGCAGCAAGTTCAAACTTTCCTTGGTTGTGTAATCTAAGAAGATGTACAATTTAGTAGATTCACCTTATGTCTAAAGTAGGTTGTTTAGAAAACAAACATCTTCTTGTCAAAACACTGTACTGTGTGAACTAAGCTAGTTCTGTTCTCTGAATGAGTTGCTTTCTTACGAAGACGTTTGAGTGCAGCAAGTTCAAACTTTCCTTGTTTGTGCAATCTAACAAGATGTACAACTCAGTAGATTCAGCTCATTTTTAAGAAGTTTGTTTAGAAAACAAACATCTTCATTACCGAACACTGTACTCTTTTAATTAAGCTAGCTGTGTTCTCAGAATCAGTTCCTTTCTTTCAAAGAGGGTTTAGGGCAGCAAGTTCAAACTTTACTTGTTTGTGTAATCTAACAAGATGAACAAATTAGTAGATTCATCTCATTTCTAAAGTAGGTTGTTTGGAAAACAAACATCTTCATTGCCGAACAATACACTCTGTGAAATAAGCTAGTTCTGTTCTCGGAATAATTTTCTTTTTTACGAAGACGGTTTAGGGCCGCAAGTTCAAATTTTCCTTGTATCTAACAAGATGTACAACTTAGTAGATTCTCCTCATTTCTAAAGTAGTTTGTTTAGAAAACAAACTTCTTCATTGCCGAGCACTGTACTGTGTGAAATGTGCTAGCTCTGTTCTCAGAATCAGTGGCTTTCTTACAAAGAGTGGTTAAGGGCAGCAAGTTCAAACTTTCCTTGTTTGTGTCATCTAACAAGATGTACAACTTAGTAGGTTCGACTGATTTCTAAAGCAGTTTGTTTAGAAAACAAACATCTTCATTTGCAAACACTGCACTCTGTGAAATAAGCTAGTTCTGTTTTAGGATCCGTTCCTTTCTTACGAAGACGGTTGAGTACAGCAAGTTCAAACTTTCCTTGATTGTGTAATCTAACAAGATATCCAACTTAGTAGATTTGCCTCATTTCTAAAGTAGTTTGTTTAGAAAACAAACATCTTCATTGCCGAGCACTGTACTCTGTGAAATGAGCTAGTTCTGTTCTCGGAATCAGTTGCTTTCTTATGAAGAGTGTTTACGGCAGCAAGTTCAAACTCTCCTCGTTTGTGTAATGTAAAAAGATGTAAAACTTAGGAGGTTCGCCAGATTTCTAAAGTAGTTGGTTTAGAAAACAAACATCTTCATTGCAAAACACTGTACTGTGTGAAATGAGCTAGTTCTGTTCTCGGAATGAGTTGCTTTGTTACGAAGAGGGTTGAGGGCAGCAAGGTCAAACTTTCCTTGTTTGTGTAATCTAACAATATGTACAACTTAGTATATTCACCTGATTTCTAAATTAGTTTGTTTAGAAAATAAAGATCTTCACTGCCAAACACTGTACTGTGTGATATAAGCTAGTATTCTTCTCAGAATCAGTTCCTTTCTTATGAAGAGGGTTTAGGGCAGCAACTTCAAACATTCCATGTTAGTGTGATCTAAGAACATGGACAATTCAGTAGATTCACCTCATTTCCATAGTAGTTTGTTTAGAAAACAAACATCTTCATTTCAAAACACTGTATTGTGTGAACTAACCAAGGTCCGTTCTCAGAATGATTTGCTTTCTTATGAAGAAGGTTGAGTGCAGCAAGTTCAAACTTTCCTTGTTGGTGTAATCTAACAAAATGTACAACTTAGTAGATTCGCCTGATTTCTAAAGTAGTTTGTTTAGAAAACAAACACCTTCATTGCTGAACACTGTACTCTGTCAAATAAACTATTTCTGTTTTCGGGATCCGTTCCTTTCTTACGAAGACGGTTGAGTACAACAAGTTCAAACTTTCCTTGTTTGTGTAATCTAACAAGATATACAACTTAGCAGATTCTCCTCATTTCTAAAGTAGTTTGTTTAGAAAACAAACATCTTCATATCCGAAAACTGTACTGTGTGAAATGAATGAGTTCTGTTCTCTGAATCAGTTGCTTTCCTAAGAAGAAGGTTGAGTGCAGCAAGTTCAAACATTCCAAGTTAGTGTAATCTAACAAGATGTAAAACTTAGTAGATTCGCCTCATTTCTGACACAGTTGGTTTGGAAAACAATCACCTTCATTTCTGAAAACTGTACTGTGTGAAATAAGCTAGTTCTCTTGGGATCAGTTGCTTTCTTACGAAGAGTGTTGCGTGCAGCAAGTTCAAACTTTCCTACTTAGTGTAATCTATCAAGATATACAATTTAGTAGATTCACCTGATTGCTAAAGTAGTTTGTTTAGAAATCTAACATCTTCATTTCCGAACACTGTATTGTGTGAAATGAGCTAGTTCTGTTGTCGGGATCAGTTCCTTTCTTACGAAGCGTTTTGAGTGCATCAAGTTCAAAGTTTCCTCGTTTGTGTAATTTAACAAGACGTAAAACTTAGTAGATTCACCTCATTTCTAAAGTAATTTGTTTAGAAAACAAACATATTCATTGCCAAACACTGTACTCTGTGAATTAACCTAGTTCTGTTTTGGAATCAGTTGCTTTCTTATGAAGAGTTTTGAATGCAGCAATTTCAAACTTTCCTTGTTTGTGTAATCTAACAAGATGTACAACTTAGTAGATTCACCTCATTTATAAAGTAGTTTGTTTAGAAAACAAACATCTTCATTTCAAAACACTGTACTGTGTGAACTAAGCTAGTTCTATTCTCGGAATGAGTTGCTTTCTTACGAAGACGTTTGAGTGCAGCAAGTTCAAACTTTCCTGGTTTGTGTAATCTAACAGGAGGTACAACTTAGTAGATTCACCTGATTTCTAAGGTTGTTCTTTTGTTGGGATCAGTTGCTCTCTTACGAAGAGTGTTGAGTGCAGCAAGTCCAAAATTTCCTTGGTTGTGTAATCTAACAAGATGTACAACTTAGTATATTTGCCTTATTTCTAATGTCGTTTGTTTAGAAAACAAACTTCTTCATTTCAAAACACTGCCCTGTGTGAACTAAGGTAGTTCTGTTCTCGGAATGAGTTGCTTTCTTAGGAAGACGTTTGAGGGCAGCAAATTCAAACTTTCCTTGTTTGTGTAATCTAACAAGATGTACAAGTTAATCGATTCGACTCATTTCTAAAATAGTTTGTTTAAAAAGCAATCATCTTCATTTCCGAAAACGGTTTGGCATGAAATGAGCTAGTTCTGTTCTTGGAATCAGTTGCTTTCTTACAAAGAAGGTTGAATGCAGCAAGTTCAAACTTTCCTTGTTTGTGTAATCTAACAAGGTGTACAACTTAGTAGACTCACCTCATTTCTAAAGTAGTTTGTTTACAAAACAAACATCTTCATTGCTGAACACTGTCCTGTGTGAAATGAGCTAGTTCTCTTGGGATCAGTTGCTATCTTACGAAGAGTGTTGAGTGCAGCAAGTTCAATATTTCCTTGTTCGTGTGATCCAACAAGATGTACAACTTAGTAGATTATCCTGCTTGCTAAAGTAGTTTCTTTAGTAATCAAATATCTTCATTTACGAACACTGTACTGTGTGACATAAGCTCGTTCTGTTCTTGGAATCAGTAGCTTCTTATGAAGAGAGTTGATGGCAGCAAGTTCAAACACTCAGTGTAATCTAAGAAGATGTACAATTGAGTAGATTCACCTTATTTCTAAAGTAGTTTGTTTAGAAAACAAACATCTTCATTTCAAAAAACTGTACTGTGTGAACTAAGCTAGTTCTCGGAATGAGGTGTTTTCTTAAGAAGATGTTTGAGTGCAGCCAGTTCAAACTTTCCTTGTTTGTGTAATCTAACACGATGTACAAGTTAGTAGATTCGCCTCATTTCTAAAATAGTTTGTTTAAATAACAATCATCTTCATTTCCGAAAACTGTACTCTTTGAAATGAGGGAGTTCTGTTCTCGGAATCAGTTGCTTTCCTACGAAGAAGGTTGAGTGCAGCAAGATCAAACATTCCAAGTTAGTGTAATCTAAGAAAATGTACAATTTAGTAGATTCACCTCATTTCCAAAGTAGTTCGTTTAGAAAACAAACATCTTCATTTCCAAAAATTGTACTGTGTGAAATGAGCTAGTTCTGTTCTCAGAATCAGTGGCTTTCCTAAGAAGAAGGTTGAGTGCAGCAAGTTCAATCGTTCCTTGCTTGTGTAATCTAACAAGATGCTCAACTTAGTAGATTCACCTCATTTCTAAAGTAGTTTGTTTAGAAAACAATCATCTTCATTTCTGAAAACTGTACTGTGTGAAATGAGCTAGTTCCATTCTCAGAATCAGTTGCTTTCTTACGAAGAGTGTTTAGGGCATGTAGCAGACAGCTACAGGTTCACTGAGATGAACTTCCAGACCAGGCACAGTTATGGAGGAAGGGATATTATTTATTGAAGCTTACAGATCCAGGGGAAGTTCCATAATGGCAAGAGAAGCGGCCTGCTCTCCACAGGGCCAAGCAAGAGAGAGAGATAAACCAACCAGCCACCACAGCACACAGAGCAAAAACTACAGCCAAAAGGTCACACAGCACACTTCAGGAACTCCTGCTAGGCGCATTTGCATATCTTTACAATGGAATCTCAAACCATCACCACACCTTAAGACAGGCCCCCAGGGACCTTGCCTCTACCAAGGTGATTGCAAATGCAAACTATAACTAGTAAAACACTGAATATATTGGGGGACATATATTCAAACTGCCACACGGCAGCAAGTTCAAACTTTCCTTGTTTGTGTAATCTAAGAATATATATAATTTAGTAGATTCACAGTACGTCTAACGTAGTTTGTTTAGAAAACAAACATCTTCATGTCCAAAACTGTACTGTGTAAAATGGGCTAGTTCTGTTCTCGGAATGAGTTGCTTTCCTACGAAGATGGATGAATGCAGCAAGTTCAAACTTTCCTTGTTTGTGTAATCTGACAAGATGTACAACTTAGTAGATTCGCCTGATTTCTAAAGTAATTTGTTTAGAAAACAAACATCTTCATTGCCGAACACTGTTCTGTGTGAAATAACCTAGTTAGGGTATCGGGATCAGTTGCTTTCATGCAAGAGTGATGTGTGCAGCAAGTTCAAACTTTCCTTGGTTGTGTAATTTAACGAGATGTACAACTTAGTAGATTCGCCTTATTTCTCAAGTAGTTTCTTT
The DNA here is from genome assembly GCA_036365145.1 of Orientallactaga sibirica. NCBI lineage: Eukaryota > Metazoa > Chordata > Mammalia > Rodentia > Dipodidae > Orientallactaga > Orientallactaga sibirica. Next base: position 32,658 of record JAEOAD010002244.1, on the reverse strand, counting down.
ACAAAACAAACATCTTCATTTCAAAACACTGTAACGTGTGAACTAGGCTAGTTCTCTTCTCAGAATGAATTGCTTTCTTATGAAGCCTTTTCAGTGCAGCAAGTTCAAACTTTCCTTGTTTGTGTAATCTAACAAGATGTACAACCTAGTAGATTCTCCTCATTTCTAAAGTAGTGTGTTTAGAAAACAATCATATTCATTCCCGAAAACTGGTATGTGTGAAATGAGCTAGTTCTGTTCTCGAAATCAGTTGCTTCCTTACGAAGAGGGTTGACTGCAGCAAGTTCAAACTTTCCTTGTTTTTGTAATCTAACAGGATGTACAACTTAGTAGGTTCACCTCATTTCTAATGTAGTTTGTTTAGAAAACAAACATCTTCATTGCTGAACACTGTACTCTGTGAATTAACCTAGTTCTGTTCTCGGAATCAGTTGCTTTCTTACAAAGACGCTTGAGTGCAGAAAGATCAAATATTCCTAGTTAGTGTAATCTAACAAGATGTACAACTTCGTAGATTCAACTGATTTCTAAAGTAGTTTGTTTAAAAAACAAAAATCTTCATTGTCGAACACTGTACTGTGTGAAATGAGCTAGATCTGTTGTCGGGATCAGTTGCTTTCTTACGAAGAGTGTTGAGTGCAGCAAGTTCAAATTTTCCTTGTTTGTGTAATCTAAAAAGATGTACAACTTAGTAGATTAGCCTCATTTCTAAAGTAGTTCGTTTAGAAAACAATCGTCTTCATTTCCAAAAACTGTACTGTGTGAAATGAGCTAGTTCTGTTGTCAGGATCAGTTTCTCTCTTACGAAGATTGTTGAGTGCAGCAAGTTTAAACTTTCCTTGTTTGTGTAATCTACCAAGATGTACAACTTAGTAGATTTGCCTTTTTTCTAAAGTAGTTTGTTTAGAAAACAAACATCTTCATTGTCAAACACTATACTGAGTGAAATAAGCTAGTTTTCTTCTCAGAATCTGTTGCTTTCTTACGGAGAGGGTTGAGTGCAGCAAGTTCAAATTTTCCTTTTTTGTGTAATCTAACAAGATGTACAACTTAATAGATTCACCTCATTAATAAGGTTGTTTCTTTAGAAAACAAACATCTTCATTGCTGAACACTGTACTGTGTGAAATGAGCTAGTTCTGTTGCCGGGGTCAGTTATTTTCTTACGAAGAGTGTTGAGTGCAGCAATTTCAAACTTTCCCTGTTTGTGTAATCTAACAAGATTTACAACTTAGTATATTCTCCTGATTTCTAAAGTAGTATGTTTAGATAACAAACATCTTCACTGGCTAACACTGTACTGTGTGATATAGGCTAGTTCTGTTCTCGGAATCAGTTGCTTTCCTACGTAGAAGGTTGAGGGCAGCAAGTTCAAACATTCCAAGTTAGTGTAATCTAAGAAGATGTACAATTTAGTAGATTCACCTTATTTCCTAAGTAGTTTGTTTAAAAAATAAACATCTTCATTTCAAAACACTGTAATGTGTGAACTAAGCTAGTTCTGTTCTCGGAATGAGTTGCTTTCTTATGAAGATGGTTGAGTGCAGCAAGTTCAAACTTTCCTTGTTTTTGTAATCGAACATGATGTACAACTTAGTAGATTCACCTTATTTCTAAAGTAGTTTGTTTAGAAAACAAACATCTTCATTGCCGCACACTGTACTCTGTGAATTAAGCTAGTTCTGTTCTCGGAATCAGTTGCTTTCTTACAAAGAAGCTTGAGGGCAGCAAGTTGAAATATTCCTAGTTAGTGTAATCTAAAAAGATGTACAACTTAGTAGATTCACCTCATTTAAAGGTAGTTTGTTTAGAAAACAAACATCTTCATTGCCAAATACTGTACTGTGGGAAATGAGCTAGTTCTGTTGGGATCAGTTGCTTTCTTACAAAGAGTATTGAGTGCAGGAAGTTCAAACTTTCCTTGTCTGTGTAATCTAACAAGATTTCCAACTTAGTAGATTCGCCTGATTTCTCAATTAGTATGTTTAGAAAAGAAACATCTTCTTTTCCGAACAGTGTACTGTGTGAAATGAGCTAGTTCTGTTCTCGGAATCAGTTGTTTTGTTACGAAGAGTGTTGATGGCAGCAGTTTAAACATTCCTAGTTAGTGTAATCTAAGAAGATGTACAATGTAGTAGAATTGCCTTATTTCTAAAGTAGTTTGTTTAGCAAACAATCATCTTCATTTCTGAAAACTGTTATGTGTGAAATGAGCTAGTTCTGTTCTAGGAATCAGTTGCTTTCTTATGAAGAAGGTTTAGGGCACCAACTTCAAACTTTTCTTGTTTGTGTAATCTAACAAGATATACAACTTAGTAGACTCACCTCATTTCTAAAGTAGTTTGTTTAGAAAACAAACATCTTCATTGCTGAACACTGTACTCTGTGAATTAAGCTAGTTCTGTTCTCCGAATCATTTCCTTTCTTACAAAGACCCTTGAGTGCAGCACGTTCAAAAGTTGCTAGTTATTGTAATCTAAAAAGATGTACAATTTAGTTGATTCACCTCATTTCTCCAGTAGTTTGTTTAGAAAACAAACATCTTCATTGCTGAACACTGTACAGTGTGAAATGACCTTGTTCTATTGTCGGGATCACTTGCTTTGTTACGAAAAATGTTGAGTGCAGCAAGTTGAAACTTTCCTTGTTTGTGTAATCAAACAAGATGTATAACCTAGTAGATTCGCCTGATTTTTAAAGTAGTTTGTTTAGGAAACAAACATCTTCATTGCCTAACACTGTACTCTGTGAAATAAGCTAGTCCTGTTCTCAGAATCTGTTGCTTTCTTACAAAGAGTGTTGATGGCAGCAAGTTCAAACTTTCCTTGCATATGTAATCTGACAAGATGTACAAATTAGTAGATTCACCTCTTTCTAAAGTAGTTTCTTTAGAAGCCAAACATCTTCATTTCCGAAAACTGTACTGTGTGAAATGAGTTAGTTCTGTTCTCGGAATCAGTTCCTTTCCTACGAAGAAGGTTGAGTGTAGCAAGTTCAAATATTCCATGTTAGTGTAATCTAGATTATGTACACTTTAGTAGATTCACATCATTTCTAAAGTGGTTTGTTTAGAAAACAAACATCTTCATTTGGAACACTGTACTGTGTGAAGTAAGCTAGTTCTGTTCTCGGAATGAGTTGCTTCCTCACATAGACAGTTGAGTGCAGCAAGTTCAAACACCCATTATTTGTGTAATCTAGCAAGATGTACAACTTAGTAGATTCGCCTCATTTATAAAGTAGTTTGTTTAGAAAACAATCATGTTAATTCCCAAAAACTGTACTGTGTAAAATGAGCTAGTTTTTTGCTCGGAATCAGTTGCTTTCTTACGAAGAGGGTTGAGTGCAGCAAGTTCAAATTTTCCTTGTTTGTGTAATCTAACAAGATGTACAAATTAGTAGATTCATCTCATTTCTAACGTAGTTTGTTTAGAAAACAAACATCTTCATTCCCGAACACTGTACTGTGTGAAATGAGCTAGTTCTTTTCTTGGAATCAGTTGCATTCCCATGATGAAGGTTGAGTGCAGCAAGTTCAAATACTCCAAGTTAGTGTAATCTAAGAAGATGTACAATTTAGTAGATTCACCTCACTTCTAAAGTGGTTTGTTGAGAAAACAAACATCTTCATTTCAAAACACTGTACTGTGTGAACTAAGCTAGTTCTGTTCTCGGGAATGAGTTGCTTTCTTATGAAGACGGTTGAGTGCAGCAAGTTCAAACTTTCCTTGTTTGTGTAATCTAACAAGATGTACAACTTAGTAGAATCATCTCATTTCTAACGTAGTTTATTTACAAAACAATCATCTTCATTGCTGAACACTATACTCTGTGAAATAAGCTAGTTCTGTTCTCGGAATCAGTTGCTTTCTTACAAAGACGCGTGAGTGCAGCCAGTTCAAATATTCCTAGTTAGTGTAATCTAAGAATATGTACAATTCAGTAGATTATCCTCATTTATATAGCAGTTTCTTTAGAAAACAAACATCTTCATTGCCGAGGACGGTACTGTGTGAAAATGAGATACTTCTGTTCTCCAAATCAGTTGCTTTCTTATAAAGAGAGCTTACGGCAGCAAGTTCAAACTTTCCTTGTTAGTGTACTCTAACAAGATGTACAACGTAGTATTTTTGCGTGATTTCTAAAGTAGTATGTTTAGAAAACGAATATCTTCATTGCAGAACACTGTACTGTGTGAAATAAGCTAGTTCTGTTGTCGGGATCAGTTGCTTTCTCATGAAGAGTGTTGAGTGCAGTAAGTTCAAACTTTCCTTGGTTGTGTAATCTAAAAAGATGTATAACTTAGTAGATTTGCCTGATTTCTAAAATAGTTTTTTAGAAAACAAACATGTTCATTGCCGAACACTGTACTCTCTGAAATAAGCTAGTTCTGTTCTCAGAATCAGTTGCTTTCTTACAAAGAGGGTTTAGAGCAGCAAGTTCAACTTTCCTTGTTTGTGTTATCTAACAAGATGTACAACTTAGTAGATTCGCCTCATTTCTAAAGAAGTTTGTTTATTAAACAAACATCTTCATATCCAAAAACTGTAGTGTGTGAAATGAGCTAGTTCTGTTCTCGGAATCAGTTGCTTTCGTTCAAAGAAGGTTGAGTGCAGCAAGTTCAAACATTCCAAGTTATTGTGATATAAGAATATGTACAATTTAGTAGATTCACCTTATATCCAAAGTAGGTTGCTTAGAAAACAAACATCTTCATTTGAAAACCCTGTACTGTGTGAACTAAGCAAGTTCTGTTCTCGGAATGAGTTGCTTTCTTAAGAAGACGGTGTAGTGTAGCAACTTCAAACTTTCCTTGTTTGTGTAATCTAACAAGACATACAACTTAGTAGATTCACCTCATTCCTAAAGTAGTTTGTTTAGAAAACAATTGTCTTCATTTCTGAAAACTGTACTTTGTGAAATGAGCGATTTCTGTTCTCAGAATCAGTTGTTTTCCTACGAAGAAGGTTGAATGCAGCAAGTGAAAACATTCCAAGTTAGTGTAATCTAAGAAGATGTACAATTTAGTACATTGACCTCATTTCCAAAGTACTTTGTTTAGAAAACAAACATCTTCATTGACGAACACTGTACTGTGTGAAATGAGCTAGTTCTGTTGTCGGGATCAGTTGCTCTCTTACGAAGAGTTTTGAGTGCAGCAAGTTCAAACTTTCCTTGTCTGTGTAATCTAGCAAGATGTACAACTTAGTGTATTCGCCTGATTTCTAAAGAGGTATGTTTAGAAAACAAACGTCTTCACTGCCAAACACTGCACTGTGTGATATAAGCTAGTTCTCTTCTCGGAATCAGTTTGTTTCCTACATAGAAGGTTGAGGGCAGCAAGTTCAAACATTCCAAGTTAGTGTAATCTAAGATGTACAATTTAGTAGCTTCACCTTATTTCCAAAGTAGTTTGTTTAGAAAACAAAAATTTTCATTTCAAATCACTGTACTGTGTGAATTAAGCTAGTTCTGTTCTTGGAATGAGTTGCTTTCTTAAGAAGACTGTTTAGTGTAGCAACTTCAAACTTTCCTTGTATGTGTAATCTAACAAGATGTACAACTTATTAGATTAACCTCATTTCTAAAGTAGTTTGTTTAGAAAACAAACATCTTCATTGCCGCACACTGTACTCTGTGAAATAAGCTAGTTCTTTTCGGGAACAGTTGCTTTCTTACGAAGAGGGTTGAGTGCAGCATGTTCAAACTTTCCTTGTTTGTGTAATCTAAGAACATGTACAATTTAGTAGATTCGCCTTATGTATATAGTAGTTTGTTTAGAAAACAAACATCTTTATTTCAAGACAATGTACTATGTGAACTAAGCTAGTTCTGTTCTCTGAATGCGTTGCTTTCTTACAAAGACGTTTGAGTGCAGCAAGTTCAAACTTTCCCTGTTTGTTTAATCTAACAAGATGTACAACTTAGTATATTCACATCATTTTTGAAGTAGTTTGTTTAGAAAACAAACATCTTCATTGCTGAACCCTGAACTCTGTGAATTAAGCTAGTTCTGTTCTTGGAATCAGTTGCTTTCTTACAAAGACGCTTGAGCGCAGAAAGTTCAAATATTCCTCGTTAGTGTAATCTACAAAGATGTACAACTTAGTAGATTCGCCTGATTTCTAAAGTAGTTTGTTAAGAAAACAAACATCTTCATTGCCAAACACTGTACTGTTTGAAATGAGGTAGTTCTGTTGTCGGAATCAGTTGCTTTCTTACGAAGATTGTTGAGTGCAGCAAGTTCAAACTTTCCTTGTTTGTGTAATCTAACAAGATGTACAACTTAGTAGATTTGTCTTATTTCTGAAGTAGTTTGTTTAGAAAGCAAACATGTTCATTGCCGAACACTGTACTGTGTGAAATGAGATAGTTCTGTTGTTGGGATCAGTTGCTGTCTTACGAAGAGTGTTGAGTGCAGCAAGTTCAAACTTTCCTTGTTTGTGTAATCTGACAAGATGTACAACTTCGTAGATGCTGCTGATTTCCAGAGTAGTTTGTTTAGAAAACAAACATCTTCATTGCCGAACACAGTACTGTGTAAAATGAGATAGTTCTGTTATCGGGATCAGTTCCTTTCTTATGAAGTGTGTTGAGTGCAGCAAGTTCAAACTTTCCTTGTTTGTGTAATCTAACAAGATGTACAACTTAGTAGATTTGGCTGATTTCCAGAGTAGTTTGTTTAGAAAACAAACATCTTCATTGACAAACACTGTACTGTGTGAAATGAGCTAGTTCTGTTCTCGGAATCAGTTGTTTTCTTACAAAGAAGGTTGAGTGCAGCAAGTTCAAACTTTCCTTATTTGTGTAATCAATCAAGATGTACTACTTAGTAGTTTCGCTTCATTTCTAAAGTAGTTTGTTTAGAAAACAATCATCTTCATTTCTGAAAACTGTACTGTGGAAAATGAGCTAGTTCTTTTCTCAGAATCAGTTGCTTTCTTACGAAGAGTGTTGAATGCAGCAAGTTCAAACTTCCCTTGGTTGTGTAATCTAAGAAGATGTACAATTTAGTAGATTCATATTATTTCTAAAGTAGTTTGTTTAGAAAGCAAACATCTTCATTTCAAAACACTGTACCTTGTGAACTAAGCTAGTTCTGTTCTCGGAATGAGTTGCTTTCTTACGAAGACGGTTGAGTGCAGCAAGTTCAAACTTTCCTTGGTTGTGTAATCTAAGAAGATATACAATTTAGTAGATTCGTATTATTTCTAAAGTAGTTTGTTTAGAAAACAATCATCTTCATTGCAGAACACTGTACTCTGTGAATTAAGCTAGTTCTGTTCTCGGAATCAGTTGCATTCTTACAAAGACGCTTGAGTGCAGAAAGTTCAAATATTCCTCATTAGTGTAATCTAAAAAGATGTACAACTTAGTAGATTCACCTCATTTCTAAAGTAGTTTGTTTAGAAAACAAACATCTTCATTTCCTAAAACTATACTGTGTTAAATGAGCTAGTTCTGTTCTCGGAATCAGTTGTTTTCTTACGAAGAGTGTTGATGGCAGCAAGTTCAAACATTCCTACTCAGTGTAATCTAAGAAGATGTACAATTTAGTAGATTCGCCTTATTTCTAATGTAGTTCTGTTCTTGGAATGAGTTGCGTTCTCATGAAGATGTTTGAGTACAGCTAGTTCAAACTTTCCTTGTTTGTGTAATCTAACAAGATGAACAGCTTAGTAGATTCTTCTCATTTCTAACGTAGTTTGTTTAGAAAACAAATATGTTCATTGCCAAACACTGTACTCTGCGAAATGAGCTAGTTCTGTTCTCGGAATCAGTTGCTTTCTTACAAAGACATTTGAGTGCAGCCAGTTCAAATATTCCTAGTTAGTGTAACCTAAGAAGATGTACAATTTTGTAGATTCTCCTAATTTCTATAGCAGTTTGTTTAGAAAACAAACATCTTCATTGCCGAGCACTGTACTGTGTGAAATGAGCTAGTTGTCTTCTCGGAATCAGTTGCTTTCTTACGAAGAGGGTTTAGGGGAGCAATTTCAAACTTTCCTTGTTTGTGTAATGTAACAAGATGTACAACATAGTAGATTCGCCTCATTACCAAAGTAGTTTGTCTAGAAAACAAACATCTTCATTTCTGAAAACTGTACTGTGTGAAATGAGTTAGCTCTGTTCTCGGAATCAGTTGCCTTTCTACGAAGAAGGTTGAGTACAGCAAGTTCAAACATATCAAGTTAGTGTAATCCAAGAAGATGTACAATTTAGTAGATTCACCTTATGTACAAAGTAGTGTGTTTAGAAAACAAACATCTTCATTTCAAAACACTGTACAGTGTGAACTAAGCAAGTTCCATTCTCGGAATGAGTTGCTTTCTTATGAAAATGGGTGAGTTCAGCAAGTTCAAACTTTCCTTGTCAGTGAAATCTAACAAGATGTCCAACTTAGTAGATTCACCTCATTTCTAAAATATTTGTTTAGAAAACAATCATCTTCATTTCCGAAAACTGAACTGTGTGAAATGAGCTAGTTCTGTTCTCGGAATCAGTTGCTTTCTTACGAAGAGGGTTGAGTGCATCAAGTTCAAACTTTCCTTGGTTGTGCAATCTAAGAATATGTACAATTTAGTAGGTTCGCCTTATTTCTAAAGTAGTTTGTTTAGAAAACAAACATCTTCATTTCAAAACACTGTTCTGTGTGAATTAAGCTAGTTCTATTCTTGGAATCTGTTGCTTTCCTACAAAGACGTTTGAGTGCAGCAAGTTCAAACTTTCATTTTGTAATCTAACGAGATGTACAACTTGGTAGATTCACCTTATTTCTAAAGCAGTTTGTTTAGAAAGCAAACATCTTCATTGCCGAACACTGTACTCTGTGAATTAAGCTAGTTCTGTTCTCGGAATCAGTTGCTTTCTTACAAAGACACTTGAGTGCAGCAAGTTCAAATATTCCTTCTTAGTGTAATCTGAAAAGATGTACAACTTAGTAGATTCAGTACATTTCTAAAGTAGTTCGTTTAGAAAATAAACACCTTCATTCCGAACACTGTACTGTGTGAAATGAGCTAATTCTGTTGTCGGGATCAGTTCCTTCTTCCGAAGAGTGTTGAGTGCAGCAAGTTCAAACTTTCCTTGTTTGTGTAATCTAACAATATGTACAACTTAGTACATTCGCCTGATTTCTAAAGTAGTTTGTTTAGAAAACAAACATCTTCTTTGCCAAACACTGTACGATGTGAAATGAGCTAATTCTTTTCTCAGAATCAGTTGTTTTCTTAGGAATAGTGTTGATGGCAGCAAGTTCAAACATTCCTAGTTAGTGTAATCTGAGAAGATGTACAATTTTGTACATTCGCCTTATTTCTAAAGTAGTTTGTTTACAAAATAAACATCTTCATTGCCAAACACTGTACTTTGTAAAATGAGCTAATTCTGTTGTTGGGATTAGTTCCTTTCTTACGAAGAGTGTTGAGTGCAGCAAGTTCAAACGTTCCTTGTTTGTGTAATCTAACAAGATATACAACTTAGTAGATTCGCCTGATTTCTAAAGTAGTTTGCTTAGAAAACAAACATCATCATTTCAAAACACTGTACAGTGTGAACTAAGCAAGTTCCGGTCTCAGAATGAGTTGCTTTCTTACGAAGAAGGTTGAGTGCAGCAAGTTCAAACTTTCCTTGTTTGTGTAATCTAAAAAGATGTACAACTTAGTAGATTCACCAGGTTTCTAAATTCGTTTGTTTAGAAAACAAACATCTTCATTGCCAAACAATGTACTCTGTGAAATAAGCTAGTTCTGTTCTCGGAATCAATTGCTTTCCTACGAAGAAGGTTGAGTGCAGCAAGTTCAAACATTCCAAGTTAGTGTAATCTAAGAAGATGTACAATTTAGTAGATTCACCTCATTACCAAAGTAGTTTGTTTAGAAAACAAACATCTTCATTTCCGAAAACTTTACTGTGTGAAATGAGCTAGTTCTGTTGTCGGGATCAGTTGCTTTCTTACGAAGAGTGTTGAGTGCAGAAAGTTCAAACTTTCCTTGTTTGTGTAATCTGACAAGATGTACAACTTAGTAGACTCGCCTCATTTCTAAACTACTATGTTTAGAAAACAAACATGTTCAATGCGAAACACTGTACTGTGTGATATAAGCTAGTTCTTTTCTCAGAATTAGTTGCTTTCCTATGAAGAAGGTTGAGTGCAGCAAGTTCAAACATTCCTACCAACTGTAATCTAAGAAGGTGTACAATTTAGTAGATTCACCTCATTACAAAATTAGTTTGTTTAGAAAACAAACATCTTCATTTCTGAAAACTTTACTCTGTGAAATGAGCTAGTTCTGTTCTCGGATTCAGTTGCTTTCCTATGAAGTAGGTTGAGGACAGCAAGTTCAAAAATTCCAAGTTAGTGTAATCTAATAAGATGTACAATTTAGTAGATTCACCTTATTTCTAAAGCAGTTTTTTTAGAGAACAAACATCTTCATTTCAAAACACTGTACTGTGTGAAATAAGCAAGTTCCGTTCTCAGAATGATTTGCTTTCTTACGAAGACGGTTGAGTGCAGCATGTTCAAACTTTCCTTGGTTGTGTAATCTAGGAATATGTACAATTTAGTAGATTCAATTTATTTCTAAAGTAGTTTGTTTAGAAAACAAACATCTTCATTTCAAAACACTGTACTGTGTGAACTAAGCTAGTTGTGTTCTCGAAATCAGTTGTTTTCCTACGAAGACGGTTCAGTGCAGAAAGTTCAAACTTTCATTGCTTGTGTAATCTAACAAGATGTACAATTTATTGGATTCACCTCATTTCTAAAGCGGTTTGTTTAGGAAACAAACATTTTCATTTCTGAACACTGTACAGTGTGAAATGAGCTACATATGTTGTCGGGATCAGTTCCTTTCTTACGAAGAGTGTTGAGTGCAGAAAGTTCAAACTTTACTTTTTTTTGTAATCTAACAAAATGTACAACTTAGTGGATTCACCTCATTTCTAAAGTAGTTTGTTTAGAAAACAAACATATTCATTTGAAAACACGCTACTGTGTGAAAGAAGCTAGTCCTTTTGTGGGAATGAGTTGCTTTCTTACGAAGATGGTTTAGTGCAGCAAGTTCAAACTTTCCTTTTTTGTGTAATCTAACAAGATGTACAACTTAGTAGATTTGCCTCATTTCTAAAGTAGTTTTTTTTAGAAAAAAAAATCTTCATTTCCGAAATCTGTACTGTGTGAAATGAGCTAGTTCTGTTCTCGGAATCAGTTGCTTTCCTACGAATAGGGTTTAGGGCAGCAAGTTCAAACTTTCCTTGTTTGTATAATCTAACAAGTTTTACAGCTTAGTAGATTCACCTCATTTCTAAAGTAGTTTGTTTAGAAAACAAACACCTTCATTTCCGAACACTGTACTGTGTGAAATAAGCTTGTTCTGTTCTTGGAATCAGTTGCTTTCCTACGAAGAAGGTTGAGTGCAGCAAGTTCAAACATTCCTTATTTGTGTAATCTAACAAGATGTACAATTTAGTAGATTCGCCTTATATCTAAAGTAGTTTGTTTAGAAAACAAACATATTCATTTGAAAACACTCTACTGTGTGAAATAAGCTAGTCCTGTTCTGGGAATAAGTTGCTTTCTTACGAAGACGGTTTAGTGCAGCAAGTTCAAACTTTCCTTTTTTTGTATTCTATCAAGATGTGCAACGTAGTAGGTTTGCTTCATTTCTAAAGTAGTTTGTTTAGAAAACAAACATCTTCATTGCCGAACACTGTACTCTGTGAATTAAGCTAGTTAAGTACTCGGAATCAGTTGCTTTCTTACAAAGACGCTTGAGTGCAGCAAGTTCAAACATTCCTAGTTAGTGTAATCTACAAAGATGTACAACTTAGTAGATTCACCTCATTTCTAAAGTAGTTTGTTTAGAAAACAAACATCTTCATTTCCGAAAACTGTACTGTGTGAAATGAGCTAGTTCTGTTGTCGGGATCAGTTGCTTTCTTACAAAGAGTGTTTAGGACAGCACGTTCAAACATTCCTCGTTTGTGTAATCTAACAAGATGTACAATTTAGTCAAGTCGCCTCATTTCTAAAGTAGTTTGTTTAGAAAAAAATCATCTTCATTTCCGAAAACTATACTGTGTGAAATGAGCTAGGTCTATTCTCGGAATCAGTTGCTTTCTTACAAAGAGGGTTTAGGGCAGCAAGTTCAAACTTTCCTTGCTTGTGTAATCTAACAAGATGTATAAATTAGTAGATTCCCCTCATTTCTAAAGTAATTTGTTTAGAAAACAAACATCTTCATTACCGAACACTGTACTATTTGAAATAAGCTAGTTCTGTTGTGGGGATCAGTTGGTTTCTTACAAAGAGTGTTGAGTGCAGCAAGTTGAAACTTTCCTTGGTTGTGTAGTCTAAGAAGATGTACAATTTATTGGATTCGCCTTATGTCTAAAGGAGTTTATTGAGAAAACAAACATCTTCATTTCATAACACTGTACTGTGTGAACTAAGCTAGTTCTGTTATCTGCACGAGTTGCTTTCTTACAAAGACTTTTGAGTGCAGCAAGTTCAAACTTTCTCTGTTTGTGAAATCTAACAAGGTGTACAACTTAGTAGGTTCACCTCATTTCTAAAGTAGTTTGTTTAGAAAACAAACATCTTCATTGCTGAACACTGTACTGTGTGAAATGAGCTTGTTCTGTTCTCGGAATCAGTTGCTTTCCTACGAAGAAGGTTGAGTGCAGCAAGTTCAAATATTTCTTATTTGTGTAATCTAACAAGATATACAATTTGGTACATTCGCCTTATTTCTAAAGTAGTTTCATTAGAAAACAAACATCTTCATTTGAACACACTCTACTGTGTGAAATAAGCTAGTCCTGTTCTGGGAATGAGTTGCTTTCTTACTAAGACGGTTTAGTGCAGCAAGTTCCAACTTTCCTTTTTGTGTATTCTAACAAGGTGTGCAACCTAGTAGATTTGCTGCATTACTAAAGTAGTTTGTTTAGAAAACAAACATCTTTATTTCCGAAAACTGTACTGTGTGAAATGAGCTAGTTCTGTTGTCGGGATCAGTTGCTTTCTTACGAAGAGGGTTTAGGGCAGCAAGTTCAAACTTTCCCTGCTTGTGTAATCTATCAAGATGTATAAAGTAGTAGATTTGCCTCATTTCTAAAGTAGTTTGTTTAGAAAACAAACATCTTCATTGCCGAATAATGTACTGTGTGAAATAAGCTAGTTCTGCTGTTGGGATCAGTTGCTTTCTTACGAAGAGTGTTGAGTGCAGCAAGGTCAAACTTTCCTTGGTTGTGTAATGTAACGAGGTGTACAACTTAGTGTATTCGCCTGATTTCTAAAGTAGTATGTTTAGAAAACAAACATGTTCACTGCCAAACACTGTACTGTGTGATATAAGCTAGTTCTCCTATCGGAATCAGTTGCTTTCCTACGTAGAAGATTGAGGGCAGCAAGTTCAAACATTCCAAGTTAGTGTAATCTAAGAGGATGTACAATTTAGTAGATTCCCCTTATTTCTAAAGTAGTTTGTTTAGAAAACAAACATCTTCATTTCAAAACACTGTACCGTGTGAACTAAGCTAGTTCTGTTTTCGGAATGAGTTGCTTTCTTACGAAGACAGTTGAGTGCAGCAATTTCAAACTTTCCCTGTTTGTGTAATCTAACAAAATGTACAACTTAGTAGATTCACCTCATTTCTAAAGTAGTTTGTTTAGAAAACAAACATCTTTATTTCCGAACACTGTACTGTGTGAAATGAGCTAGTTCTGTTCTTGGAATCAGTTGTTTTCTTACGAAGAGTGTTGATGGCAGCAAGATCAAACTTTCCTTGTTTATGTAATCTAACAAGATGTACAACTTAGTAGATTTGCCTGATTTCTAGAGCACTTTGTTTAGAAAACAAACATCTTCATTGCCAAACACTGCATTGTGTGAAATGAGCTAGTTCTGTTGTTAGGATCAGTTCCTTTCTTACGAAGAGCTTTGAGTGCAGCAAGTAAAAACTTTCCTTGTTTTTATAATTGAACTAGATGTATAAAGTAGTAGATTCGCCTCATTTCTAAAGTAGTTTGTTTAGAAAATAATCATCTTCATTTCTGAAAACTGTACTGTGTGAAATGAGCTAGTTCTGTTCTCGGAATCAGTTACTTTCTTACGAAGAGGGTTTAGGGCAGGACGTTCAAACTTTCCTTGCTTGTGTAATTTAACTAGATGTACAACTTAGTGGATTCTTGTCATTTCTAAAGTAATTTGTTAAGAAAACAAACATCTTCATTGCCGAACACTTTACTATTTGAAATAAGCTAGTTCTGTTGTCGGGTCAGTTGCTTTCTTACGAAGAGTGATGAGTGCAGCAAGTTGAAACTTTCCTTGCTTGTGTAATATAAGAAGATGTACTATTTAGTAGATTTGCCTCATGTCTAAAGGAGTTTGTTGAGAAAACAAACATGCTCATTTCAAAACACTGTACTGTGTAAACTAAGCTAGTTCTGTTATCTGAACGAGTTACTTTCTTATGAAGACTTTTGAGTGCAGCAAGTTCAAACTTTCCCTGTTTGTGAAATCTAACAAGATGTACAACTTAGTAGATTCACATCATTTCTAAAGTAGTTTGTTTAGAAAACAATCATCTTCATTTCCCAAAACTGTACTGTGTGAAATGAGCTAGTTCTGTTATCAGAATCAATTACTTTGTTACGGAGAGAGTTGATGGCATCAAGTTCAAACATTCCTAGTTAGTGTAATCTAAGAAGATGTACAATTTAGTAGATTCACCTAATTTCTAAAGTAGTTTGTTTAGAAAACAAACATCTTCAATTCAAAACACTGTACTGTGTGAACTAAGCTATTTCTGTTCTTGGAATGTGTTGCTTTCTTACGAAGACGGTTGATGGCCCCAAGTTCAAACTTTCCTTGTTTGTGTAATCTAACAAGATATACAACTTAGTAGATTAGCCTGATTTCTAAAGTAGTTTGTTTAGAAAACAAACATCTTAATTACTGAGCACTGTACTGTGTGAAATGAGTTAGTTCTGTTCTCGGAATCAGTTACTTTCTTACAATGAGGGTTTACGGCAGCAAGTTCAAACTTTCCCTGTTTGTGTAATCTAATAAGATGTACAACTTGGTAGATTCACCTCATTTCTAAAGTAGTTTGTTTAGAAAACAAACTTCTTCATTGCCGAACACTGTACTCTGTGAATTAAACTAGTTCTGTTCTCGGTATCAGTTGCTTTCTTACAAAGACGCTTGAGTGCAGAAAGTTCAAATATTCCTAGTTCGTGTAATCTAAAAAGATGTACAACTTAGTAGATTCGCCTCATTTCTAAAGTAGTTAGTGTATAAAACAAACATCTTCATTGCCAAACACTGTACTCTTTGAAATGAGCTAGTTCTGTTTTCGGGATCATTTGCTTTCTTACGAAGCGTGTTGAGTGGAGCAAGTTCAAACTTTCCTTGGTTGTGTAATCTAACACGATGTACAACTTCGTAGATTCGCCTTATTTCTAAAGTAGTTTGTTTGGAAAACAAACATCTTCATTTCCAAACAGTGTACTGTGTGAACTAAACTAGTTCTGTTCTTGGAATGAGTTGCTGTCTTACAAAGATGTTTGAGTGCAGCAAGTTCAAACTTTCCTTCTTTGTGTAAACTAAAAAGATATACAACTTAGTAGATTCGCCTCATTTCTAAAGTACTTTGTTTAGAAAACAATGATCTTCATTTTCGAAAAATGTTATGGGTGAAATGAGCTAGTTCTGTTCTCGGAATCAGTTGCATTCTTAGGAAGAGGGTTCAGTGCAGCAAGTCCAAACTTTCTTTGTTTGTGTAATCTAACAAGATGTGAAACTTAGTAAATTCACCTCATTTCTAAAGTAGCTTGTTTAGAAAACAAAGATCTTCATTGCCGAACACTGTACTCTGTGAATTGAGCTAGTTCTGTTCTCGGAATCAGTTGCTTTCTTACAAAGATGCTTGAGTGCAGCAAGTTCAAATATTCCTAGTTAGTGTAATCTAAAAAGATGTACAACTTAGTAGATTCACGTCATTTCTAAAGTAGTTCGTTGAGAATACAAACATGTTCATTTGAAAACACTCTACTGTGTGAAATAAGCTAGTCCTGTTCTGGGAATGAGTTGCTTTCTTACTAAGACAGTTTAGTGCAGCAAGTTCAAACTTCCTTTTTTTGTGAAATCTAAAAAGATGTACAACTTAGTAGATTCACATCATTTCTAAAGTAGTTTGTTTAGAAAACAAACATGTTCATTCCCGAACACAGTACTCTGTGAAATAAGCTAGTTCTGTTGTCGGGATCAGTTGCTTTCTTATGAAGAGTGTTGAGTGCAGCAAGTTCAAACTTTACTTGGTTGTGTAATATAAGAAGATGTACAATTTAGAAGATTTGCCTTATGTCTAAAGTAGTTTCTTTATAAAACAAACATCTTCATTTCAAAACACTGTACTGTGTGAACTAAGCTAGTTCTGTTCTCAGAATGAGTTGTTTTCTTACGAAGACGTTTGAGTGCAGCAAGTTCAAACTTTCCCTGTTTGTGTAATCTAACAAGATGCACAACTTAGTAGATTCACCTCATTTCTAAAGTAGTTTGTTTAGAAAACAAAAATCTTCATTGCCGAACACTGTAGTGTGTGAAATGAGCTAGTTCTATTGTTGGGACCAGTTCCATTCTTACGAAGAGTGTTGAGTCCAGCAAGTACAAACTTTCCTTGTTTGTGTAATTGAACAAGACGTATAACGTAGTAGATTCGCCTCATTTCTAAAGCAGTTTGTTTAGAAAACAATCATCTTCATTTCCGAAAACTGTACTGTGTGAAATGAGCTAGTTCTGTTCTCGGAATCAATTGCTTTCTTACGAAGACGGTTTAGGGCAGCAAGTTCAATCTTTCCTTGCTTTTGTTATCTAACTAGATGTACAACTTAGTATATTCTTGTCATTTCTAAAGTAATTTGTTAAGGAAACAAACATCTTCATTGCCGATCACTTTACTACTTGAAATAAGCTAGTTCTGTTGTCGGGATCAGTTGTTTTCTTCTGAAGAGTGTTGAGTGCAGCAAGTTGAAACTTTCTTGGTTGTGTAATCTAAGAAGATGTACAATTTAGTAGATTCGCCTTATGTCTAAAGGAGTTTGTTGAGAAAACAAACATCTTCATTTCAAAACACTGTACGGTGTGAACTAAGGTAGTTCTGTTATCTGAACGAGTTGCTTTCTTATGAAGACTTTTGAGTGCAGCAAGTTCAAACTTTCCCTGTTTGTGCAATCTAACAAGATGTACAACTTAGTAGATTCACCTAATTTCTAAAGTAGTTTGTTTAGAAAACAATCATCTTCATTTCCCAAAACTGTATTGGGTGAAATGAGCTAGTTCTGTTCTCGGAATCAATTACTTTGTTACGGAGAGAGTTGATGGCAGCAAGTTCACACATTCCTAGTTAGTGTAATCTAAGAAGATGTACACTTTAATAGATTCACCTCATTTCTAAATTAGTTTGTTTAGAAAACAAACATTCGTTTCAAAACACTGTACTGTGTGAACTAAGCTATTTCTGTTCTTGGAATGTGTTGCTTTCTTACGAAGACGGTTGATGGCCCCAAGTTCAAACTTTCCTTGTTTGTGTAATCTAACAAGATATACAACTTAGTAGATTAGCCTGATTTCTAAAGTAGTTTGTTTAGAAAACAAGCATCTTAATTACTGAGCACTGTACTGTGTGAAATGAGTTAGTTCTCTTCTCGGAATCAGTTCCTTTCTTACGACTTGGGTTTACGGCAGCAAGTTCAAACTTTCCCTGTTTGTGTAATCTAATAAGATGTACAACTTAGTAGATTCACCTCATTTCTAAAGTAGTTTGTTTAGAAAACAAACATTTTCATTGCCAAACACTGTACTATGTGAATGAAACTAGTTGTGTTCTCAGAATCAGTTCCTTTCCTACAAAGACGCTTGAGTGCAGAAAGTTCAAATATTCCTAGTTCGTGTAATCTAAAAAGATGTACAACTTAGTAGATTCACCTCATTTCTAAAGTAGTTAGTTTATAAAACAAACATCTTCATTGCCGAACACTGTACTCTGTGAAATGAGCTAGTTCTGTTTTCGGGATCATTTGCTTTCTTACGAAGAGTGTTGAGTGCAGCAAGTTCAAACTTTCCTTGGTTGTGTAATCTAACACGATGTACAACTTCGTATATTCGCCTTATATCTAAAGTAGTTTGTTTATAAAACAAACATCTTCATTTCCAAACAGTGTACTGTGTGAATTAAGCTAGTTCTCTTCTCGGAAGGAGTTGCTTTCTCACGAAGACGTTTGAGTGCAGCAAGTTCAACCTTTCCTTGTTTGTGTAATCTAAAAAGATGTACAATTAGTAGATTCGCCTCATTTCTAAAGTAGTTTGGTTAGAAAACAATCATCTTCATTTCCGAAAACTGTTATGTGTGAAATGAGCTAGTTCTGTTCTCAAAATCAGTTGATTTCTTTCAAAGAAGATTGAGTGCAGCAAGTTCAAACTTTCCTTGTATGTACAATCTAACAACATGTACAACTTACTAGATTCGCCTCATTTCTAATGTAGTTGGTTTAGAACACAAATCTTCATTTCCGAAAACTGTACTGTGTGAAATGACCTAGTTCTGTTCTCGAAATCAGTTGATTTCCTACGAAGAAGGTTGAGTGCAGCAAGTTTAAATATTCCAAGTTAGTGTAATCTAAAAAGATGCACATTTTAGTGGATTCACCTCATTTCTAAAGTATTTTTTTTAGTAAACAAACATCTTTATTTCAAAACACTGTACTGTGTGAACTAAGCTAGTTCTATTCTGGGAATGAGTTGCTTTCTTACAAATAGTGGTGAGTGCAGCAAGTTCAAAGTTTCCTTGTTTGTGTAATCTAACAAGATGTACAACTTAGTAGATTCACCTCATTTCTAAAGAAATTTGTTTAGAAAACAATAATCTTCATTTCCGAAAACTGTACTGTGTAATATGAGCTAGTTCTGTTCTCGGAATCAGTTGCATTCTTACGAAGAGTATTCAGTGCAGCAAGTCCAAACTTTCTTGTTTCTGTAATCTAACAAGATGTAAAACTTAGTAGATTCACCTCATTTCTGAAGTAGTTTGTTTAGGAAACAAACATCTTCATTTGAAAACACTCTACTGGGTGAAATAAACTAGTCCTGTTCTGGGAATGAGTTGCTTTCTTACGAAGACGGTTTAGTGCACTAAGTTGAAACTTTCCTTTTTTGTGTAATCTCACAAGACGTACAACGTAGTAGATTTGCCTCATTTCTAAAGTAGTTTGTTTAGAGAACAAACATCTTTATTTCCGAAAACTGTACTGTGTGAAATGAGCTAGTTCTGTTGTCGGGATGAGTTGCTGTCTTACAAAGAGGGTTTAGGGCAGCAAGTTCAAACTTTCCTTGTTTGTGTAATCTAACCAGATGTACAACTTAGTAGATTTGGCTCATTTCTAAAGTAATTTGTTTAGAAAACACTCATCTTCATTTCGCAAAACTGTACTGTGTGAAATGAGCTAGTTCTGTTCTCAGAATCAGTTGCTTTCATACAAAGAGGGTTTAGGGCAACAAGTTCAAACTTTCCTTGTTTTTGAAATCTAACAAGATGTACAAATTAGTAGATTCGGCTGATTTCCAGAGTAGTTTGTTTAGAAAACAAACATCTTCATTGCCAAACACTGTACGATGTGAAATGAGCTAGTTCTGTTCTTGGAATGAGTTGCTTTCTTACGAAGACGTTGGGTGCAGCAAGTTAAAACATTCCCTGTTTCTATAATTAAACAAGATGTACATCTTACTAGATTCGCCTCATTTCTGAAGTAGTTTGTTTAGAAAACAAGAATCTTCATTTCTGAAAACTGTACTGTGTGAAATGAGCTAGTTCTGTTCTCGGAATCAGTTGCTTTCTTATGAAGGGGGTTTAGGGCAGCAATTTCAAACTTTCCTTTTTTGTGTAATCTAACAAATATACAACTGAGTAGATTCACCTCATTTCTAAAATAGTTTGTTTAGAAAATAAACATCTTCATTTCAAAACACTGTACTGTGTGAATTAAGCTATTTCTGTTCTTGGAATGTGTTGCTTTCTTACGAAGACCATTGATTGCAGGAAGTTCAAACTTTTCTTGTTTGTGTAATCTAACAAGATATACAACTTAGTAGATTCACCTCATTTCTAAAGTAGTTTGTTTAGAAAACAATCAACTTCATTTCAAAACACTGTACTGTGTCAACTAAGCTATTTCTGTTCTTGGAATGCTTTGCTTTCTTACGAAGACGGTTGAATGCAGCAAGTTCAAACATTTCTTGTTTGAGTAATCTATTAAGATGCACAACTTAGTAGATTCACCTCATTTCTAAAGTAGTTTGTTTAGAAAACAACCATCTTCATTTCCGAACACTGAACTTTGTGAAATTAGCTAATTCTGTTGTCGGGATCAGTTGCTTTATTACGTAGAGTGTTGAGTGCAGCAAGTTCAAACTTTCCTCGGTTGTGTAATATAAGAAGATGTACAATTTAGTACATTCGCATTATTTCTAAACTGGTTTGTTTGGAAAACAAACATCTTCATTTCAAAACACTGTACTGGGTGAACTAAGCTAGTTCTGTTCTTGGAATGCGTTGCTTCGTTACGAATACTGTTGAGGGCAGGAATTTAAAACTTTCGTTGATTTTGTAATCTAACAAGATGTACATCTTAGTAGATTGGACTCATTTCTAAAGTAGTTTGTTTAGAAAATAAACATCTTCATTTCCAAAAACTGTTGTGTGTGAAATGAGCTAGTGCTGCTCTCGGAATTAGTTGCTTTCTGACGAAGAGTGTTGATGGCAGCAAGTTCAAACATTCCTAGTTAGTGTAATCTAAGAAGATGTACAATTTAGTAGATTCACCTCATTTCTAAAGTAGTTTGTTTATAAAGCAAACATCTTCATTTCAAAACACTGTACTGTGTGAACTAAGCAATTTCTTTTCTTGGAATGTTTTGCTTCCTTACAAAGACGGTTGATGGCAGCAAGTTCAAACATTCCTAGTTAGTGTAATCTAAAAAGATGTACAATTTTGTAGATTCGCCTTATGTCTAAAGTAGTTTGTTTAGAAAACAAACATCTTCATTGCCGAACACTGTACTGTGTGAACTAAGCTAGTTCTGTTCTCGGAATGTGTTGCTTTGTTACGAAGAGTGTTGAGTGCACCAAGTTCAATCTTTCCTTGTTTGTGGAATCTAACAAGATGTACAACTTAGTAGATTCACCTGATTTCTAACGTAGTTTGTTTAGAAAACAAACATCTTCATTGCTGAACACTGTACTGTGTGAAATAAGCTTGTTCTGATTTCGGGATCCTTTCCTTTCTTACGAAGACAGTTGAGAACAGCAAGTTCAAACTTTCCTTGTTTGTGTAATCTAACAAGATATACAACTTAGTATATTCGCCTCATTTCTAAAGTAGTATGTTTAGAAAACAAAAATCTTAATTACCTAGTACTGTACTGTGTGAAATGAGGTAGTTGTGTTCTCGGAATCAGTTGCTTTCTTACGAAGAGTGTTTACAGCAGCAAGTTGAAACTTTCCTTGTTTGTGTAATCTAACACGATGTACAACTTAGTAGATTCGCCTGATTTCTAAGGTTGTTTGTTAAGAAAACAAACATCTTATTTGCCTAGCACTGTACTGTGTAAAATAAGCTAGTTCTGTTGTCAAGATCAGTTGCTCTCTTAAGGAGTGTTGACTACAGCAAGTTCAAACTTTCCTTGGTTGTGTAATCTAACAAGATGTACAACTTAGTAGATTCGCCTTACGTCTAAAGTAGTTTGTTTAGAAAACAAATATCTTCATTTCAAAACACTGTACTGTGTGAACTAAGCTACTTCTGTTCTCGGAATGTGTTGCTTTCTTACGAAGAGTGTTGAGTGCACTAAGTTGAAACTTTCCTTGTTTGTGTAATCTAACAAGATGTACAACTTAGTAGATTCGGCTGATTTCTGAAGTAGTTTGTTTAAACACAAACATCTTTATTCCCGAACACTGTAATCTGTGAAATAAGCTTGTTCTGTTTTCGTGATCCGTTCCTTTCTTACGATGACGTTTGAGTACAGCAAGTTCAACTTTCCTTGTTTGTGTAATCTAACAACATATACAACTTAGTCGATTCACCATGTTTCTAAAGTAGTTGGTTTAGAAAACAAACATCTTAATTGCCTAGCACTCTACTGTGTGAAATGAGTTAGTTCTGTTCTCGGAATCAGTTGCTTTCTTATGGAGAGGGTTTACAGCAGCAAGTTCAAACTTTCTTTGTTTGTGTAATCTAACAAGATGTACAACTTAGTAGATTCAATTCATTTCTGAAGTAGTTTGTTTAGAATGCAAACATCTTCATTGCCGCACACTGTACTCTGTGAATTAAGCTAGTTCTGTTCTTGGAATCAGTGGCTTTCTTACAAAGACTCTTGAGTGCAGGAAGATCAAACTTTCCTTGTTCGTGTAATCTAACAAGATGTACACCTTAGTAGATTCGCCTTATGTCTAAAGTAGTTTGTTTAGAAAACAAACATCTTCATTTTAAAACACTGCACTGTGTGAACTAAGCTAGTTCACTTCACGGAATGAGTTGCTTTCTTACGAACAGGGTTGAGTGCACCAAGTTCAAACTTTCCGTGTTTGTGTAATCTACAAAGATGTACAACTTAGTAGATTTGCCTGATTTCTAAGGTTGTTTGTTTAGAAAACAAATATCTTCATTGCCAAACATTGTACTGTGTGAAATAAGCTGGTTCTGTTGTCGGGATCAGTTGCTCTCTTACGAAGAGTGTTGAGTGGAGCAAGTTCAAAATTTCCTTGTTTGTGTAATCTAACAAAATGTACAACTTAGTAGATTCGCCTGATTGCTACAGTAGTTTGTTTAGAAGTCAAACATCTTCATTGCCGAACACTGTACTGTGTGATATAAGCTAGTTCTGTTCTCGGAATCAGTTGCTTACTTAGAAAGAGAGTTGATCGCAGCAAGTTCAAACATTCCTACTTATTGTAATCTAAGAAGATGTACAATATAGTAGATTCACCTGATTGCTAAAGTAGTTTGTTTAGAAATCAAACATTTTCTTTGCCGAACACTGTGTTTTGTGAAATGAGGTAGTTCTGTTGGGATTAGTTGCTTTCTTACGAAGAGTGTTGAGTGCAGCAAGTTCTAACTTTCCTAGTTTGTGTAATCTAACAAGATGTACAACTTAGTACATTCGCCTGATTTCTAAAGTAGTTTGATTAGAAAACAAACATCTTCATAGCCGAACACTGTACTGTCTGAAATGAGCTAGTTCTGTTGCCGGGATCAGTTCCTTTCTTACGAAGAGTGTTGAGTGAAGCAAGTCCAAACTTTCCTTGTTTGTGTAATCTAACAAGATGTACAACTTAGTAGATTCACTTATTTCTAATGTAGTTTGTTTAGAAAACAAACGTCTTCTTTGCGGAACAGTGTACTGTGGGAAATGAGCTAGTTCTTTTGGGATCAGTTGCTTTCTTTCGAAGAGTGTTGAGTGCAGCAAGTCCACACTTTCCTAGTTAGTGTAATCTAAGAAGATGTACAATTTAGTAGATTCGACTCATTTCTAAAGTAGTTTCTTTAGAAAAAAAAATCTTCATTCCCGAACACTGTACTCTGTGAATTAAGGTAGTTCTTTTCTAGGAATCAGTTGCTTTCTTATAAAGAAGCTTGAGTGCAGCAAGTTCAAATATTCCTAGTTAGTGTAATCTGAAAAGATGTACAACTTAGGAGATTCACCTCATTTCTAAAGAAGTTTGTTTAGAAAACAAACATCTTCTTTTCCAAAAACTGTTATGTGTGAAATGAGCTAGTTCTGTTCTCAGGATCAGTTGCTTTCTTAGGAAGAGGGTTCAGTGCAGCAAGTTCAAACTTTCCTTGTTTGTGTAATCTAACAAGGTGTACAACTTAGTAGATTCACCTCATTTCTAAAGTAGTTTGTTTGGAAAACAAACATCTTCTTTGCCGAACATGGTACTGTGTGAAATGAGTTGGTTCTGTTGGGATCAGTTGCTTCCTTACGAAGCGTGTTGAGTGCAACAAGTTCAAACTTTCCTTGTTTGTGTAATCTAACAAGATGTACAACTTAGTAGAATCAATTCATTTCTAAAGTAGTTTGTTTAGAAGGCAAATATCTTCATTGCCGCACACTGTACTCTGTGAATTAAGGTACTTCTGTTCTTGGAATCAGTTGATTTCTTACAAAGACGATTGAGTGCAGCAAGGTCAAACTTTCCGTGTTTGTGTAATCTAACAAGATGTACAACTTAGTAGATTCGCCTTATTTCTAATGTCGTTTGTTTAGAAAACAAACATCTTCATTTCAAAACACTGTACTGTGTGAACTAAGCTAGTTCTCTTCTCGCAATGAGTTGCTTTCTTACGAAGACGTTTGAGAGCAGCAAGTTCAAACTTTCCTTGTTTGTGTAATCTAACAAGATGTACATCTTAGTAGATTCACCTCATTTCTAAAATAGTTTCTTTAAAAAACAATCATCTTCATTTCCGAAAAGTGTTATGTGTGAAATGAGCTAGTTCTGGTCTCGGAATCAGTTGCTTTCTTAGGAAGAGGGTTGAGTGCAGCAAGTTCAAACTTTCCTTGTTTGTGTAATCTAACAAGATGTACAACTTAGTAGATTCACCTCATTTCTAAAGTAGTTTGTTTAGAAAGCAAACATCTTCATTGCCGCACACTGTACTATGTGAATTAAGCTAGTTCTGTTCGTGGAATCAGTTGCTTTCTTACAAAGACGCTTGAGTGCAGCAAGATCAAACTTTCCTTGTTTGTGTAATCTAACAAGATGTACAACTTAGTAGATTCGCCTTATGTCTAAAGTAGATTGTTTAGAAAACAAACATCTTCATTTCAAAACACTGTACTGTGTGAACTAAGCTGGTTCTGTTCTTGGAATGAGTTGCTTTCTTACGAAGAGGGTTGAGTGCAGCAAGTTCAACCTTTCCTTGCTTGGGTAATTTAACAAGATGTACAACTTAGTAGAGTCGCCTGATTGCTATGGTTGTTTGTTTAGAAAATAAACATCCTCATTGCTGAACACTATACTGTGTGAAATAAGCTGGTTCTGTTGTCGGGATCAGTTGCTCACTTACGAAGAGTGTTGAGTGCAGCAAGTTCAAACTTTCCTTGTTTGTGTAATCTAACAAGATGTACAACTTAGTAGATTCGCCTCATTTCTAATGTCGTTTATTTAGAAAACAAACATCTTCATGTCTGAAAACTGTTATGTGTGAAATGAGCTAGTTCTGGTATCGGAATCAGTTGCTTTCTTCGAAGAGGGTTGAATGCATCAATTTCAAAGTTTCCTTTTTTGTGTAATCTAACAAGATGTACAACTTAGTAGATTCGCATGTTTGCTACAGTAGTTTGTTGAGAAATCAAACATCTTCATTGCCGAACACTGTACTGTGTGACATAAGCTAGTTCTGTTCTCGGAATCAGTTGCTTTCTTATGAAGACAGTTGATGGCAGCAAGTTCAACCATTCCCACTTAGTGTAATCTAAGAAGATGTACAATTTAGTAGATTCACCTGATTGCTAAAGTAGTTAGTGTAGAAATCAAACATCTTCATTGCCGAACGCTGTATTGTGTGAAATGAGCTAGTTCTGTTGTCGGGATCAGTTCCTTTCTTACGAAGAGTGTTGGGTGCAGCAACTTCAAACTTTCCTTGTTTGTGTAATCTAACAAGATGTACAACTTAGTAGATTCACCTGATTTCTAAAGTAGTTTGTTTAGAAAACAAATATCTTCATTGCCGAACACTGTACTCTGTGAATTAAGCTAGTTCTGTTCTCGGAATCAGTTGTTTTCTTACAAAGACACTTGAGTGCAGCAAGTTGAATATTTCTAGTTAGTGTACTCTAAACAGATGTACAACTTAGGAGATTCACCTCATTTCTAAAGTAGTTTGTTTAGAAAGCAAACATCTTCATTGCCGAACACTGTACTGTGTGAAATGAGCTAGTTCTGGTCTCGGAATCAGTTGCTTTCTTACGAAGAGTGCTGAGTGCAGCAAGTTCAATCTTTCCTTGTTCGTGTAATGTAACAATATGTACAACTTAGTAGATTCGCCTGATTGCTACAGTAGTTTGTTTAGAAATCAAACATCTTCATTGCCGAACACTGTACTGTGTGATATAAGCTAGCTCTGTTCTCGGAATCTGTTGCTTTCTTACGAAGAGAGTTGATGGCAGCAAGTTCAAACATTCCTACTTAGTGTAATCTACGAAGATGAACAATTTAGTAGATTCGCCTGATTGCTAAAGTAGTTTGTTCAGAAAACAAACATCTACATTGCCGAACACAGTACTGTGTGAAATGAGCTAGTCTGTAGCCGGGATCAGTTCCTTTCTTACGAAGAGTGTTCAGTGCAGCAAGTTCAAACTTTCCTTGTTTGTGTACTCTAACAAGATGTAAAACTTAGTAGATTCGCCTCATTTCTAAAGTAGTTTGTTTAGAAAACAAACATCTTCATTGCGGAACACTGTACTGTTGGAAATGAGCTAGTTCTTTTGGGATCAGTTGCTTTCTTTCGAAGAGAGTTGAGTGCAGCAAGTTCAAACTTTCCTTGTTTGTGTAATCTAACAAGATGTACTATTTAGTAGATTCACCTTATTTCTAAAGTAGTTTGCTTAGAAAACAAGCTTCTTCATTGCCGAACACTGTACTTTGTGAAATAAGCTAGTTCTGTACTCGGAATGAGTTGCTTTCTTACGAAGACGGATGAGTACAGCAAGTTTAAACTTCTGGAGTTTGTGTAATCTAAGAAGATGTACGATTTAGTAGAATCGCCTGATTTCTAAAGTAGTTTGGTTAGAAAACAAACATCTTCACTGCCGAACACAGAACTCTGTGAAATAACCTTATTCTGTTTTTGGGATCCGTTCATTTCTTATGAAGACGGTTTAGTACAGCAAGTTCAAACTTTCCGAATTAGTGTAATCTAAGAAGATGGACTATTTAGCAGATTCACCTTATTTCTAAAGTAGTTGGTTTAGAAAACAAAGATCCTCCTTCGATAAAACTCTACTGTGTGAAATAAGCTAGTCCTCTTCTGGGAATGAGTTGCTTTCTTATGAAGACGGTTTAGTGCAGCAAGTTCAAACTTTCCTTTTTTGTGTAATCTAACAAGTTGTACAATGTAGTAGATTTGCCTCATATCTAAAGTAGTTTATTTAGAAAACAAACATCCTAATTTCCGAAAAGGGCACTGTGTGAAATGAGCTAAATCTGTTGTCAGGATCAGTTGCTTTCTTACGAAGAGGGTTGATTGAAGCAAGTTCAAACCTTCCTTGTTTGTGTAATATAACAAGATGTATAAAGTAGTAGATTCACCTCATTTCTACAGTCGTTTGTTTAGAAAACAATCATCTTAATTTCCAAAAACTGTAACTGTGTGAAATGAGCTAGTTTTGTTCTAGGAATCAGTTCCTTTCTTACGAAGAGGGTTTAGGACAGCAATTTGAAACTTTCCTTGTTTGTGTAATCTAACAAGATGTACAACTAAGCAGATTCACCTCATTTCAAACGTACTTTGTTTAGAAAAAAACCAACTTCATTTCCGAACAGTGTACTCTGTTAAAAAAGCTAGTTCTGTTGTTGGGATCAGTTGCTTTCTGACGAAGAGTGCTGAGTGCAGCAAGTTCAAACTTTCCTTGGTTGTGTAATCTAAGAATATGTACAATTTACTAGATTCTCCTCATTTCTAAAGCAGTTTCTTTAGGAAGCAAACAGCTTCATTGCCGAGCACTGTACTGTGTGAAATGAGCTAGTTTTGTTCTCAGAATCACTTGCTTTCTTGCGAAGAGGGTTGACTGCTGCAAGTTCAAACTTTCCTTGTTTGTGAAATCTAACAATATATACAAGTTAGTATATTCGCCTTATTACTGAAGTTGTTTGTTTACAAAACAAACATCTTCATTGCCAAACACTGTACTGTGTGATATAAGCTAGTTCTGTTCTCGGAATCAGTTGCTTTCCTATGAAGAAGGTTGAGTGCAGCAAGTTCAACCATTCCTAGTTTGTGTAATCTAAGAAGATGTACAATTTAGTAGATTCGCCTTATTTCTAAAGTAGTTTGTTTAGAAAACAAACATCTTCATTTCAAAACACTGTACTGTGTGAACTAAGCTATTTCTGTTCTCGGAATGATTTGCTCTCCTACGAAGACGGTTGAGTGCAGCAAGTTCAAACGTACCTTGTTTGTGCAATCTAACAAGATGTATAACTTAGTAGATTCTCCTCATTTCTAAAGTAGTTTGTTTAGAAAACAATCATCTTCATTTCCAAAAACTGTACTGTGTGAAATGAGCTAGTTCTGTTCTCGTTATCAGTTGCTTTCTTACGAAGAGGGTTTAGGGCAGCAAGTTCAAGCTTTCCTTTTATGTGTATCCAAATAAGATGTACAACTTAGTACATTCACCTCATTTCCAAAGTAGTTTGTTTAGAAAAGAAACATCTTCATTTCCGAAAACTGTACTGTTTGAAATCAGCTGGTCCTTTTCCCCCGGAAACATTTGCGTTCCTACAAAGAAGGTTGAGTGTATCAAATTCAAACACTCCAAGTTAGTGTAATCTAAGAAGATGTACAATTTAGTAGATTCACCTTATTTCTAAAGTAGTTTGTTTAGAAAACAAACATCTTCAGTTCAAAACACTGCACTGTGTGAAATAAGCTAGTTCTGTTTTCGTAATGAGTTTCTTACGAAGAAGGTTTAGTGCAGCAAGTTCAAACTTTCCTTTTTTGTGTAATCTCACAAGATGTACAACTTAGTAGATTCGCCTCATTTCTAAAGTAGTTTGTTTAGTAAACAAACATCTTCATTCCCGAAAACTTTACTGTGTGAAATGAGCTAGTTCTGTTCTCGGAATCAGTTGCTTTCTTACGAAAAGGGGGTGAGTGCAGCAAACTCAAACTTTCCTTGTTTGTGTAATCTAACAAGATGTAAAACTTAGTAGATTCGCCTCATTTCTAAAGTAGTTTTTGTAGAAAACAAACATCTTCATTGCCGAACACTGTACTGTGTGAAATGAGCTAGTTCTGTTCTCGGAATCAGTTGTTTTCTTATGAAGAGGGTTGAGGCAGCAAGTTCAAACTTTCTTTGTTTGTGTAATCTAACATGATATACAAATTAGTAGCCTCGCCTGATTTCTAAATTAGTTTGTTTAGAAAACAAACGTCTTCATTGCCAAACACTGTGCTGTGTGAAATAAGCTTGTTCTGTTCTTGGAATCAGTTGCTTTCCTAAGAAGAAGGTTGAGTGCAGCAAGTTCAAACATCCTGAGTTAGTGTAATCTAGGAAGATGTACAACTTAGTAGATTTGGCTCATTTGTAAAGCAGTTTGTTTAGAAAACAATCGTCTTCATTTCCAAAAAAAGTAATGTGTGAAATGGGCTAGTTCTGTTCTCAGAATCAGTTGCTTTCTTACAAAGAGAGTTTACGGAAGCAAGTTCAAACTTTTCTTGTTTCTGTAATTAAACAAGATGTACAACTTAGTAGATTCACCTCATTTCTAAAGTAGTTTGCTGAGAAAAGAAACATCTTCATTTCCGAACACTGTACCGTGTGAAATGAGCTAGTTTTGTTGTCGGGATCAGTTGCTTTCTCACGAAGAGTGTTGACTGCAGCAAGTTTAACCTTTCGTTGTTTGTACAATCTTACAAGACGTACAACTTAGTAGATTCACCTGATTTCTAAAGTAGTTTGTTTAGAAAACAAACATCTTCACTGCCAAACACAGTACTCTGTGAAATAAGCTAGTTCCGTTGTCCGGATCCGTTCCTTTCCTTTGAAGACGGTTGAGTACAGTAAGTTCAAACTTTCCTTATTTGTGTAATATGACAAGATTTACAACTTAGAAGATTCGCCTCATTTCTAAAGTAGTTTGTTTAGAAAACAAACATCTTAATTGACGAGCACTGTACTGTGTGAAATGAGCTAGGTCTGTTCTCAGAATCAGTTGCTTTCTTATGAAGAGGGTTTATGGCAGCAAGTTCAAACTTTCCTTGTTTGTGTGATCTAACAAGATGTACAACTTAGTAGATTCGCCTCATTTCTGAAGTAGTTTGTTTAGAAAACAAACATCTTCATTTCCAAACACTGTACTGTGTGAAATGACCTAGTTCTGTTCCTCAAATCAGTAGCTTTCCTACGAAGAAGGTTGAGTGCAGCAACTTCAAACATTCCAAGTTGGTGTAATCTAAGAAAATGTACAATTTAGTAGATTCAACTCATTTCCAAAATAGTTTCTCTAGAAAACAAACATATTCATTTCAAAACACTGTACTGTGTGAACTAAGCTAGTTCTGTTCTAGGAATGAGTTGCGTCAAGGAAGATGGTTGAGTGCAGCAAGTTCAAACTTCCCTTGTTTGTGTAATCTATCAAGATGTACAACCTAGTAGATTCGCCTCATTTCTAAAGTAGTTTGTTTAGAAAACAATCATCTTCATTTCCGAAAACTGTACTGTGTGAAATGAGCTAGTTCTGTTCTTTGAATCAGTTCTTTCTTACGAAGAGGGTTGAGTGCAGCTAGTTCAAACTTTCCTTGTTTATGAAATTTAACAAGATGTACCACTTAGTAGATTCGCCTCATTTCTAACGTAGTTTGTTTAGAAAACAATCATCTTCATTTCCGAAAACAGTAATGTTTGAAATGAGCTAGTTCTGTTCTCGGAATCAGTTGCTTTCTTATAAAGAGGGTTTATGGAAGCAAGTTCAAACTTTCCTTCTTTCTGTAATCTAACAAGATGTACAACTTAGTAAATTCACCTCATTTCTAAAGTGTGTGCTTAGAAAACGAACATCTTCATTGCCAAACACTGTAGTGTGTGAAATGAGCTAGATCTGTTTTCGGTATCAGTTGCTTTCTTACGACGAGTGTTGAGTGCAGCTAGTTCAAACTTTTCTTGTTTCTGTAATCTAACAAGATGTACAACTTAGTAGATTGGCCTGATTTCTAAAGTAGTTTGTTTAGAAAACAAACATCTTCATTGCCGAACACTGTACTCTGTGAAATATGCTAGTTCTGTTTTCGGGATCCGTTCCTTTCTTACGAAGACGGTTGAATGCAGCAAGTCGACACTTTCCTGGTTTGTGTAATCTAACAAGATATACAACTTAGTAGATTCGTCTCATTTCTAAAGTAGTTTGTTTAGAAAACAAACATCTTAATTACCGAACACTGTACTGTGTGATATGAGCTAGTTCTGTTTTCGGAATCAGTTGCTTTCTTACGAAGAGGGTTTATGGCAGCAAGTTCAACCTTTCCTGGTTGGTGTAATCTAACAAGATTTACAACTTAGTAGATTCATTTCCTTTCTAAAGTAGGTTGCTTAGAAAACAAACATCTTCATTTCCGAACACTGTACTGTGTGAAATAAGCTAGTTCTGTTCTCGGAATGAGTTGCTTTACTACGAAGACGGTTGAGTGAAGGAAGTTAAAACTTACCTGGTTTCTATAATCTAACAAGATGTACAACTTAGTAGATTCATTTCATTTCTAAAATAGTTTGCTTAGAAAACAAACATGTTCATTGACGAACACTGAACTGTGTGAAATGAGTTGCTTTCCTACGAAGACGGTTGAGTGCCTTAGGATCAAACTTTCCTGTATTGTGAAATGTCACAAGATGCACAACTTAGTAGATTCGTTTCATTTCTAACGTACTTTGCTTAGAAAACAAAGATATTCATACCCGAACAGTGTACTGTGTGAAGTAAGCTAGATCTGTTCTCGGAATCAGTAGCTTTACTATGAAGACGGTTGAGTGCAGCAAGTTCAAACTTTATTGGTTTGTGCAATGTAACAAGATGCACAGGTTGGTAGATTCGTTTCCTTTCTAAAGTAGTTTCCTTAGAAAATAAAGATCTTCATTTCCAAAGACTACTGTGTGAAATAAGCTAGTTCTGTTCTCGGAATGAGTTGCTTTCCTACGAAGACAGTTCAGTGCAGCAAGTTCAAACTTTCCAGGTTTGTGTAATCTGACAAGATGTATAATTTAGTGGAGTCGTTTCATTTCTGAAATAGTTTGCTTAGAAAACAAAGGTATTCATTGCCGAACACTGTACTGTGTGAAATACCTAGTTGTGTTCTCGGAATGAGTTGCTTTCCTAAGGACAGTTGAGTGCAGCAAGTTCAAACTTTCCTTGTTTGTGTAACCTAACAAGATGTACAACTTCGTAGATTCGTTTCATTTCTAAAGTAGTTTGCTTCGAAAACAAAGATCTTCATTGCCGAACACTGAAGTGTGTGAAATAAGCTACTTCTGTTCTCGGAATGAGTTGCTTTACTACGAAGACGGTTGACTGCAGCAAGTTGACACTTTCCTGGTTTGTGTAATCTAACAAGATGTACAACTTAGTAGTTTCAATTCATTTCTAAAGTAGTTTCATTAGCAAACAAAGATCTTCGTTTCCAAACACTGTCCTGTGTGAAATAAGCTAGTTCTATTCTCAGAATGAGTTGCTTTCCTACATAGACCGTTCAGTGCATCAAGTTCAAACTTTCCAGGTTTGTGTAATCTGACAACATTTATAATTTAGTAGATTCATTTCATTACTGAAAGAGTTTGCATAGAAAACAAAGATCTTCAAGGCCGATCACTGTACTGTGTC
>JAEOAD010000806.1:0-53184 GCA_036365145.1 Orientallactaga sibirica | reverse complement strand
GTTGGTGACTTGGTGAGCCCCCTGGTCTGGGGCAGAGATTGCTTTGCATCCTATGGGAAGGTTTCTGTGGACTTTAAATGGAGTTGAAGCAAGTTGGAATAAGCGGATTTATGCGTCAAGTGGAAGCGATTGTGATTTTTGTGACACAATGGAGAAAATGAACATCTAGTAGCTGTCAAAACACTGCTGAATAAATGTGGCCCAGAATGTGGCTGATGAAGTGCTTTGATTGTGTTGGAAAATAAGTGAGGTGGGATCATTGATTTAAGGGAGTTGATCGCATTGTTGATAAAATGGCAATCTGGCGTTGGAGATACGAGTTTATGAAACATGGCCCTTAGTTAAAATGAGGCTGGACGTGGTGGCACAAAGCTGTATCTAGTGGATACAAATTGATAGTCCCATCCTTAGAGTAGAGGAGAAGTAAGGTTTTTGTTTGTTTTTGTTGTTGTTTTGGTACATTTTTTTCTTTTGGCCTGTACTCAGGCAGGCATTATTCATTTGAGACTCCTACCTAAGCTTTGCCAGCTTTAAGATTCTAAGCATGGACCACCACTCTTGGCTTTTAGACTTTGTTTTTGGACGTGTGGTCTAACTGTAGTCCAGGCCAACCTGGAACTCTTTAGTCCTAAACTGGCCTAAAACTCACCAGGATCCTTCTACCTCTGCCTCCCTCGTGGTGGGATAAAGGTGTGTACCACCATGCTCAGCTTAGACATTTCAAAAACAAAAAGCTTTATTTATTTATGAGAGAGAACGGCCACTGCAAATGAACTCTAGCTGGAGGCATCACCATGTGTACTGGCTTAAGTGGGTTCTGGGGAATTGAACACTTGAGTCCTTAGGCTTCCCAAGCAAGTGCAGGTAAAGTCCTCATCCTTGATCAACATTTTTCTCTGTAGCCATTTAACTTCAGCAACATGTAAGCATCAGTCAGCCCTCTATAGGCAACGTGTTAAGTTGGGAGCAAGGTGAAGAGCCCACATCCAATTAAGTCATGGGCCTATTTCAAGGCTATCAGATACAGGTTTGATAATCTACATGTTAGGGGGTTGTGTTTGCTTTTCAGTTTGGTTTGTTTTCAATTGTGCATTGAAATAGAAAGCTCCAAATTTATCAAATAAAATATTTAAGCAAAATCTCTACAGTTGGAAACCAGAGTCTACAGGGCACACACTTCATTTGTTTTTAGTTTTCATTCAGAAAAATCCCTGTGTTGTGTTAATCAGTTTTATATCATTGCGACAAAATTTCTGAAATGGTCGGGTTATTTGGCTCACAGATTCAAGGGTTTCATCTGACTGCTTGGCCCTGGTGCTTTGGATTACATCGTGGGAGAAACATGTGGAAGAGGAGGCCTGTTCATATCATGGCATCCAGAAATCAGGGAGAAAAATGTCTAAAGCTCCTATATCCCCTTGAGGGCACATCTCAATAATGTAACTCCCTTCCACAAGGCCCCATTTGAAACTAGTTATTCCCTATGATGCTATTGCCTGAGAACCAAGCTTACAACCCATAGAAGTTTGGGGGAGATTTCAATCCAAACTAGCCTGGCCCCACTTCAATTCCTATTGTGTGTTACACTGCTGTGGAACTGAATGGGAGATATTTCAGAAATCACAGTGATCAAATAATTGGAGGTTGGTTTTTTTCTTTTTGCAGGGTCTTCATTTACAGATGCAAACTTGGGGTATTACAATATACAGTCATCAAAATATTGACCACTATGATTGCTCTGTAAGTATGCAGATTCCCATTGTTTCTTGCTTACAAAAATCTCCAGGTGCCATATAAGCCAGATGCACAAGGGGGCTCAAGCATCTGGAGTTCATTTATAGTGGCTAGAGGTCCTGGTGGGCCCATTTTCACTCTCTCTCTCTCCCCATCTCTCTGTCTCTAATAAAAAAGAGGAGAAGGCTAGGGAGATGGTTCTGTGTTTCAAGGCACTTACTTGCAGAACCTGTAGGCCCAGGTTCGACTCCCCAGTCAGTACCCATGTATAGCCAGCCAGATGGACAAAGTGGTGCAAGTGTCTGTAGTTACTTTGTAGAGGCAAGCAGGCCTGGTGCACCCAGGGCCTGCCCCACCTCTCTCTCCATATGAACAAATTAAATTGGTTTTTCAAAGGCAAGAGACTAGTTGGAAAGAGGAATTTGGTGAGAGGAGTGATGGGGAGAGGAAAGAGAGAATATAATGGGAAAGGATTATGACCATGGTATATTATCTATATGTATGGTTGTTCTCAAGAACAAGTTTCAAAAATTGTTGTTAAAGCTTAACAATTTCCTATTTAAATAACATGAGCTACAAAGGACAATAAATGATAAGTTCTTATTTATTGAAGATATCTGGCAGAGGGTCATCAGGTTGGTTCACGTGGCCCATGAAGATGATCTAATGTGGCTTGTGATTTCTGCTTCGTGTCCACCTCATTCCATTCATGCAACAGTGGGAGGAAGCAGTGAGGTTTGTAAATATCCATCCTCTTCATAATAGCAATGCACTGCCTCAAGCATTTCACACTATTTTTGGATGTGGGATTCTCTAATGTTAAACCCACACCCACGCTAGGAAATGTAAACACTTTTTATAACATAGAAAATTTATATATACACATATCTGAAATTATACCTATGTTTGTCTTGAAATTTTTGTGTGATCTATAGTTATCCTAAGCATAAATTCTTGAGCCAAGGGACAGACACCATGTGATTTCATTGGTGGTGGCAGTTGGCTTCTGAATGTTAGAAGTTAGAACTACTAAGTTTCATCAGCATTATCTACAGGAATGTCTTCTGAATGTTAGTACTTAGAACTCCAGGCTGAATTCAAACTTTCCTCAGCATTATCTTCAGGAATGGCAATCACTTTTTCTGTAGGAATTCCAGGAAGATTTCTCAACTTAAAGGCAAGGCATCCTGAGTCCTCTCTAATCTACCAATTAGTGATGATGTAGTACAAGAGGGAGCAGACACTGTCTGGAGACAGCGAGGTCACAGAGAGTCTTTTGTTCATCTGTTCGTCCTTTGATTGTAGACACACCCCTCAACATTGATCCTTTAAGGCAATGTTAAGAAGATTCCCACGTTAGCCAAAACGTTATTTTCACCATCCTAGACTTGTTCTAGAAAGAAGCTCCCCACCTCCCTGTCTGCTTCTTCTCTAAATTTATAAAGCCTGTACCATGGGACCACTTTAAGACATTTTGTTCCCACTGAAACAAAAATAAAACTTAAGAGATTCCAAAGAGTTATTTTTACAAAACTGTTGCGCCCCACGTTGGGCACCTGTTGTCGGTTTTTTTTTCCTTTCTCCACCACCGGCAGGTAGAACGGAAGAGAGAGAGAGCCGGGCCAGCCGCTTCTCTCTCGGGGCTGAGCGGGAAGGCGGGTGTCGGTGACTCAAAAAACCTCCCCAAGCCACTGGGGAAAAGAAAACCACATTGAGCCGGGAGTCCATCTGGCGGAAATCTCTCCTTTATTGTCATGGGGAGGTATTTATATATTTTGAGGAAGGGGGTGGGAAGAGAGGATGAGAGAAAGGTATAAGGGCCAATATTATTTCACCATGTCAGCAGCAGCTGGGCGGAGGCAGTTTCAGCTTAGGTGCTGAGTCACTCCAAGGACAGGTCGTGAAACTCTACTCAGGCTCCGGAAGCTCGACTAGGCCTCACCGGGAGTAGGCCGAGTACAAACTGGCTGGGCTAACCACTAGGCTTCACACTGGGCAGGGCCCAACATCTCCCCCTTTTGTTTTTGTAAGAACAGTGGACGGTCATGGCCTCTGTCCTAGGTTGTCCCCCTTTGGGAATATTACCCGTCACTGAGTACTATGCCTCTAGCCCGTTGACCACTCCACGCCCTGTTTTAGGTTGTCTCAGCCTGTCTGAGATCTTACCCATCGTTGGTTCAATGGAGGGCGGAGGAGGGATGTTAGGTGGATAGCCAGTAAGCGGAAAAGCCATTGCCTTTGAGTCATAAACCTGTGGTGCCTTGACCTGATGAAGTTTAATTGTGACCTGATGAAGTCTAATTGCCTCAAGCTGTTGGTGAATGAATTGTGTAATCTTATTAATTACACAGGGCCCGAGAGTGAGGATAAGAAGAAGGAGGGGTTCAGGGGGAGGGAGAAGGTAGGGTAAAAGAGCAAAAAGAAGGAGGGGCCCAAGGGGAGGGAGAAGGTAGGGTAAGAAGCCATGTAAGTTCGTCCACAGTAGGTTGTCTTGGAAGTCCCGTCTCCTCTTCTGTAAATCTTTCTGGAGCTTTTCTGGCTTCATTCAGTTCTAGTAGCATCCACACCTTCAGTTGTTTCTGGGGAAGAAACATAGGCATAGTTCTCAGGGGTGGGACACTCCCTGGAGAATTGATTTTTATCATCCCCCTGTGGGGGTAAATATTTTAAGTCTCTTGCTGGTACCCAAATAGGTCTTTTTTCCTCTTGAGGAAAGACACATCCAAATCCTCTCTCTGCTATGAGGAGGGGGTCTGGTCCCTTCCAGGCCCCAGTTAATGGGTCCCTCCATTTGACCCAGATGGAGCTGTAGGTGACAGCTGAGGTCCAATGTTTTTGAAAAGGGGACAAGTGTCTATCTTCTTTAGAAAAATTTAAAATATTTAGGGTTAATAATGCCTTTTTTAGTTGGTCATGTGGGGGTAGGGATTCCCCCTTTTGTTTTTGTAATTGAGACTTGAGAGTTTGATGATATCTTTCCACGATGGCCTGGCCCCGCGGGTTATAAGGGATGCCTGTGGAAAGTGAGATTTTCCAGGTTTGGAGGAAATCTATAAAAGTCCTGCTTATGAAGCAGGGACCATTATCGGTTTTGATTTGATCTGGCAATCTAAGGGTGGCAAACCATTGAAGCATATGGCTAATAGCATGTTTAGTTTTTTCCCAGCATGTGCCGATGTCCAGCAAGCATGGGAGAAAGTATCAACTGAGAGATAAATTTTCCAGATGGAGAATAGAGTGTAAAGTCAATCTGCCAAAGGTGATTAGGGTGTAGCCCTCAAGGATTGGCTCCTGTAGTTTGAAGAGGAGGTACCTGGAGGAAAGGCTGACAGGATTTGTAAGTTAATTTTTGAATATGGAGTTGGGGTTTGACAGGAGAGACAGTATCAAGGAATAACCTGGAGCCCAAAATCTTGAAGGGAGGGGCAGTTTGAATCTTTTCTGGAGACACCTGTAAAATGGCAAGGCATTTAGCAGTGAGGTCTTGGAGATCAGATGGGTTGGAATGACCTAAAATAATAATAATAAAACATTAGGCTGATTAATCAAAGAAGAAAAGATATGAGACATGTATTGTTAGGGTCCATCCAGGGCTGACAGTAGTTTTTATGATGTTGAAGCTTATAGATCTAGGGGAAGTTCCATACTAGCAGAAAAAGTTGGCCTGTCTTTACAGAGTTAAGAAAGAGAGAAGAAAAAAAAAAGCTAAATAGGCACACGGAGTAAAAT
Source organism: Orientallactaga sibirica (assembly GCA_036365145.1). Taxonomy (NCBI): domain Eukaryota; kingdom Metazoa; phylum Chordata; class Mammalia; order Rodentia; family Dipodidae; genus Orientallactaga; species Orientallactaga sibirica. The sequence goes on along the minus strand of JAEOAD010000806.1, from coordinate 47,721 downwards.
TATTGTAGTTAAGCCACAGCAAGCTTTAGGAACTCCTGTTAGGCACATTTTGTATATCTTTATAATGAAATTTTAAGTCATTATCACATCTTAAAATGGGCCCCCAGTGTTATTGTCTCTAGTAAGGTGATTGTAGATGTAAACTATAAAGTAATAAAATATTGAATATATTGGGGGACATATATTTAAATTACCATATTTTGTCCCTGGCTTTTAATAGATTTATAATAACAGAAACAATAATAATAAAATCAAACAAGTTAATTGGTATAAGGCATAGTAAGGAGAGACTAGAACAATTTAAATTTAACCACCATTAGCCATCATTAAACTTTTGTAGTAACCAGAGACTGACAGTTTTTAGGTTTTTTAATTTTGCCCTCCAGCTGGGCAGAGTTGTCAGGGAAAACTTTAATCCTAGGCCAACATTGTATTACCAATTGAGTTAGTTGGGCTTAGACTTATGTTTTATGAATTGAGCTAGGCGGGCAGAGAGAGAGAGAGAATGGTGTGCCAGGCCTCCAGCCACTGTTTATATGGGTACTGGAGAATTGAGCCTCGAATCGGGGTCCTTAGGCTTTACAGGCAAGCACTTAACCACTAAGCCATTTTTTTTTTAGTCCCACGTTAAGGGGCGGGGATGGCGGTGAATCGCCTCATGGCAGACCGCCCGCCCGTTCCTAAGATATTTTTAAAGTAAGTTAGGAGCCTGCCCACCTGTCTCCTCCCCGTTCGGCCAGCCTTCCTTAAGATTGCTAATGTGGTTGACAATAGTAGTTCAGTAACCTGGAATTAGCCTTAGTATCTTTATAATGTTAATTTGTTTGAGGTTTTTTAACTTAAAATTTTAAAATCTTAGTCCGATATCTTTAGTTAAACACATTAGTTCACTATGAGCACAATTGCCATAGGCAGCAGTTACAGTTGAAAAGACAGCGGGGCCGGTGGCGGCTTGGGTGGCGGCCTTGGGAGGAACGAGATTTTAAAAATCAGTTTTAGTTTTTTCTTATAGTTTTTGTTAAGGGCAAAAATGAACTCCTTTACAGAGATGTCTTTACGGCCGGCAATTATGGCAAGGAGGATTGAATTAATCCATGGGGCTGAAACAAAAGTTTTATCCCCAAAGCCATGGAGGGTTTTTTGTTTTACTTTTATGCCACATTTTAGGAGTTTTTGTAAGATCAGGGAAATAGTAATACACATGAGTATAACATAAGCACAAGGTCCCAAAAAATAGCTAAGCATGTTGTAGAATTAAGTTTAGATTTAGATTTGTAACGGCCAGATGAGCCTGTGCCCTTATGGGAGGCTCAATGGTATAAAACACAGTACAGTTGGGAGTAGATCTCCCCATCAGGTTTGTTTTGTCTTTTGGGACGGAGTTTTTACTTAAAGGAGGAGGCAAGATGCTTAAAGTCTCCTCTAGGTCTGCCCATGTGGTGAGTTTCTTTTTTAGGTCTGTCCACGTGGTGAGTCTCCTCTAGGTCTGCCCACGTGGTGCGTCCGCCATGATATGGTGTTTAGAAATGGCGGCACCACAGAAGCGGTTTGTCGGCAAACTGGAAATGAAAAGAGAAAGGAAGTTGAAGCAAGCACAGATTACAGAAGCAAAGGTTAGAATATTAAATATGAAGATTGCCTCATAACTTATGAGGATACACCCGTCAGCAGTCTGATTAGCCCGTCAGCTTAATTTTGAATTTTGTTTCATCACGTCAGGGTCCAGTCTGTAGTCCGTTCTGAATCCTCACATGGGGCACCAGTTGTTGTGTCCCACGTTGGGCACCTGTTGTCGGTTTTTTTTCCTTCCTCCACTACTGGCAGGTAGAGCAGAAGAGAGAGAGAGCCGGCCAGCCGCTTCTCTCTCGGGGCTGAGCAGGAAGGCGGGTGTCGGCGACTCAAAAAACCTCCCCAAGCCACCGGGGAAAAGAAAACCACATTGAGCCGGGAGTCCGTCTGGCGGAAATCTCTCCTTTATTGTCATGGGGAGGTATTTATATATTTTGAGGAAGGGGGTGGGAAGAGAGGATGAGAGAAAGGTATAAGGACCAATATTATTTCACCACATCAGCAGTAGCTGGGCGGAGGCAGTTTCAGCTTAGGTGCTGAGTCACTCCAAGGACAGGTTGCGAAACTCTACTCAGGCTCCGGAAGCTCGACTAGGCCTCACCGGGAGTAGGCTGAGTACAAACTGGCTGGGCTAACCACTAGGCTTCACACAGGGCAGGGCCCAACACAAAACCATTTTGTTATTGTTTTAAGTACCTAGTAAAGACCTTTAGCAAAACTGCAGTGACCTCTATAGATTTGTAAGGAAGAAAGGGCCGGCACTCACTAGTGTGTCTTATTTGTTGAGCAATATCGTCTTTCCAGTCAGATATATCCCATATGTCCAGAAAGGAATTAAAAAGAGATGTGTTTTCTTTTGTGTTTTCATACATTTTGTAAGCAAACAAAGCATGGTGAGCCAGTGAGGCAAAAAGCATTTCTATGCAGATTAGAAAGAAACAATGAGACACCAAACTGCTGACTCTTTCACAGTGATTTTAAAAGGTATGCATCTATAACTTTAAAAAAATATTTTACATTATTTATTTATTTGAGAGAGAGAGATATATAGAAATAGGCAGTTAGAGAGAGAGAGAGAGAGAGAATGGGTGCACCAGGACCTCCAGCCACTGCAAATGAATTCCCGATGCATGCACCCCCTAGTGCATCTGGCTTATGTGGGTCCTGGAGAATCGAGCCTCAAACCGGGGTCCATAGGCTTCATAGGCAAGCGTTTAACCGCTAAGCCATCTCTCCAGCCCACATCTATAACTTTTGAAAATTCCAGTTTGATTCATTTTCCAAAATAATTTTTACTTCACCATTATGTTCTCTTAGCAAAAGTACATTGTACTCTGAATCCATCACCCAAAGGCCAAAAGCAAAGCTGCAGCTAGAAATGGTCAGGAGAACAAACACAATTACAAATCAGTAATGATGGCCCATTTCTCCAGGATTCCCCTTGTCTCACTGTGGGGGGAGGATGAGTCACAGCCCAGTGTCTGCATGTGGTCAAGGTTAGTGGTGACAATGTGTGACATTGCTTAACGAATAGTAAAGCTTTGAATTCAGACAGCATGACTTACTTGGAGTCCTGTAGCCACCTCTTCTGCACCGTGCCATCCGCAGAAATGATTTTTAGGAATAATGCCTGTGGTGGTTTGATTCAGGTGTCCCCCATAAACTTAAGTGTTCTGAATGCTAGTCTCCCCAACTGATGGCAATTGGAAATTAAAGCCTCCTGGAGGTGGTGTATTGTTGGGGCAGGCTTATGGGCATTATAGCCAGCTTCCCCTTGCCAGTGTTTGGCACACTCTCCAGTTGTTGTTGTCCATCTTATGTTGACCATAGATAGGTGATGTCCACCCTCTGCTCATGCCATCCTTTTTCCTGCCATCATAGAGCTTCCCCTTGAGCCTGTCAGCCAAAATAAACCTCTTTTTTTCCCACAAGCTGCTTTTAGTCAGGTGATTTCTGCCATCAATGTGAACCTGACTGCAACAATGCCAAACCTGACTAACAGTGCAATGACAACAGATCGCCTAAATATTAAGAAGAGATGGTAAATGCCAATTCTCTGTATCAAACATAAGTTGAGCAGTTGTTTGAAAAGTACGCCATTACAAAGCTAAACAGTGTTGGAGCAATGGCTTAGCAGATAAGGTGTTTGCTTGCAAAGCCCAAGGATCCAGGTTTGATTCTGCAGGACCCATGAAAGCCAGATGCAGAAGGTGGCATATCCATCTGCAGTTTGTTTGCAGTTGTTAGAGACCCTGGCCCACCCATTCACTTTCTTTCTCTCCCTCCTCTCTCTCTCAAACAAATAAATGAATAAATCAATATTTTTTAAAAATATCATCTTTCCAGTCAGATATATCCCATATGTCCAGAAAGGAATTCAAGAGAGATGTGTTTTCATACACTTTGTATGAAAACTAAACATGGTGAGCCAGTGAGGCAAAAAGCATCTCAATGCAGATCAGAAAATCCTACAAACAGCGACAGAAAGAATCAGACACCATTGTTTCCAAATTGCTGACTCTTTCCCAGTGATTTTGAAAGGTATTACAAATGAGTAATTATGGCCCATTTCTCCAGGGTTCCCCTTGTCTCACTGTGGGGTGGGGGGAGGATGAGTCACTGTCCAGTGTCTGCATGTGGTCAGGGTTAGTGATGACAGCATGTGACATTGCTGAAGGAATAGTAAACCTTAGAGTTCAGACAGCATGACTAATGTGGATGCGGTCCTGTAGCCACCTCTTCTGTACATTGCCATCCCAAGTACTCTTTTCAAACATAAGGCCATGCCTTAAAAACTATGCAATGATGATTGATTGCCTGAATATGAAGAAGAGATGGTAAATGCCAAGTCTCTGTATCAAACATAAGTTGAGCAGTTTTTGGAAAAGTACACCATTACAAAGTTAATCCCAGTGTTGTAGCATTGGCTTAGTGGATAAGGCAGTTGCCTAAGGACTCAGGTTTGATTCTCCAGGTGCCACATAAGCCAGATGCACAAGGGGGCTCATGCATCTGGAGTTCATTTGCAATGGCTAAAGGTCCTGGTGGGCCCATTCTCACTCTCTCTCTCTCTCTCCCCTTCTCTCTGTCTCTAAAAAAAAAGAGGAGAAGGCTAGGGAGATGGCTCTGTGTTTCAAGGCACTTACTTGCAGAGCCTGTAAGCCCAGGTTTGACTCCCCAGTCAGTACCCATGTATAGCCAGCCAGATGGACAAAGTGGTACAAGTGTCTGTAGTTACTTTGTAGAGGCAAGCGGGCCTGGTGCACCCAGGGCCTGCCCCCCCCTCTCTCCATATAAACAAATTAAATTAGTTTTTCAAAGGCAAGAGACTAGTTGGAAAGAGGAATTTGTTTAGAGGAGTGATGGGGAGAGGAAAGGGGAATATAATGGGAAAGGATTATGACATGGTATATTATCTATATGTATGGTTGTTCTCAAGAACAAGTTTCAAAAATTATTGTTAAAGCTTAACAATTTCCTATTTAAATAATGTGAGCTACAAAGGACAATAAATGATAAGTTCTTATTTATTGAAGATATCTGGCGGAGGGTCATCAGGTTGTTCACATGGCCCATGAAGATGATCTAATGTGGCTTGTGATTTCTGTTTCGTGTCCACCTCATTCCATTCATGCAACAGTGGGAGGAAGCAGTGAGGTTTGTAAATATCCATCCTCTTCATAATAGCAATGCACTGCCTGAAGCATTTCCCAGTACATTTTGGTGTGGTCTTCTCTAATGTTAAACCCACACCCACGCCAGGAAATTTAAACACTTTTTATAACATAGAAAATTTATATACACATATCTGAAATTAAACCTATTTTTGTCTTAAAATTTTTGTGTGATCTATAGGTATCCTAAACATAAATTCTTGAAGAGGAAGCAGACACTTTGTTTGGTGAAGGCAAGGTCACAGAGACTTTTGTTCATCTGTTCTTCCTCTGGTCACAGACACCCCCTCAACATCGATCCTAAACATAAAATCTTGAGCCAAGGGATACCATGTGGTTTCCTTGGTGGTGGGGTTGGCTTCTGAATGTTAGTACTTAGAACTCCAGGCTGAATTCGAAGTTTCCTCAGCATTATCTTCAGGAATGTCAATCACTTTTTCTGTAGGAATTCCAGCAAGATTTCCAACTTTAATGGAAAGGCATCCTGAGTCCTCTCTAAGCTATCCATTAATGGCCATGTAGTACAAGAGGGAGCAGACACGGTGTCTGGAGACAGTGAGGTCATGGAGAGTCTTTTGTTCATCTGTTCGTCCTTTGATCGCAGACACACCCCATCAACATTGATCCTTTAAAGCAATGTTAAGATTCCCACGTTAGCCAAAAGGTTATTTTCACCATCCTACACTTGTTTTAGAAAGAAGCTCCCCACCTCCGTGTCTGCCTCTTCTCTAAATTTATAAAGCCTGTACCATGGGACTGCTTTAAGACATTTTGTTCCCACTCATTCAATAGTTAAACAAAAATAAAACTTAAGAGATTCCAAAGAGTTATTTTTACAAAACCATTTTGTTATTGTTTTAAGTACCTAGTAAACATCTTTAGCAAAACTGCAGTGACCTCTATAGATTTGTATGGAATAAAGGGATGAAGGGCCAGCACTCACCAGTATGTCTTATTTGTTGATGTAACAGACAGTTTCAAGTTCACTGAGATGAACTTCCAGACCAGGCACGGTTACGGAAGAAGGGATATTTATTGAAGTTTACAGATCCAGGGGAAGTTCCATAATAGCAGAAGAAGCTTGCCTGCTTTCACAGGTCTAAACACAGAGAGGAGTGATGGGGAGAGGAAAGAGAGAATCTAATAGGCAAAGATTATGACCATGGTATATTGTCCATATGTACATACTTTGTCAAGAAAAAGTTTTAAAAACTTGTTGGCCGGGCGTGGTGGCGCATGCCTTTAATCCCAGCACTCGGGAGGCAGAGGTAGGAGGATTGCCGAGAGTTCGAGGCCACCCTGAGACTACATAGTTAATTCCAGGTCAGCCTGGACCAGAGTGAGCCCCTACCTCGAAAAACCAAAAAAAAAAAAAAAAAAAAAAAAAAAAAAAACCTGTTGTTGTTAAAGGACTTAAGTGGATTGCATTGCATATGTGTAAGTAGAAGAACAGATTACAGAGAGGGGAAAGACCTAAGCAAGGCCAGGGGAACTGAATGTGTAAAAGAAAGGCAGGTGAGGGTCAATCAAAATTGAAGATATTCTGAATAAGATTTATCTAAACCTACTTTTTTGATAATGGCACATCCAGAAGCTATAGATTATTACTAGAAAATTTTCAGTGCCTGGGATGGGATACTTTCCAGTGAGTTGTTGGCCAAGGAGGTCCATATAGCCTCCAAAACATTAAAGGCTATTGTCAAGGCCCTTGGTTTCCCTTGAGAAACAGATATTACAACCCTATTGCTGAAGACATCTCTTGCCTCAGAGGCAAGGTCACTGAGAAAGCAAGCTGGTGCTGAGCAGAAAACCTTCTCCCTGTAGACCAGCCAACTGAAAGCTGGAAAAAGTTGCACTGCATGCAGCCATATGGGAGACAGAAGTCAGCAGTGAAAACGTTGACACTGGAAAACTCAAGTTTGGCCAGATAGGCCCAGTGAGCAAACGGGTGCAATAGTGGCATGTTTGTTCTTGGGGAAACCAACTGCTCACTAATTGGACTGAAGGCCCTCTCTATGGGAGGAAATACATGCCTGGTACTGAAAAAAGCTAATCAAAACAATATGGCAGGGGAGGTCATAAGCCTTAGGGGTATAAAGCCTACTCTTGTCTGGCTAAATGTATAATTTCCACCAAGCTGCCCTGAAAGCATTACACTTAATGTTCATATTCACATATTAATGCTACTCTCACTTCTGGTTAGAGAAGCTTCTCTTTTCAGATGGAGATGACCACTGGGATGATCCAAAAGGCAACATAGTGCTGAGAAGGGATGGAGGAGTGTCCAGCACTGAAACACCTCTGTCACACCCTCCAAGGCTCAGGGACCTTTGCGGAAGAGGGGGCGGAAAGAATGTAAGAGCCAAAGGAAGGGTATGACTTCTTACAGTGCAAGTGCCCAGACAGAAATTGGCCTCGATATCCATGACCTTGCATTGCCTAGCAATACCTTCGCAAGACCCTCATAATAGAAGAAAAAGATGATAACATCAAATTTAAAATGAGACTAATAGAGAGGGAGGGGATATTATGGAGAATGGACTTCTGAAGGGGAATGGGGGAAGGAGGGAAATATGGGGGTTTTTGTAAGTATGGAAGTTGTCAATAAACAAATTTTAAAAAATTATTTATTCATTCATTTATGAGAGAGAGTCTGTATGGGTGTGCCAAGATCTCTGGTCATGGTAAATGAACCCCAGGCATGTAAGTGCCCTTAACTGCTGAGCCATCTCTCCAAACATATCGCTGTTCTTTTTGTTTGTTTTTGTTTTTTCCTGAGATGGGCTGTCACTGTAGCTCAGGCTGACCTGGAATTCATGTATTTTCAGGGTGGCCTTGAACTCACTTCTATCCTACCTCTGCCTCCCGAGTGCTGGGATTAAAGGCCTGTGCCACCACGCCTGGCTGTTTCCACAGTTTAGTATTTTTCCCAATACTTGAAGAGTTTCACATACATCTATTATCCAGGGAAAATTATTTCCAAATTCTAAAAGATCTGTTTAAAAACATTATCTCAAAATTCCATGGATGATGATTTTGTATTTTCCTAGCCTATTAAATAGCATAATTTTGCCTCAACACAAGATTGATGGGAGCAGCAAAGACTCTCACTTGGAAAGCTTGGTGGCTTGGTCTCTTTCTGTGTGTGAGGTGCATGAATCGCCACCCTGCCATCTTCCACTGCCATCAACTGAGCCTCCTTTCATCAGCCACCTCTTTCTGCACCTGTGGTGGTGGTCATTATTGTTAAGACTCCAGGGAAGCCTAGAGGCCTTTCTGTTGACTTCTGGTTTCTGGCTACATTGCAGGTGGCAGAGGTTTCTAGAAGTCTGACAGCTGGACAAGTGTGGAGTATAATAATGCTTAAAAGCTAAGAAAGCACACATCATGGAGAGGGAGAGAGAGGGTGAGGGGAAGGAGAAGAATAGGGCCAAGCTTAGTATCAGATTTTAAATCCAAGAGACACGAAAATTTTTTTAATTTTATTTAAGACAGAGGGGGAGAGAGTGAAAGAATGAGAATGGGCACACCAGGGCCTCTAGCCACTGCAAACAAACTCCACATGCATGCACCACCATGTATATCTCCCTTATGTGGGACCTGGAGAATCGAACCAGGGTCCTTAGGCTTCGCAGGTATGCGCCTTAACCACTAAGCCATCTCTCCAGCCCAAGAGACACAGAATTTAATGAAAGGCTAGCCGAGGATAGGCACCACTGGCATGTGTGAAAATTAAAGCAATCACTGCTCCAAGTAGTGAGTACTTACTCCACACCTGGCACTGACCTGTATATTTCCCATGACTTAGTAGCATTCCCAAATTCACAATGAGGAATCTGAAGACCAGAAGAGGTTTAAAACCCAGAGACACATGTGCCAGTAAGAAACAGACATGGGCTGGAGAGATGGCCTATTGGTTAAGGTCTTTACCTGCAAAGCCAAAGGACCCAGGTTCAATTGCCCAGGACACACGTGAAGCACAAGGTGGCGCTTGCATCTGGAGTTCCTTTGCAGTGACTGGAGGCCCTGGTGTGGCCATTCTCTATCTGCCTCTCTCTCTTGCAACTCAATAAACAAATAAAGTATTTTTTAAAAAAAGAAACCGGGCTTGAGAGATGGCTTAGCAGTTAATGTGCTTGAATGCAAAGCCAAAGGACCCTCGTTCGATTCCCCAGGACCCACATAAGCCAGATGCACAAGGTAGCACATGCATCTGGAATTTGTTTGTAGTGGCTAGAGGCCCTGGAGCATCCATTCTCTCTCTTTCACTCTGCCTCTTTCCCTCTCTCAAATAAATAAAAAGAAAATATTTAAAAGAAGAAGAAAAAACAAAAATGGGTTGGAGCCCCAAAACACAAGTGCCTTCTGGCCGCTAGAGCATGCTGGGTGTTTGAAGGAAGCTGCCAACTAATCCACAGAAACACTCAAATCAAAAGGTGCACACCTTTAATCCCAGCACTTGGAAGGGAGAGGTAGGAGGATCACTGTGAGTTCAAAGGCCACCCTGAGACTACCTACTGAATTCCAGGTCAGCCTGGACTAGAGTGAAACCCTACCTTGAACCCCCCCCCCCAAAAAAAAAGGGTAATCTAGGGCTGGAGAGATGGCTTAGTGGTTAAGCACTTGCCTGTGAAGCCTAAGGACCCCAGTTTGAGGCTCAATCCCCCAATGCACAAGGTGGCATAGGCATCTGGAATTCGTTTGCAGTGGCTGGAGGCCCTGGTGTGCCCATTCTCTCTCTCTTGCACGCACGTGCATGCCTCTTTTTCTCTCTCTTGCTAATGAATAAATAAAATGAAACAAAAATCAAAAGGGTAATCTAGGGCTGGGGAAATGGCTTAATACTTAAGGCATTTACGTGCAAAGCCTAAGGACTCTGGTTCAATTCCCCAGGACCCACACAAGCCAGATACACAAGGGGGTGCATGCATCTGGAGTTTGTGGTTGCTGGAGGCCCTGGCATGCCCATTCTCTTTCTATCTGTCTCTTCCTCACTTTCAAAATAAGTAAATTATATATATATATTTGAAGTAGGGTCTCACTGTAGCTCAGGCTGACCTGGAATTCACTATGTCGTCTCAGGGTGGTTTCGAACTCATGGCAATCCTCCTACCTCTGCCTCCTGAGTGCTGGGATTAAAGGCATGCAGCACCATGCCTGGCTAATTTTTTTTTTAAAGGGCAATCTATTGCAGAAAGCAGCCATGAGGTAATGAGGTCCCGAGGCCAGTATCCTATCATACAGGCAAATGGCTAATCTGATTAGGCTCATGCGGATGAGGCGCTTGGGCTATCTTCAACTCCCCGGGTATCTGGTGATTTGAACCTATTCCAGGATGGCAGCTCCCAGGCGGGGAAGGGCAGGTCACTCTCTTTGAGGTGCAGAAAGTTCATCCTCCAGCTAATTCCAGTCCATCTGTCTCCAGATTCCTGCAAGCCTGTGCCTAAATCCATGAGATATCTGGAACCTTCTCAAGCAAAGGCACTTCTAGACAGTTTTCCGGCACACTAGGGTAGGCAGCCTCATGTGGAAGTCATTACATTCCCACGGAGCAGGCTCGCCCAAGACTGTGGAGCTGGGATAGACTCACTGATTTGGTTCTAGATAGGAACAAGAGCAATGAGGAGGAAAATGCTAGAAAGGTGTAATGTACTGAAGAAGACTAAACTAAAGACGTTTCAGATTTCAGGATTTTTTTTTTTTTTTTTGAGGTTAGGTCTCATTCTAGCTCAGGCTGACCTGGAATTCACTATGAAGTCTCAGTCTGACCTCGAACTCATAATGATCCTCCTACCTCTGCCCCTGAGTGCTGGGACTAGAGGCATGCACCACCACACCCTTCTAAGGTTCTCTTTATTCTAAAGCCAAGACAACACCTGACATACAGCCAAATGATTAAGCTGCACACAGGTCTACTTGCTCAGTGTTTTGCCAGTCATGGCTGGTAAAGATCACCTATGCTTTAATGAGCCTTATGGCATAAGCCTGTAATTCTAGTACTCAGAAGGCTGAGGCAGGAGGGCAGGAGGATTATAAGGACAAGGCCCACCTGGGCAACAGAATGAGCTCAAGATCAAGCTGGGCAATTTAGTGAGACCCTGTATCCAAGTAGAAACCATGGGTGGTGGGGTTGTAACTCGGTTGCAGAGCACTTGCCTAATATGCAAGAAGCCTCAGGTTCTATCCTCAGCACCGCAAAAAAAAAAAAAAAATTAAAATATCTAGCATGGTTTTAAAGAAGCCTTACAGAAAGTCATACTTATGTTTAAAAGTATTTGTTTGTTTACTTGAGAGAGAGAGGAGAGAGACAGAGAGAGAAAGAGTGTATGTTTGTGTGTGAATGGGCCCTCCAGGGTCTCCTGTTGCTGCAAACTCCAGACACATGCACCACCTTGTACATCTGAGCCATCTCCCTGGCCCCTAGCTCTTTACATATTTGAGTTGAAAAACAAGTGAGGGGGCTGGAGAGATGGCTTAGCCATTAAGGCGTTTGCCTGCAAAGCCAAAGGACCACGGTTTGATTCCCCAGGACCCACGTAAGCCAGATTCACAAGGTGGCACATGCATCTGGAGTTCATTTGCAGTGGCTGGAGGCCCTGGTGTGCCCATTCTCTCTCTCTCAAATAAATAAGTTAATTAAAATAAATAGGGTATAGATTTGAGCAGAGAAGTATCAAAGGAAATACAGATGGCCATGACACACTTAAGATGATGTTCAACACCTGTAGTCATCGGAGAAAAGCAAATCAAAGGACTCTGAGATTTCCTCTCACCCCAATCAGGATGGTACTCATCAAAAAATGGAATAGGTTGAAGAGATGGCTTAGTTAAGGCACCTGCCTCCCAAGCCTAAGAACGCCCGTTTCCAGGCCCCATGTTTAGCCAGATGCAAAGTGATGCAAGGGCGCAGTGCCACACTTGCCCACAGGCAGCACATGCATCTGGAGTTCGTTCATTGAGGCTGATAGGTTGCTGGCACGCCTATTTGTTTGTTTGTTTATTTATTTATTTATATGTGCCTGTGTGCAGGCATGCCAGGGTCTCTTGCCATTGCCAATGCCAAATACTTAAGCCACTTATTGTACCTGGATTTATGTGGGTGCTAGGGAATCAAACTTGGGCTGCCAGGCTGTGCAGACAAGCACGTTAACTACTTGGCCATCTTCCCAGGACCGATGTGTGACCTTTTTTTTTTTTTTTTTTTTTTTTTTTGTCCAGTGTACTTTAGTTTGTTTCCAAGGCTTATCCAGGTCATGTGCTGGTCTTGCTTTTTAATGTCTATATTTATGACTGAGTTCCTTTGCAGTGACTGGAGGCCCTGGTGTGGCCATTCTCTATCTGCCTCTCTCTTGCAACTCAATAAACAAATAAAGTATTTTTAAAAAAGAAACCGGGCTTGAGAGATGGCTTAGCAGTTAATGTGCTTGAATGCAAAGCCAAAGGACCCTCGTTCGATTCCCCAGGACCCACATAAGCCAGATGCACAAGGTAGCACATGCATCTGGAATTTGTTTGTAGTGGCTAGAGGCCCTGGAGCATCCATTCTCTCTCTTTCACTCTGCCTCTTTCCCTCTCTCAAATAAATAAAAAGAAAATATTTAAAAGAAGAAGAAAAAACAAAAATGGGTTGGAGCCCCAAAACACAAGTGCCTTCTGGCCGCTAGAGCATGCTGGGTGTTTGAAGGAAGCTGCCAACTAATCCACAGAAACACTCAAATCAAAAGGTGCACACCTTTAATCCCAGCACTTGGAAGGGAGAGGTAGGAGGATCACTGTGAGTTCAAAGGCCACCCTGAGACTACCTACTGAATTCCAGGTCAGCCTGGACTAGAGTGAAACCCTACCTTGAACCCCCAAAAAAAAAAAAAGGGTAATCTAGGGCTGGAGAGATGGCTTAGTGGTTAAGCACTTGCCTGTGAAGCCTAAGGACCCCAGTTTGAGGCTCAATCCCCCAATGCACAAGGTGGCATAGGCATCTGGAATTCGTTTGCAGTGGCTGGAGGCCCTGGTGTGCCCATTCTCTCTCTCTTGCACGCACGTGCATGCCTCTTTTTCTCTCTCTTGCTAATGAATAAATAAAATGAAACAAAAATCAAAAGGGTAATCTAGGGCTGGGGAAATGGCTTAATACTTAAGGCATTTCGTGCAAAGCCTAAGGACTCTGGTTCAATTCCCCAGGACCCACACAAGCCAGATACACAAGGGGTGCATGCATCTGGAGTTTGTGGTTGCTGGAGGCCCTGGCATGCCCATTCTCTTTCTATCTGTCTCTTCCTCACTTTCAAAATAAGTAAATTATATATATATATTTGAAGTAGGGTCTCACTGTAGCTCAGGCTGACCTGGAATTCACTATGTCGTCTCAGGGTGGTTTGAACTCATGGCAATCCTCCTACCTCTGCCTCCTGAGTGCTGGGATTAAAGGCATGCAGCACCATGCCTGGCTAATTTTTTTAAAGGGCAATCTATTGCAGAAAGCAGCCATGAGGTAATGAGGTCCCGAGGCCAGTATCCTATCATACAGGCAAATGGCTAATCTGATTAGGCTCATGCGGATGAGGCGCTTGGGCTATCTTCAACTCCCCGGGTATCTGGTGATTTGAACCTATTCCAGGATGGCAGCTCCCAGGCGGGGAAGGGCAGGTCACTCTCTTTGAGGTGCAGAAAGTTCATCCTCCAGCTAATTCCAGTCCATCTGTCTCCAGATTCCTGCAAGCCTGTGCCTAAATCCATGAGATATCTGGAACCTTCTCAAGCAAAGGCACTTCTAGACAGTTTTCCGGCACACTAGGGTAGGCAGCCTCATGTGGAAGTCATTACATTCCCACGGAGCAGGCTCGCCCGCACTGTGGAGCTGGGATAGACTCACTGATTTGGTTCTAGATAGGAACAAGAGCAATGAGGAGGAAAATGCTAGAAAGGTGTAATGTACTGAAGAAGACTAAACTAAAGACGTTTCAGATTTCAGGATTTTTTTTTTTTTTTTTTTTTTTTTGAGGTTAGGTCTCATTCTAGCTCAGGCTGACCTGGAATTCACTATGAAGTCTCAGTCTGACCTCGAACTCATAATGATCCTCCTACCTCTGCCCCCTGAGTGCTGGGACTAGAGGCATGCACCACCACACCCTTCTAAGGTTCTCTTTATTCTAAAGCCAAGACAACACCTGACATACAGCCAAATGATTAAGCTGCACACAGGTCTACTTGCTCAGTGTTTTGCCAGTCATGGCTGGTAAAGATCACCTATGCTTTAATGAGCCTTATGGCATAAGCCTGTAATTCTAGTACTCAGAAGGCTGAGGCAGGAGGGCAGGAGGATTATAAGGACAAGGCCCACCTGGGCAACAGAATGAGCTCAAGATCAAGCTGGGCAATTTAGTGAGACCCTGTATCCAAGTAGAAACCATGGGTGGTGGGGTTGTAACTCGGTTGCAGAGCACTTGCCTAATATGCAAGAAGCCTCAGGTTCTATCCTCAGCACCGCAAAAAAAAAAAAAAAAAAAAATTAAAATATCTAGCATGGTTTTAAAGAAGCCTTACAGAAAGTCATACTTATGTTTAAAAGTATTTGTTTGTTTACTTGAGAGAGAGAGGAGAGAGACAGAGAGAAAAGAGTGTATGTTTGTGTGTGAATGGGCCCTCCAGGGTCTCCTGTTGCTGCAAACTCAGACACATGCACCACCTTGTACATCTGAGCCATCTCCCTGGCCCCTAGCTCTTTACATATTTGAGTTGAAAAACAAGTGAGGGGGCTGGAGAGATGGCTTAGCCATTAAGGCGTTTGCCTGCAAAGCCAAAGGACCACGGTTTGATTCCCCAGGACCCACGTAAGCCAGATTCACAAGGTGGCACATGCATCTGGAGTTCATTTGCAGTGGCTGGAGGCCCTGGTGTGCCCATTCTCTCTCTCTCAAATAAATAAGTTAATTAAAATAAATAGGGTATAGATTTGAGCAGAGAAGTATCAAAGGAAATACAGATGGCCATGACACACTTAAGATGATGTTCAACACCTGTAGTCATCGGAGAAAAGCAAATCAAAGGACTCTGAGATTTCCTCTCACCCCAATCAGGATGGTACTCATCAAAAAATGGAATAGGTTGAAGAGATGGCTTAGTTAAGGCACCTGCCTCCCAAGCCTAAGAACGCCCGTTTCCAGGCCCCATGTTTAGCCAGATGCAAAGTGATGCAAGGGCGCAGTGCCACACTTGCCCACAGGCAGCACATGCATCTGGAGTTCGTTCATTGAGGCTGATAGGTTGCTGGCACGCCTATTTGTTTGTTTGTTTATTTATTTATTTATATGTGCCTGTGTGCAGGCATGCCAGGGTCTCTTGCCATTGCCAATGCCAAATACTTAAGCCACTTATTGTACCTGGATTTATGTGGGTGCTAGGGAATCAAACTTGGGCTGCCAGGCTGTGCAGACAAGCACGTTAACTACTTGGCCATCTTCCCCAGGACCGATGTGTGACCTTTTTTTTTTTTTTTTTTTTTTTGTCCAGTGTACTTTAGTTTGTTTCCAAGGCTTATCCAGGTCATGTGCTGGTCTTGCTTTTTAATGTCTATATTTATGACTGGAGAGATGGCTTAGAGGTTAAGGCATTTGCCTGAAAAGCCAAAGGACCCAGGTTTGACTACCCAGCACCCATGTAAGGCAGATGCACAAGGGGGCTCATGCTTCTGGAATTTATTTGCTGTGGCTGGAGGCCCTGGCACACCCAATTCTCTCTCTCCCTATTTCTGTATCTTTATATCTCTCTCAAATAAATAAATAAAAATATTTAATATATATATATCTATATATTGCTATCACCTATCCCCCTCTGTGTGTGTGTGTGTGTGTGTGTGTGTTGAGAAAAAGGGAGAGAGAGAGAGAGAATGGGTGTGCCTGGGCCTATTGCTGCTGCAACCAAACTCCAGGTGCATGTGGCACATTGTGCATCTGGCTTTATGTGGGTACTGGGGAATCACACCTGGGCTAGTAGGCTTTACAAGCAAGTGCCTCCAACCACTGAGTCATCTGCCTAGCCCTGGTCTTGCTTTTTTGTTTAAAATACTTTATTCTTATTTATTTCTTTGATGGAGAGAGAGAGAGAGAGGGAAAGAAAGAGCGGGAGAGAATGGGCACACCAGGGCCTCCAGCCACTGCAAAGGAACTCCAGATGCATGCTCCCCCTTGTGCAGCTGGCTAACGTGGATCCTGGAGAATCAAACCTGGGACTTTTGGCTTTGCAGGCAGACGCCTTAACCGCTAAGCCATCCCTCTGCACTGGTCTTGCTTTTTCATGCTGAGTCATGCTGCGTGGCATGGATGGATAAACCCCATTCTGTTGATGCACTCAGTTGTTGGGCACTTGGGTTAGTTCCGTGCTGATGGAGTGAGGAAGTAGACTGCTGTGAACATTCCCGTGTAGGTTGTTGAGTGGAATATGTTTCATTTGCTGTCTATTGTATGAGATTACTTTCTAGGAGTCAACTCTGGTGGGCTGTCATGGGGTGACGCTGAGTAAATTATAAAACTGCTTGGGCTCAAGTTTCTTGTCTGAAAAGTAGATGTGGGACGAGCAACGCACGACGTGTGTGCATGCGTGCGTGAGTGTGTGTATGTGCGTGCGTGTAGACTGGGAAGGGAGGCAGAGGTAGGAAGATCGCCATGAGTTCGTAGTGAATTCCAGGTCAGCCTGACCTAGACTGACACCCTATCTCAGAGAACAAAACAAAGTGGAGGAGGAAGAGAGCTAGTGAGGCCCTGAAAAATCTCCAGAAAAAGAATGATAAATTGTTGACCTCTTGCCTTGTCCTTCACCAGGTCACCCCCACCTTTTTCCTTTTTTCTCAGTCAGGGTCTCACGTAGCCCAGGCTGGCCTGGAACTCACTATGTAGCTGAGGATGGTCTTGAACTATTCAGCTGTCGGCACCTTCCAAAAGCTGTGGAAACAGGCACAGCCGTCATACTTGATTTGGGCAGTGCAGGGTAGGGGACTGAGATCTCGTGCATGCTAGAAAAGCGCTCTGCCAACTGAGCTGCTCCCAGTCACTCTGAGGTGAGGTGGTGACAGATACAAGATGGGGATGGTTTGAGGCGACTGGAGCTCAGACCTCAGGTTGGCACTGCGTGACTCGGAAAGGCTACATGGAATCATGCGGTGCACGCGTCAGCTAGCGGGGATTCACTTGCTCCTGCCCCTCGCCCAGCTCCAACTGTACCCGGATGGCCTCCCCGGAATCTCTGAAGTGTAGAATCGCTGCCAAGGACCTCCCTTGTGGAACAGAAGATACACCTGTCCCACTTTTCACAGTGTGCGGCAGGGTGACAGACATCGCCCCGCTCCCATAGGGCCGATCCTAATTAGGCCCAAAATGATTCAGATCATTCATATGCAGCTTGGCAGAGTGGAAAGAGGAAAAAGCTATTAAGTTACCCAGATTCAATCCAAGCCCTAGAGGTGTCACTTAGGAGGTGTGTGACTCTCAGCATGCATGTCACCGACCTCCACGGAGCCCTGTTCTCTAGCTGTCAGGTGAGGATGTGACTTGTCTTTTTGTAGGATTGGTGAGATGATCACGGGACGGTTGGCAGGTACCAGGTGTTAAAGGTCTCTTCCAAACCCCTGGCTTTACCTGGTCGCTGGCCTGTGGGCACAAGGTACAGAGAGCTAGGATGCTACTTTCTTTTTTTCTACTGGACAGTTACTGGCCGCGGTTGATCCTTTTCCACAGCCCTATGAACGGATGGATTTCCCTGGAACTCTGAATTTTAACTCAAAATAGTAACTTTTATTGCATGTCTAAGTCACATTAACTTTCTTACACATACTTATTCTCATCACTGGTTCATACAGGTCCATTATGTGTGCCTATCTCTCTGATGGGTATAGAGTAGGCTTTAAAAATTTTTATTTATTTTATTTGCAAGCAGAAAGACACACACACACACACACACACACACACACACACACAGAGCATGAATGGGCACACCAGGTCTTCTGGCCACTGCAAATGAATGCCAGATGCATGCACCACTTTATGCATATTGCTTTACATGGATACTGGGGAATCAAACTCAGGTCTTAGATTTTGCAGGTAAGCACCTTAACTGCTGAGCCATCTCTTCAACCTGTAAGTAAGGTTTCTTAAACCTTTTCCATAGACACACTGTTTTCTTCCAAAAAGTTTCACTTGACCCTGGATAGGTAGGTATATAAAATACATGTATAAGTCAAATATTTACTGGTAATAAATCATAAAGAAATTTCTTTTTTAAAATATATTTTATTTATTTATGCATTTTGGAGAGAGACAGAGAATGAGCATGCCAGGGCCTCCAGCCACTGCAAATAAACTCCAGATGCATGGGCCCCCTTGTGCATCTGGCTTACATGGGTTTTGGAGAATTGAACTGGGATCCTTTGGCTTTGCAGGCAAAGACCTTAACCTCTAAGCCATCTCTCCAGCCCAAGAAATTTCTTTTAAAGAAATGCTTTGAGAGTTTGGGGAGATGGCTCAGCAGTTAAAGGCTCTTACTTGCAAAGCTGGCAGCCCAGTACCTATGTAAAGTCAAATGCACAAAGTGGTGCATACATCTGGAATTTGTAGTGACAAGAGGCTCTAGTGCAGCCGTTCTTTCTCCCTCTCTTCCCCCTTCTCTACTTACAAATAAATAAATAAAAATATTTAAAAAGAAATGTTTGAACCAGGCGTGGTGGCACATGCCTTTAATACCAGCACTCGGCACTCAGGAGACAGAGCTAGGAGGATCACCGTGAGTTTGAGGCCACCATGAGACTACATAGTGAATTCTAGCTCAGCCTGAGCTAGAGTGAGACCCTACCTCAAAAAACCAAAAAATAACAATATTTTGTATACACATAACTTTACCATTTATTAAAGATGAAAACAAATTTATGCACTAATAAGATCGATATGCTTGTTAATTTTTACATAAAGCATCAAATCTTGCTGAATATTTGATACTATGGGATGTAGAACTTCCTCAACATATTTTAGAATTGATTGTTATTTTGATTTTACAATAGGCAATGTTGAGAAAGCTGCTTTGCATAAATACATAGTCCAAAATGGTAGAAGTATATTTAGGGCCATTTAAGTATTGTTGGAAATTTTGTCCTAATCACAAGTAAAAATTAATTCAACCTTTTTTTCCATGAAACTCAAGTCAGCAGCTCAAATAGCAATTTTTAAAAATTAAACATGCTAATATAATGAAGTCTAAAGATGTACTTACATACTAGGGAGTGATGGCAGGAAAGTATTAAAAATTTAATTTCCCATCATCATTTCCATAAATCATTTTTTCTTATTTTGGATTGAGAGAGAATTGGTGCACCAAGGCCTCAACCACTGCAATCGAACTCCAGATACTTGCACCACCTAGTGGGCATGTGTGACCTTACACTTGCCTCACCTTTGTGCATCTGGCTTATGTGGGACCTGGAGAATTGACCCTGGGTCCTTAGGCTTCACCTTAACTGCTAAACCATCTCTCTAGCCCTCTTTTTTATGGGGGGGTTTTAGAAGTAGGGTCTCACTCTAGCTCAGGCTGACCTGGTCATTTTGTTTTTATAAGAACTGAAAACTTCATTATTTACATCAGGGACACTTCAATGCATAGCATACTCACCTGAGCTGAGGTGTTTCAGCTGTGCTGGCTGGCATTGTGTAGTGTGATGGCATGGGCCATGTAAAGTGCACGTATTTGCTCAGAACTAAGGCTGTGGGAGGTTGCATGATGCAACATAGGTGAGCACTCTTAGGAAACACTGGATTCATTACACATTCATTTGATTTTGAATTAATATTTGGTCATTGTCCATTCAGAAACTTTTACTACTGTCAATTTTTTTGTGGCCCCTGCTATATTCAGTTATGCAACCCCACATGGGATTGCAACCCATAGCTTCAGAAGCTGGAGTGTGGAACAGGGAAAGCATTTGAACGTTGGGTAAGACAAAACACTTTTCACGAACAGATCTGAGACTACAGGAAAAAAAAAAAACTTCACTCAAGGTCCACAGAGATGGGTTTAGCTTTGGTAATGTGCCACCAGGAGATGTTGTGCCAGAAGGGTCTGATTCAATGTCCTGTCGGTAAAATAACGGAGTTCTTCTAGAAGACTGTTCCTGATTACCTGAAGCAACTCATCCTGTTTCACACACCCGCACATCTGCTGTTGTTCTCGGGAGGGTGGGCATATGGCCTTGTCTCTGCGACCAGTTGTTCACACTGGCCTCCCAGGCTCTAGATCTTAAGCACCAAACTTATGTTTTGCACTTTTTTACATCGATATCTTCCTTTGAACATAGTTTAGAGTCTTGTGGTCAGAACTAGGATGGGTAAGTTGTGTTACATCTGGATCTGGAATAAGTGTCTGTGGGGGGGACTGAGACATCTTCCTATTGCACAGAGTATGGGCAGATTTAGCACTTCATTCTTTTTTTACTTGTATGAAAGGAACTTCAGACATAGACCCCAGTGTGATTCACTTTTTCACTCTTGCTCTTCTAGATGTGAACACTCTGTTTTATCGCTCTTCACTCTTTTTTTTTTCATTCACTCTTCTAGATTCTAGATCGGTCTTCCAACTAACCTCCTCCTCCAACACTCTGTTTTATCGTCTCTCTCTCTCTCTCTCTCTCTCTTTTTTTTTTTTTTTTTTTCAAGGTAGGGTCTCACTCTAACTCAGGCTGACCTGGAATTCACTATGTAGTCTCAGGATGGCCTCAACTCATGATGATCCTCCTTCCTCTGCCTCCTGAGGGCTGGGATTAAAGGCGTGCACCATCACACTTGGCTTGTGAGCCACACTGTAAAACCCAAAATAGGAAGTGAAGGAATATATTATTGTTATCCATTCTCTGCCAGTGCCCTGTCTGTTCTCCAAAGCCCTAGCTCCCTTGAGCTTCCTTTGCTTCTACTGTGTATAGTTCCACTTTAAAAAGTTTTTTGAAAATATTTCTGGGCTGGAGAGATGGTTTAGTGGTTAAGGTGCCTGCCTGCTAAGCCTAAGAACCCAGTTCCAATCTCCAGGTCCCACATTTAGCCAGATGCAAAGTGACACAAGGGTGCAATGCTGCACTTGACCACAAGGGAGCACACACATCTGGATTTCATTCGCAGCAGCTGAGAGACTGCTGGCGTGCCCATTTTCTGTCTCCTTCTCCCTCTCTCTCTCTGTCTCAAAAAATAATTTTTAAAAAATTTTAAAAATTATTTCTATGCAGAGAGACAGGGAGAAAGAGAGAGAGAGAGAGAGAGAGAGAGAGAGAAGGAATGCCACACCACTGCAAACAAACTCCAGATTCATGTACCACTTTGTGCCTCTGGCTTATGTGGGGTACTGGGGAATCAAACCTGAGTTCTTAGACTTTGTAGGCAAGCACCTTAACTGCTGAGCCATCTCTCCAGCTCTCACTTAAATTAAAAAAAAAAAAAAAACTTAGCCGGGTGTGGTAGTGCACACCTTTAATCTCAGCACTCCGGAGGCAGAGGTAGGTGGATTATTGCCAAAAGTTCGAGTCCACCCTGAGACTACATAGTGAATCCCAGGTCAGCCTGAGCTAGAGTGAAACCCTACTTTGAAAAACAACAAAAGCCACTTAACTTTAAAGAATATTTAAATTGCGTGTATGTGGGCATGTGTGCCGGGGCACATGTGTGGAGGTCAGAGGAGAACTTTAGTGTGTCTGTGCTTCACATTATTTTGAGGCAGGGTCTCTTGCTGCTGCAAACCAACTGCCAGGCTGCAAGCTGTCATACAGCTAGTGCTGGAGCTTTGGAGCCTCCTGGTACTGCCTCCCTTTGTCATGGGTTTGTTGGCAACACAGACACATGTGTCACTTTGCATCCAGCTTTCCCTGGGTTCTGGGGAATTGAGGCATTCAACATCTTGTGTGTGTATAAAAGAATGAGCTGGCTGTGGTGGTGAACCTGTACCGTCATCTATTCAGGAGGTTGAGTTAGGAGTATTCCCTTGAGCCCAGGAATTCAAGATCAGACAAAAATCGAATACACCGGGCTGGAGGGATGGTTTAGTGGTTAAGGCATTGGCCTACAAAGCCAAAGGACCCAGGTTTGATTCCCCAGGACCCACGTTAGTCATATGCACAAGGGGATGCATACATCTGCAGTTCATTTTCAGTGGCTGGAGGCCTTAGCACGCCTATTCTCTTCCCTCGTCCCTCTTTCCCTGTCAAATAAAAAAATGCAAAAAAAAAAAAAAAAATGGAACACACCACAATGTTTTTAAAATATATATTTTTTAGTGAGATAAAAATGTCCTATGTTTTCCAGTGCACACATATTACTTTTTTATAAGTAGCAACTCCAGCTGGAGAGATGGCTCAGTGGTTATCTGAGCTTCCTGAATAAGCAAGAGTGCTGAAAGGGCCTGAGACTTCCTAGATCCCACAGAAACAGCAGGGTGCCTATCACCCCAGTTCTGCAGGGAGGAAGCAATGAGGTTTCTAAATGTCCATTCTCTTCATAATACAACAACAATGCACTGCCTGAAGCATTTCCCACTACATTTTGGGCATCCTGAGTCCCCTCTAATGTACACATTAGTGGCGATGTAGCACAAGAGGGATCAGACACTGTGTCTGATGACGGCGAGGTCACCGAGAGACTTTCACTCGTCTGTTCGTCATTTGGTTGGAGACACACCCCTCAACATTGATCCTTTAAGGCAGTGTTAAGAAGATTCCCACGTTAGCCAAAAGGTTATTTTTCATCATCCTACACTTGTTCTAGAAAGAAGCTCCCCACCTCCCTGTCTGCCTCTTCTCTAAATTTATAAAGCCTGTACCATGGGACCGCTTTAAGACATTTTGTTTCTTTTATGTTTTCGTACATTTTTAAAGAAAACAGTGCATGGTGAGCCAGTGAGGCAAAAAGCATCTCTATGCAGATGAGAAAGTCCTACAAACAGCTGAAGAAAAAATGAGACACCAGTGTTTCCAAACTGCTGACTCTTTTGCAGTGATTTTAAAAGGTATGCATGTATAACTTTTAAAAATTCCAGTTTTATTCATTTTCCAAAATAATAGTTTCTTCACCATAAAGTTTCGGAGTTTGTTCAGCATTATCTTCTGGAATGTCAATCACTTTTTCTGTAGGCATTCCACAAAGATTTCTCAACTTTAAAGGCAAGGCAGGCATCCTGAGTCCTCTCTAATCTTCCCATTTGTGGCCATGTAGTACAAGAGGGAGCAGACACTGTGTCTGGTGAGGGCGAGGTCATGGAGAGACTTTTGTTCATCTGTTCGTCCTTTGGTCGCAGACACACCCCAACATGGAACATTTAAAGCAATGTTAAGATTCCCACGTTAGTCAAAAGGTTATTTTCACCATCCTATACTTGTTCTAGAAAGAAGCTCCCCACCTCCCTGTCTGCCTCTTCTCTAAATTTATAAAGCCTGTACCATGGGACCGCTTTAAGACATTTTGTTTCTTGTATGTTTTCGTACATTTTTTTAAGAAAACAAAGCATGGTCAGCCAGTGAGGCAAAAACCATTTCTACGCAGATAAGAAAGTCCCACAAACTGCAAAAGAAACAATGAGACACCATTTTTTTCCAAACTGCTGACTCTTTTGCAGTGATGTTAAAAGGTATGCATCTATAACTTGTGAAAATTCCAGTTTTATTCATTTTCCAAAATAATATTTTCTTCACCATAAGGTTTCAGAGTTTCCTCAGCATTATCTACAGGAATGTCAATCACTTTTTCTATAGGAAACCCAGGAAGATTTCTCAACTTTAAAGGCAAGGCCAGCATCCAGAGTCCTCTCTAATCTACCCATTTGTGGCCATGTAGTACAAGAGGGAGCAGACACTGTGTGTGGTGAAGGCGAGGTCACAGAGAGTTTTGTTCATCTGTTCTTCCTCTGGTCACAGACACCCCCTCAACATCGATCCTAAACATAAAATCTTGAGCCAAGGGATACCACGTGGTTTCCTTGGTGGTGGGGTTGGCTTCTGAATGTTAGTACTTAGAACTCCAGGCTGAATTGGAAGTTTCCTCAGCATTATCTTCAGGAATGGCAATCACTTTTTCTGTAGGAATTCCAGGAAGATTTCTCAACTTTAAAGGAAAGGCATCCTGAGTCCTCTCTAAGCTATCCATTAGTGGCCATGTAGCACAAGAGGGAGCAGACACGGTGTCTGGAGACAGCGAGGTCATGGAGAGTCTTTTGTTCATCTGTTCGTCCTGTGGTCGCAGACAAACCCAACATGGAACCTTTAAAGCAATGTTAAGATTTCCACATTAGCCAAAAGGTTATTTTCACCATCCTACACTTGTTCTAGAAAGAAGCTCCCCACCTCCCTGTCTGGCTGTTCTCTAAATTTATAAAGCCTGTACCATGGGGCCGCTTTAAGACATTTTGTTTCTTTTATGTTTTCGCACATTTTTTAAGAAAACGAAGCATGGTGAGCCAGTGAGGCAAAAAGCATGGACCATGGTGTATTTATATATACAAATAAATATGTAATATATAAATATATAATATATACATATATATGTATATATTTATATATAAAAATAAATACATAAATAAAGGACCATGTCATATATATACTGAGATTGTCTGGAAAAAGTTTTAAAAATTGTTGTTAAAGCTTAACAATTTTCTATTTTAATAATGTGAGCTACAAACCCAATAAGTGATTAAGTTCTTATTTATTAAAAGATATCTGGTGGCTACAAACACAATAAGTGATTAAGTTCTTATTTATTAAAAGATATCTGGTGGCGGGTCATCAGGTATGTTCACTTGACACCTGAAGATGATCTAATGTGGACTGTGATTTCTGCTTCGTGTCCACAGCATTACATTCATGCAACACTGAGAGGAAGCAGTGAGGATTTTAAATATCCATCCTCTTCCTAATAGCAATGCACTGTCCACAGCATTTTCCAATATTTTTGGATGTGGGATTCTGTAATGTTAAACTAACCTCTTGGCCAGGAAATTTAAGCACCATTTATAACACAGAATATTTATACACACATATACCTACAACTTATACCTATGTTTGTCTTAGAATTCTTGTGTGTCGTCTCGTTCTCCTAAACATAAATTTTTGAGCCAAGGGATCCCATGTGATTACCTTGGTAGTGGTGGTTGGCTTCTAAATTTAAGATTTAGAACTTCAGGATGAATCTGAAGTGTTGTCAACATTGTCTTCAGGAATGTCACTATTTCTGTAAGAATTCCAGGAAGATTTCTCAACTTGACAGGCAAGGCATCCTGAGTCCCCTCTAATGTACACATTAGTGGCGATGTAGCACAAGAGGGATCAGACACTGTGTCTGATGATGGCGAGGTCACCGAGAGACTTTCACTCGTCTGTTCGTCATTTGGTTGGAGACACACCCCTCAACATTGATCCTTTAAGGCAGTGTTAAGAAGATTCCCACGTTAGCCAAAAGGTTATTTTTCATCATCCTACACTTGTTCTAGAAAGAAGCTCCCCACCTCCCTGTCTGCCTGTTCTGTAAATTTATAAAGCCTGTACCATGGGACCGCTTTAAGACATTTTGTTCCCACTCATTCAATAGTGAAACAAAAATAAAACTAAGAGATTCCAAAGATGTTTTTAAAAAAAAACCATTTTGTTATTGTTTTAAGGACTAGTAAACACCTTTAACAAATCTTCAGTGCCTTCTATAGATTTTGAAGGAAGAAAGGGCCGGCACTTACCAGTGTGTCTTATTTGTTGAGCAATATCGTCTTTCCGGTCAGATAGATCCCATGTGTCCAGAAAGGAACTAAAAAGAGATGTGTTTTCCTTTGTGTTTTCATACATTTTGTAAGCCAGTCAGGCAAAAAGCATCTCTATGCAGATGAGAAAATCCTACAAACAGTGAAGGAAATGATCAAATACTATTGTTTCCAAACTGTTGACTCTTTTGCAGTGATTTTTTTTATTATTGTTTTTTGTTGACTTTTATAGTTGCATACAAAAAAAACCCCACGTGATATTTCCCTTCCCTCCCCCCATTCCACTTTAGAACTCAAGTCTCCATCATATCCCCTCCCTCTCTCCATTAGTCTCTCTTTTAATTTGATGTCATCATCTTTTTCTTCTATTTTGAGGGTCTTGCAGAGGTATTGCTAGGCACTGCAAGGTCATGGATATCGAGGCCAGTTTCTGTCTGGACAGTTGCATTGTAAGAGGTCATACCCTTCCTTTGGCTCTTCCATTCTATCCACCCCCTCTTCCCCAATGGTCCCTGAGCCTTGGAGGGTGTGACAGAGGTGTTTCAGTGCTTGGCACTCCTCCATCCCTTCTTCTCAGCACTATGTTGCCTTTTGGATGATCCCAGTGGTCATCACCATCTGAAAAGAGAAGCTTCTCAAACCAGAAGTGAGACATTAATATGTGAATATGAACATTAAGTGTAGTGCTTTCAGGAAGCTTGGTGGGAATAATATATACATTTAGTCAGATGAGAGCAGGCTTATACTTCATGACCTCACCTACCATAGACTTTTACTTAGGTTTTCAGTACCAGGTATTTATTCCCTCCCCTTGCCTTCAGTCCAATTAGGGAGCAGTTGGTTACCCCAAGAGTAGACATGCCACTATTGCACCCGTTCAGTCATTGGGCCTGTCTGGCCAAGCTTGAATATTCAGAGTCCACTGTTTTCACTGTTGATGGCTTCTGTCTCCCATACACTGCGTGCAATGCAGCTTTTTCCAGCTTTCAGTTGGCTGGTCTACAAGGAGAAGGTTTTCTGCTGACCAGCTTGCCTCAGTGACCATGCTTCTCAGGCATGAGATGTCTTCAGCAATAGGGTCTTACTATCTGTTTCTCTAGGGAAACCAAGGGCTTTGGCAAAAGCCTTTAACGTTTTGGAGGCTAGAGGTATCCATCTATAACTTTTTAAAAGTACAGATTTTATTTATTTTCCAAAATAATATTGACTTCACCATAAAGTGGCTATCCAAGATTAAAATCTCTTTTGCATTAACCCTTTATCAAGTTCTCCTAGCAAAATCCTTTGTATTCTGAATCCATCACCCAAAGGCCAAAAGAAAAGCTGCAGCTAGAAATGGTCGGGAGAACAAACACAATTACAAATCAGTAATGATGGCCCACTTCTCCAGGGTTCCCATTGTCTCACTGTGGGGTGGGGGAAGGATGAGTCACAGCCCAGTGTCTGCATGTGGTCGAGGTTAGTGGTGACAATGTGTGACATTGCTTAAGGAATAGTAAAGCTTTGAATTCAGACAGCATGACTTACTTGGAGTCCTGTAGCCACCTCTTCTGCTCCTTGCCATCTGCAGAAATGATTTTTAGGAATGATTCCGAACTTTACTAAAAGTGCAATTCCAGTTGATTGCCTGAATGTTAAGAAGAGATGGTAAATGTCAAGTCTATATCAAACATAAAATGAGAACTTGTTTGAAAAGTACGTCATTACAAAGCTAAACAGTGTTGGTGAGAAGGCTTAGCAGTTAAGACATTTGCCTGTGAAGCCTAAGGATCCAGGTTTGATTCTGCAGGACCCACATAAAACAGAAGCATGAGGTGGCCCATCCATCTGCAGTTTATTTGCTGTGGTTAGAGATCCTGGCCCACCCATTCTCTTTCTCTCTCTCTCTCTCAATAAGTAAATAAATGAATAAATATTTAAAAATATATATGAGAGCTAGAGATGTGGCTTGGTGGTTAGTGCTCTTGCCTGAGAAGCCTATGGACCAGTTTTGATTTCTTGGTACCACATGTTGCAGTCAGGTTCACATTGCTGGCAGAAATCACCCAACCAAGAGCAGCTTGTTGAAAAAAAGGTTTATTTTGTCTTATGGACTCAAAGGGACAACAGGAATAAGAGGGTGTGCAAAGAGAAACAATGGCAAGGAGAAACTGGCTATAATACTCCTAAGCCTGCTGCCAACAATATACTGCCTCAAGGAGGCTTTAATTCCCAAATCTCCACCAGCTGGGAACCTAGCATTCAGAACCCCTAAGTTTATGGGGGACACCTGAATCAAACCACCACACCATGTAAGGCAGATGCACATGATGGTGCATGCATCTGAGCATGTTTACAGTGTCTAGAAGCCCTGGCACACCCATTATCCCCCTTTCTTTAATAAATAAACAATAATAATAATTTAAAATATTTTTTAAAAATATCAACCAGACATGGTGGTGCACACCTTTAATACCAGCACCTGGGAGGCAGAGGTAGCATGACTGATACAAGTTTAAGGCCACCCTTAGACTACCTAGTGACTTCCAGGCCAGCCTGGGCTAGAGTGAAACCCTGACTCAAAATACCCCCCCCAAAAAAAAAAAAAATGATGTTCTGGGCTTGCTTGCAAAGCCTGACTGCTGGCTTTGATTTCCCAGTGCCCACACAGAGCCAGATGCAGTGTGGTGCATGAATCTGGACTGTGTTTCCAGTGGCAGGAGGCCCTGGCACATGTATTCTTCTCTCCTTTTCTCTCAGATAAAGCAATATTGAAAAAATGTGAAGTTCTTGAGCTAGGCATGAACTCAGAAAGAGTCTGATACCAAGACAGAGGGCCATGCTGGGCATTTCAAATAAATGTAGGGATGACAGCTCAGGCTTATGTTATCAAAAAGTCATGGAATGGACACACACTCAGAACTCCATCTAGAGGCATATTTATTACAATAATGTATATAGTGGTGACTGTGGTGGCTTGATTCAGGTGCCCCATAAACTTAGGTGCTCTGAATGCTAGGTGCCCCAGATGAGGGAGATTTGAGAATTAATGGCTCCTGGAGGCAGTGTGTTGTTTGGGGCAGGCTTATGGGTATTATAGCTAGTGTCCCCTTGCCAGTGTTTGGCACACCCTCTTGTTCCTGCTGTCAACCTGATGTTGTCCAGGAAGTGATGCCCACCCTCTGCTCATGCCATCATTTTCCCCTTCCAGTGTGAAGCGTCCCTTCAAGTCTGTAAGTCAAAATAAACTTTTTTTCCCACAAGCTGCTCTTGGTCGGGTGATTTCTGACAGCGATGTCAACCTGACTACAACACTGACAATATTGGAAACAACTTAAAAATCAACATATTATTACCTACACAAGAAA
This sequence comes from Orientallactaga sibirica, assembly GCA_036365145.1. Taxonomy (NCBI): domain Eukaryota; kingdom Metazoa; phylum Chordata; class Mammalia; order Rodentia; family Dipodidae; genus Orientallactaga; species Orientallactaga sibirica. The sequence goes on along the minus strand of JAEOAD010000806.1, from coordinate 18,383 downwards.
GCACTAGGCAAATAATAAAATCTCTAAACTACAAGTTTGTATTAATCTTCACTGTCAAGGAACTACAAATATGGTAAAGTGAATACATTGAGTCGGGAGGTTTTATGGTATGAAATGATTCCTGTCATGTTTTCCACACAATATACATGCATGAAAATGTTGATGATTGTCTCTGACAGGGGGATTGCACTCCTTGTTTCTTTTTGTCTTTTTGTCTTGGTACATTTTCCTTATTTGTTCACATGGTCTCTATACCTGTCCTGTTACTAAACTAAAATTGGGTCTGGTTTTGCCCTTTGACCTGTGTTGTGGCATTAGGGTTGGAACATAGGCTTTGTCCACACTAGGGAAATGACCTGTCTTTAAGCTACATCTCCAGCTTACATTGTATTTTGAGGATATTTTCCTTATGAACACTTGCTCATGACATTAAGTGACCAACAGTGAATTTTGTTTCCCATCAAACTGCATGGTGTCCTATTATATGACAGAACCACAAATTTAAATTTAATGATATATTCAGTGCTATGTTAACTATGTTGGCTCAAATTATGTTCTTCTTTACTTTACTTATTTTCCTTTTTTGAAGTAGGTTCTCACTCTAGCCCAGGCTGACCTGATATTCACTATGTACTCTCAGGGTGACCTTGAACTCACAGTGATCCTCCTACCTTTGCCTCCTGAGTGCTGGCAATAAAGGCATGTGCCACCACTCCGGACTTATTTTTATTTTATTTTTTTTTTTTTTAAGGCAAGCCTAAATGACTGCCCTGTTTTTTTTTTTTTGTTGTTTTTTTGTTGTTTTTTTTCGTTTTATTTCTTTATTTATTAGAGACAGAGAGAGGGAAAGACAGATAGAGAGATAGAGAGAGAGAGGGAGGGAGGGAGGGAGGGAGGGAGGGAGGGAGGGAGAGAATGGGCATGCAAGGGACTCTAGCCACTGTAAATGAACTCCAGACGCATGTGCCACCTTGTCCATCTGGCTTTCATGGGATCTGGAGAATCAAACCTGGGTCATTGGGGTTCATAGGCAAGTGCCTTAACTGCCAAGCCATCTCCCCAGTCCCCATGTTTTGTTTTAAGAATGTGAGTGAGAGCATGAGAAAGAATTGGAACACCAGGGCCTCTGGCCACTGTAATTGAACTCTAGACGTGTGCACCACCTTGCACATGCGTCCCCTTGTGCGTCTGGCTTCTGTGGGACCAGAGGAGTTGAACATGGATCCTTAGGCTTCACAGACAAGCACTTTAACCACTAAATCATCTTTCCAGCCCATGTACTTATTTTAAATGTTATGGTGACCATCTGATTATTGCATTTATTTGTTTGTACACAGTTCACACTATGTAGCACAGTCGGTCTAGAGTGAGGTACATAGTCCAGGCTGGCTTCCAACTTACAACTTGAGAGTCTGCTGACTGGCTCATCTTCCTAAGCACTCAAATTTCAGATGTGTGCACCACTGTGGATATTTATGTAACTCTTACAAGCCTAATGGATGAGCTTTTAAAATGGAAGTAGAAGCCAGGCATGGTGGCTCATGCCTTTAATCCCAGCTCTAAGGAGGCAAAGGTAGGAGGATCACCGTGAGTTCGAAGCCACCCTGAGACTACATAGTGAATTCCAGCTCAGCCTGTCTGCCTGAGCTAGAGTGAGATCCTATCTAAAATAAAATAAAATAAAATTAAATTAAATTAAATTAAAATAAAAAATAAAATAAATAAAATAAAATGTAGACACAATTTAATCTATCTTATTTGTTCATTTATTTAAAGAGGCATGCAGAGACAGTGAGCAAGTGAGTATAGGCCCACCAGGACTTTGAGCCACTGCCAACCATCTCCAGACACATGACCACTTTGTGCATCTGGCTTTACATGGGTACTGAGGAATCAAACATGGACCACTAGGCTTTGCAAGGAAGCATCTTTATCCACTGAGCCATCTCTCCAGTCCAGCACTATTTTGTTGTTGTTCAATTTTGTTTTGTTTTTTTTTTTTCTGAGATAGGGTTTCACTCTAGCCCAGGCTGACCTGGAAATTACATTGTAGTCTCAGGTTAACCTTGAACTCTTGAACTCATGACAATCCTCCTACCTCAGCCTCCCGAGTTCTGGGATTGAAGGCTTGTGCCACCCCACCAAGCAGTTTTTGTTTTTGAGACAAGGTCTCACTGTGTGGCTCAGGCTGGCCTGAAACTGGCAGTCTTGCCTCACAGCCTCTCAAGTACTGAGATGGCAGACATTCACCACCATGCCTGGCTTACTATTAACACAATACAAAGAGTATTCCATGCCAAACAACTTTATTACGCTTCATAAAAATGAAAACATATATCAGGCATGGTGGTGCATGCCTTTAATCTCAGCACTCAGGAGGCAAAGGTAGGAGGATTGCCATGAGTTCAAGGATACCCTGACACTACAGAGTGAATTCCAGGTCAGCTTGGGCTAAAGTGAGACTCTGACTTGATAATTAAAAAAAATTTTTTATAAAGAAAAAGAAAGAAAGAAAATAGAGAACATATATTAAAAAAGCAACACTTACCAAAACGTCACAAAGACTACCATCTTGACAGAAACAAGTTTGGCAATTGGTTTTATAGGTGCCAGTTCTTCCTTTAATGCTTTATAGAAAATGAATAGGCAGTACATCGCATACTAGAGACAAAAATCAACATGGTTCAGTGAGAATAAATATCCTAGTAGAATGTTAAAAATATAACCCGGAGCCCTGGTGGGGAGAAATGTTACAGAGGCTAAATTTTCTAGGCTTCATAATCACATTCATAGATTAAAATTAGACCTTGAACATTGCTGCAAATGGGCTTTTGCAAAATTTCACAAAAGAGATGTGGACTATCTTCTCTGAAGATGTTAAATGTTCCCGTACTGGGGCTCATGCAGAGAACACTGAAGAGTGACTGGCATGAATGGAAGAAAAGTGCTTCAGCCAAAAACACAGGCAAACATATCTGTCATGGCTTTTCATTATAAATCTTCAGTTTTCATAAAGGATTTAGCTTACTGCCTAGTTTCTCACATAACATATGTGTGTATGTACATATATGTACATATGTACATATGTATGTAATAATTAAAATTTCAATAAAATTGTGACTATGAAATCAGACTCCCAGAAACAATTTTTCTTGATCTTACTTTAAAAAAAAATATTTTCATTTATTTATTAGAGAAGAGGAGAATGAATTGGCACACCAGGACCTTCAGCCACTGCAAACAGAACTCTACACATATGTCCCCTTGTGCATCTGGTTTATGTGGGTTTTGGGGTGTCGAACCAAGGTTTCACAGGTAAGTACCTGAACCGCTAAGCCATTTCTCCAGTCCCTGAGCTGACTTTTTGAAAATAAATGTGCAAGACTTATTATATAACTCAGTTCTAATAGCCAAGTATAAAAATTGAACAGCAAGAAACATTTTCCTCCAGTTTAAGTTTGCTTTATATATATTTTATTTATTTGTTTGAGAGAGAAAGAGGCATATACAGAAAGGGTTTGCCAGGGCCTCTAGCCACTGCCAATGAACTCCAGATGCATGCGCTACAATGTGCATTTGGCTTTACGTAAGTACTGGGGAACTGTACCTGAGTCCTTTGGCTTTGCAGGCAAGTGACTTAACTGCTAAGCCACCTCTCCAGCTTAGTTTTGCTATTACACTCACAAAATGCTTATGTGAAATGTAAATTTTGGGGAAGAAGAGATTCAGTGTCTTCCGGGATCACTCCACTTTATTTATGAGGGCAAGGTTTCTACTTGATCCCAGCACTGACAAATTCAGTGCTAGTCAGCTAGCCCCAGTGATCTCTGCCTCTTGCGTTCTGAGATGAAAGGTATGCTGTCCTGCTCCCCACTCAGCTATGTGGGTGCCAGGCATCAAAACGCCAGTCCCCACAATTTCAAGGTAAGCCCTTTCTCCACTGAGCCATCCACCCAGCCCATCATAAAAATGATGACGATTTTTAGTTTTTTGAAATAGGGTCTTGCTCTAGCCGTGTTGATCTGGAATTCACTGCATTGTCTCAGGCTGGCCTCGAACTCACAAAGATCCTCCTACCTCTGTCTCCCAAGTGCTGGGATTAAAGGTGTGAGCCATGGCACCTAGCTCAAGGATTATTATTAATAACTGCCTAACCTTTGGGCCAGTGGAAAGAGCAAAGTGTATTTAGACAATTCCTGACAGTGGGCTTGAAAATGTTCTCAGACTTTTGCTATTACAAATAATGAATTTTATATTTAAACACTTCTGACCTTTTTTAAAAGAATTAATTCTGAGAAAGATGATGACTAGTCAAAAAGAAAATGAACATTGGGAAAGCTCTGGACACATGTCTAATAATTTTAATTATAATCCTCTAGTACTATAGTCCTGCAACTGCATGTGGATGGGTATACTGCTGAAAGAATTAGCTAGATTTTAAATGTTAAAATGTACATTTTAAAACACTTTTATGGTCTTCCGGTTAAGATGGCGACATAGGAACCTTGTCAAAAAACGGTAGGGGATAAAAGCAAAACAAACCCCAGCAAAATACACCCTTCTACTAAAAAGTGAGGGACACAGTAAACTTTCAAGCACAGCAGAGAAGTAGGAGAGATCCAGAGCGTCTGGAGCCCACACAAGTGGGCAGAAGCAGCTCCACAGCTGCCGCGGCTGAGCCGCAGGACTTTTAAAGCCAGGTGAGGGGATTTTTTCCACTCACACCGCCTCCTCACAAACTCAAGAAAGGTGGAAGGAGGACGGTAGAGACCAACAGAGAGGCTTGTGAGGAAGAGGATTGCGTGGAGGAGCAGACGGACTTCAGCCGCCATTCACAGCCTCCCCTCCCCCACCACGAGCGCAAGCACGGCAAACAACAGAGACTTGGGAAAGAGCTCACCAGCAGCATTGGGCACTGCAAAAGCAGAGACCCACAGACGCAGCCTGACTTCCTGAATCCACAACACAGCAAAGGAACAAAGCAGCCGTGCAGTATAGCTGTGATCAAACCCGTTCCAAAAGGTAACTTGGTTTTCACCAGGTTAGTACCCACCAAATAAGCCTGGTATATAATCCTGATGGATGGTCAGATCTGACATTCCTAAATAAGCTATATTCTAGGCTGCTCATTTGTTGCTTCCTGATTTGTTTCCTCCTCTGTCATTCATTGGGGAAGGGTCTCTCTTGATCACAAGCTGACCTTGGAACTCTCTACAGATCAGAAATCTTAGCCTCCCAGTTGACAGGATTAAGGGCGTGGACTAACACATATCCTTAGGAACTGTGACTTTGTTAGAGGATCTGTTTGTCACAATACCTGCTTTTGCACAAATACTCTGCGCTGTATTTCATTGAAGGGGTACATTGTTGAGTTAAATGTTTGGATTTTGACTGTATTCTGTTCCATTCACCCCACTTGATACTCTCATAGCAGGCAAGGGTCACTTCTGTGATTACTTTGAGAGCCTTAAGAACCACATTTAATACCTTAAACTCCTACACTGAAGATATATAATATCCGATTGATTGATACATCTAATATTACTGCAGATATTTAGAAAACCCAAGCATTAAATTAATTCAAGATGCAAAGATCTCTACATTACAATACAAGAAATACAAAACATCCAGACAATATAAATCCACCAAAAAGTATTAATATATCAGAAATGACCTTCAGTGAGGCTGACTTAGAGGACATCCCTGAGAAAGATTCAAAAGAATGATTTTAATTATGTTCAAAGAACTCAAAGAGGAAATGAAAGGGTTCAAAGACCTCAAAGAAGAAATCAAAGGATTCAAAGAACACACAGAAAACCAATTTAATGAAATAAGGAGGTCAATACTAGACATAAATACAGAAATAGAAAGAATAAAGAAAACCCATTCAGAAATGCTAGCAATAAAGAACACAGTCAGTGAAATAAAAACCTCTGTAGAAAATCTCTCTAGTAGAATGGATGAAGGAGAGAACAGAATATCTAAACTAGAAGACCAAGTAGCTCATCTAATACAGTCCAACAGAGAGAAAGACAAAATAATAGGAAGGTATGAATGGGAATTTCAGGATATTCGGGACACTATGAAAAGATCAAACATAAGAATTCAAGGGATAGTAGAAGGAGAAGAATTTCACTCCAAAGGCATAGTAGGTGTTTTCAACAAAAATCATAGAGGAAAACTTCCCCAAATTGGGAAAGAGATGCCAATGCAGATACAGGAAGCCTTTAGAACACCAAACAGACAAAACCTGGAAAGAACCTCTCCCCCGCCATATTATAATTAAACTACCAAACATACAAACTAAACAAAATATATTGAAAGCAGCTAGAGAGAAAAAGCAAGTGACCTACAAAGGGAAGCCCATCAGACTCACAGCAGATTACTCAACACAAACTTTAAAAGCCAGAAGGGCCTGGAGTGATGTATTCCAAGTTCTGAAAGATAAAAACTGTCAACTGAGATTACTTTATCCTGCAAAACTATCTATCCAAATAGATGGAGAAATAAGGACATTCCACAACAAAGACAGGCTAAAGGAATTTTTGGCAACTAAACCAGCTCTACAGAAAATACTTGCAGGAATCATTCATGCTGAGGAGAAAGCAAAGCACACACAACAGGAAATAGGAAAAAATAAACCATACTCAAATAACAGTTAAAACAAGTGAGTAAAGGGAAAACAGGAAAAACTAAAAAATAAGAAGAATGGTGAGAATAAACACATATATGTCAATAATAACTATAAATATCAATGGCCTCAATGCCCCTATCAAAAGACACAGACTTGCAGACTGGATTAAAAAGCAGGATCCTACCATCTGTTGCCTCCAGGAAACTCATCTCTCAATAAAAAATAGAAACCTTCTTAGGGTGAAAGGTTGGAAAAAGGTATTTCAAGCAAATGGGCCTAGAAAACAAGCAGGGGTTGCTGTCCTAATTTCTGACAAGATAGACTTCAATCCAACATCTGTGAGGAAAGATAAAGAAGGTCACTTTATTCTGATTAAAGGAACACTCCAACAGGAGGACATTACAATCCTAAACATATATGCCCCTAACATGGGGGCTCCCAATTTCATCAAACAAACACTATTAGAATTAAGGTCAGAGATATCTCCTAACACAATATAGTGGGTGACTTCAATACCCCACTCTCATCACTTGACAGGTCTACCCAGCAAAAAATAAACAGAGAGACATCTGCATTAAATGATATCATGGAACAAATGGACCTAACAGATATATACAGAACATTCCATCCAAATGCTGCAGAATATACATTTTTCTCAGCAGCACATGGGACATTTTCTAAAATAGACCATATAGTAGGACACAAATCAAATCTTAACAAATACAGGAAAATTGAAATAATCCCTTGTACACTTTCTGACCACAATGGGATTAAACTGCAAATCAGCAACAAGAAAAACTACAGAGCATACAGAAACTCATGGAGACTAAACAGCACTTTATTGAATGATGTATGGGTCATTGAAGAAATTAAAAAGGAAATCAAGAAATTCAGAGAATCAAATGATGATGAGAATACAACATACCAAAACCTTTGGGACACAATGAAGGCAGTCCTATGAGGGAAATTTATAGCTCTAAGTGCCTATATTAAGAAATTGGAGAGTTCGCAACTAAACAATTTAATGCTTCACCTTAAGGCCTTGGAAAAAGAAGAACAAGGCAAACCAAAAATTAGTAGACGGGAAGAAATAATAAAGGTTAGGGCAGAAATTAATGAAATGGAAACCAAAAAAACAATTAAAAAAATCAATGAAACAAAGAGTTGGTTCTTTGAAAGGATAAACAAGATTGACAAACCCTTAGCAAATCTGACCAAAAGAAAGAGAGAAGAGACAAAAATTGATAAAATTAGAGATGAAAAAGGCAACATCAAAACAGATACCAAAGAAATTCAGAAAATCATACGGACATACTTTAAGAATATATGTGCCTCTAAGTTTGAAAACCTGAAAGAAATGTATGAATTCCTTGATTCATATGACCTACCAAAATTAAATCAAGAAGAGATAAACCATTTAAATAGAACTACAACAACCACAGAGATTCAAGCAGTTATAAAAAGTCTCCCAACTAAAAAAAGCCCAGGCCCAGATGGATTCACTGCTGAATTTTACCAGACATTCCTGGAAGATCTAACACCAATGCTTCTCCACCTTTTCCATAAAATAGGAAAGGAAGGAACTCTACCAAAATCCTTCTATGAAGCCAGCATCACCCTGATACCCAAACCAGACAAAGACAGATCAAAAAAAGAAAATTACAGACCAATCTCCCTCATGAACGTGGATGCAAAAATTCTTAACAAAATACTGACAAACAGAATACAAGAATTTATCAGAAAGATTATTCACCCTGACCAAGTAGGCTTTATCCCAGAGATGCAGGGATGGTTCAACATATGCAAATCCATAAATGTAATACACCATATAAATGGTCTGAAGGACAAAAATCACATGGTCATCTCAATAGATGCAGAAAAGGCATTTGACAAAATCCAACACCCCTTCATGGTGAAAGTATTACAGAAACTGGGAATAGAAGGAGCATATCTCAACATAATAAAAGCTATTTATGACAAACCTACAGCCAACATAATACTAAATGGGGAAAAACTTGAAGCTTTTCCTCTAAATTCAGGAACAAGACAAGGGTGTCCACTTTCCCCACTACTATTTAATATAGTACTGGAAGTCTTAGCCACAGCAATAAGGCAAGAGACACTCATAAAGGGAATACAAATTGGAAGGGGAGAGATCAAATTATCATTATTTGCAGACGATATGATTCTATACCTAACAGACCCTAAAGTCTCTACCTGCAAACTGTTAGAGCTGATAAACACTTTTAGCAATGTAGCAGGATACAAAATAAACACACAGAAATCAGTAGCTTTTCTATATACTAACAACAAATGTGCAGAGGATGAAATCAGGGAATCTCTCCCATTCACAATTGCCTCAAAAAAAAAATACCTTGGAATAAACTTAACCAAGGAAGTGAAGGATCTCTACAATGAGAACTTTAAAAAACTCGAGCGACAAATTACAGAAGACACAAGGAAATGGAAAGACATCCCATGCTCCTGGATTGGAAGAATCAATATTGTGAAAATGTCAATCTTACCAAAAGCAATCTATACATTTAATGCGATCCCTATTAAAATCCCAATAGCTTTCTTCACGGAAATAGAAAAAACAATCCTAAAATTCATCTGGAAACACAAAAAACCTCGAATAGCCAAAACAATTTTGCGAAACAAAAATCAGGCAGGTGGTATAACCATACCTGATTTTAAGTTATATTACAAAGCCATAGTAACAAAAATAGCATGGTACTGGCACAAGGACAGACAGGTAGATCAATGGAACAGAATAGAAGACCCAAATATTAATCCAAGCAGCTACAGCCACCTGATTTTTGACAAAAATGCCAAAAATATTAATTGGAGAAAAGATGGCCTCTTTAACAAGTGGTGTTGGGAAAACTGGACATCGGTATGTAAAAGGATAAACATAGATCCGTGTCTCTCTCCATGCACAAGAGTCAAGTCCAAATGGATCAGGGACCTTGATATCAGACCTGAAACTCTGAACCTGCTAGAGGAAAAGGTAGGGGAAACCCTTCAACATATTGGCATAGGTAAGGACTTTCTGAATATAACCCCAATTGCTCAGGGAATAAAACCACTAATCAACCAATGGGACCTTATGAAATTACAAAGCTTTTGTACAGCAAAGGACACTGTGAATAGAGCAAAAAGACAACCTACAGAATGGGAGAAAATCTTTGCCAGCTATACATCTGACAGAGGATTAATATCCAGAATATAAAAAGAACTCAAAAACAGAATAATAAGAATTCAAACAACCCAGTTAAAAAAATGGGCTATGGAACTAAATAGAGAATTCACAGAAGATGAAATACAGATGGCATATAAACATCTAAAAAGTGTTCCACATCCTTAGCCATCAGGGAAATGCAAATTAAAACCACTTTGAGATTCCATTTCACTCCTGTCAGAATGGCTACCATCAAGAAAACAAATGACAATAAGTGTTGGCGTGGATGCGGAAAAAGAGGAACACTTCTACACTGTTGGTGGAATGTAACCTGGTCCAACCATTGTGGAAATCAGTGTGGAGGTTTTTGAGACAGCTAGAAATAGATTTACCATATGATCCAGCTATAGCACTCCTAGGCATATATACAGAAGACTCTTCTCACTACCTTAGAGATACTTGCAAAACCATGTTTATTGCCGCTCTATTCACAATAGCTAGGAAATGGAAGCAGCCTAGATGTCCCACCACAAATGAATGGATAATAAAGATGTGGTACATTTACACAATGGAGTTCTACTCAGCGGTAAAGAAAATGAAATTATGAAATTTGCAGGAAATGGATGGACCTGGAAAGGATTATACTAAGTGAGGTAACCCAGGCTCAGAAAGCCAAACGTCACATGTTCTGTCTCATATGTGGATCCTAGCTACAAATAGACAGACTTGTGTGTGAACTGGAACCAAAAATTGGTACCAGAAACCAGTAAGCTGGTAAAAGGCTATAAGGGAGGGAGGAAAGGGAAGGACTGAAGTGTATGGTATTGCACATATGTAAGTGGAAGGACTGATTACAAGGAGGGGAATGGCCTAACCGAGGCCATGGGTAGAGAATGCATAAAAGAAGGGCAGGGGGAGGGTCAATCTAATTTCAAAAGATTGTGAATAAGACTTATGTAAAATTACTTTTTTGAATAATGGTACATCTAGAAGCTGTAGACTGTTACTAGAAATTTTTCAGTGCCTGGGATGGGATACCTTCCAGTGAGTTGTTGGCCAAGGAGGTCCCGGTAGCCTCCAAAACATTAAAGGCGTTTGCCAAAGCCCTTGGTTTCCCTCGAGAAACAGATAGTAAGACCCTATTGGCTGAAGACATCTCTTGCCTGAGAGGCAAGGTCACTGAGAAAGCAAGCTGGTGCTGAGCAGAAAACCTTCTCCCTGTAGAACATCAAACTGAAAGCTGGAAAAAGCTGCACTGCATGCAGAGTATGGGAGACAGAAGTCATCAGCAGTGAAAACAGTGGACGCTGAATATTCAAATTTGGTCAGACAGGCCCAAAGACTGAACGGGGGCAATAGTGGCATGTCTACTCGTGGGGTAACCAACTGCTCCATAATTGGACTGAAGGCCTTCTCTACAGGAGGGAATACATACCTGGTACTGAAAAACCTAAGCAAAGTCTATGGTAGGTAAGGTCATGAGCCGTAGGGGTATAAAGCATGCTCTTGTCTAAATGTATATACTATTCCCACCAAGCTGCCCGGAAAATACTACACTTAATGCTCATATTCACATATTAATGCTACTCTCACTTCTGGTTAGAGAAGCTTCTCTTTTCAGATGGCGATGACCACTGGGATGATCCAAAAGGCAACATAGTGCTGAGAAGAAGGGATGGAGGAGTGCCCAGCACTGAAACACCTCCCTCACACTCTCCAAGGCTCAGGGATCATTGCAGAAGAGGGGGCGGATAGAATGGAAGAGCCAAAGGAAGGGTACGACTCCTTACAATGCAACTGCCCAGACAGAAATTGGCCTTGATATCCATGACCTTGCTGTGCCTAGCAATACCTCTGCAAGACCCTCATAATAGAAGTAAAAGATGATGACATCAAATTAAAAAAGAGACTAATGGAAAGAGGGAGGGGATATGATGGAGAGTGGAGATCTTAAGGGGAATGGGGGGAGGGGAGGGAAATACTATGCACCTTTTGTATGTAAGTATATTTTGTTGTCAATAAATAAAAAAGAAAAAAAACATTTTTATTTATTTGAGAGAGAGAAAGGCAGAGAGAGAGAGAGGGAGGGAGGGAGGGAATGGGCTTCTAGCTACTGCAAAAAGAAGCCCCCATATATAGGTGCCACCTTCTGCATCTGTCTTACATGGGCACTGGGGAGTCGAACCTGGGTCCTTAGACTTTGCAGGTAAGTGCCTTAACTGCTATGCCATCTCTCCAGCCCAAAATGTACAATTTTTACACTCATAGACTCAAATAGTTATCTGTAGAGCCCTTCAGATTCTACAATATCTTTTTAAAAAATATATATTTTTTATTTTTTGGAGAGAGTCAGAGGGGGGAGAGGGAGAGGGAGAGAGAGATGGGCACGCCAGCAGTGTCTCAGCTGCTGGGAACGAAATCCAGATGTGTGCGTCCCCTTGTGGTCAAGTGTGGCATCGCGCTCTTGCATCACTTTGCATCTGGCTAAATGTGGGACCTGGAGATTGGAACTGCTGGAGATTGGAACCAGTGTTCTTAGGCTTAGGAGGCAGGCGCCTTAACCCCTAAGCCATCTCTCCAGCCCTACAATATCTCTAAAATTATTTTTTCATTTATTTTTACTTATTTGACACAGAGAGAAAGAGAGAATGGGCATACTGGCACCTCCAGCCACTGCAAACGAACTGAGACATGTACCACTTTTTGCATCTGGGTAACATAGGTCTGGGAGAATCAAACCTGGGTCCTTTGGCTTTGCAGGCAAGTGAGTAAACCACTAAGCCATTCCCCAAGTTCCTCTATATTTTTTTAAACATGATTCTTTATTTTCCTTAATTTCAAGTATATGACATCAGAGAATTATATTGAACTTTAAAAATTCAATCCCTACACTGTCATATGTTAACTAGCCATTTTGTTTCTGAATAAGCCTACCATATATGTTTGTATGTGTATTTTTTTTAATTAGAGAGAATTGTTCTGTCATTTATGATACACCCACACACTGATGTAATAAGGAACAAACAGAACCACTAAATTAGGTAGAGTGTAAGTCACCAAACAATGCACAAAGATGTTCCTATTTTTTTTTGAGAGAGAGAGAAGAGGCAGAGAGAGAGAATGGATGCATCAGGGCCATTTCAGCCACTGTGAATGAACCCCAGATGCATGCGCCCCCTTGTGGGCAAGAGCTGCATTGTGCACTGGTGTCACTTGTGTCTGGCTAAACATGGGACCTGAAGAATCGAACGGGGTTTCTTAGGCTTGGCAGGGAGGCGCCTTAACCACTAAGCCATCTCTCCAGCCCTTCATATATTTTTATATTGTATAAAGTATGTATAAATGTTACTTCAAGTTCTTTGTATAAATTTAAAGGCAGTAAAATTTTATGGTAAGAATGAATGATACCTTAAAAATTTAGTTACAACTATTTTAGTGTGATTAAGAATAATGATGATATACTTACCACTTGTGAAAAATTGTTTATTACTATCAAATATGCATTTGAAAGGCTAAATTTTCCTTCACCATATTCATTTACAGTTTCACAAATACTGAAAAACAGTAAAAATGAGATAACTTTGTGATTAATGAAATGAATGTGTTTTTTAATGTAGAATGACAGCATGCTTAAATTTAGAAACGTTTGAATGAACAATCCTATAGATAATCACTTAACTTTGGTCACAGAGGTGGTTCAAAAATTCAAAGAATAGGCCATGCATGGTGGTGCAAGCCTTTAATACCAGCACTTGGGAGCAGAGGTAGTAGGACTGCTGTGATTTTGAGGCCACCCTGAGACTACATAGTGAATTCCAGGTCAGCCTGGGCTAGAGCGAGACCCTACCTTGAAAAACCTAAACACCCAAAAAAAAAAAAAAAAAAAAAAAAAAAAAATCATAGAATAGCTGGGTGTGGTGATACATGCCTTTAATCTCAGCACTTTTGGAGGTAGACATAGGAGGATTGCTATGAATTCAAGGCCACCTGGGACTAGAGTGAAACACTACTGTGAAATAAGGTTTTTCAGCCGACTTGGAAGAAATATGAAACAAGAACCATTACAGTGACTATCAACTTCAAAAAGCTGCCATGCCTAATTTTGAAAGGCTGGATACTTCAACATTCATGTCTACAACTACAGCTCAATTCCTCCACCCCACATTGTCCTGGATGGAAATATCATGAAGGTCCAGATACCCTCAAAAACATTTCACATTAGTATTCAGTTACATGCTCATTTTCTTAGCAGTACAGAAACAAAGCATACCTCCATACATGAGTGAGTATCTTAGGTTTCTGCAAACTTCCTCACCCAAAGGCAGGATAAAGAATTGTTCTTTTGTTTCTTTGTTTGTTTCATTATGAGAATTTATTTTAGGAGGAGGTTAAAACAAGAAGGAAAGTAAGGCAGGAAAGCTTCTAAGCCAAAAGCCTTTCTCCCCACTTGCAGTTAGGCTGAGAAGGGAGAGGAAGCTGGGACCATTCCCCTCACTTAGGGAAGTGTCTGCTGGGAGGAAGTCCCTGAGGAGAGAAAGAGAAGAGAGACCACACACAGAAGCAGGTGCACTGATGGGAATCATATGTTGCTTACCTACCTTTGAAAAAACTATTGATTTGGGGCTGGAGAGATGGCTTAGGGGTTAGGGCGCCTGCCTCCTAAGCCTAAGGTCCCACGTTTAGCCAGATGCAAAGTGACACAAGGGCGCAATGCCGCACTTGACCACAAGGGGGCGCACACATCTGGATTTTGTTCGCAGCAGCTGAGACACTGGTGGCGCACCCATCTCTGTCTTCCTCTCTCTCTCTCTCTCTCTCTCTCTCAAAAAAAAAAAATTAAAAAAACTATTGATTTGAAGCCAGGTGTGGTGGTGCACACCTTCAATCCTAGCTCTTGGGAGGCAGAGGTAGGAGGATTGCCATGAGTTTGAGGCCACCCTGAGACTACATAGTGAATTCCAGGTCAGTCTGAGCTAGAATGAGACCCTACCTAAACTGCTGGTTTGCACAATTGTGTACATGCATTTGTGTGTGTTATGTGCTCCTGTGAATGGGGATGCCAGGGACTCTTGCTGCTGTAAATAAACTGCAGAGACATGTCCAACTTTATGTCAGGGTTCATTAGGGTTCACGTGGGTGCTTAGGAGCAGAACCCCAGCCTTTGCAGGCTAGGCCTTTAACTCTGGGCCATCTCCCCACCCCCACTCCCATCTTTCTTTTCATCTTTCCTTGTGAACTGCACAATGTTCTTAAGACAGCTAATCTAACTTTTAATGACTATCTGACCTTCTTGATTTGTTAATGCATGCATAGGTAGATGTGGGGTTGTATGTGGTATATACCAATTTCTGTGCAGATCCAGTGACCACAAGCATGTGTGCTTAGGCCAGAAGGGAACATCAGGTGTCCTCCACTTTGCACACATTTCCTTGGGACAGGGTCTCACTAAAGCTGGAGCTGCTGCTGTGTCTGTAGGAAAGGCTGACCGGGAGTCCCAGCAATTTTCTGCTCTCTGCTTTACTTATAGAATTGGGGTTGCAGGTAGGTGTGGCAATTCTCAGCAACCAAGCTCAGGGCAACTCTGACTCTGGGCAAATCAGGACCCCGAGGCCCTCAGGCTATGCAGCAAGTGCTCTTACCTGCTGAGCCATTTCTCTAGCCCTGTGTTCTTGGAGTTTTAGGGAGCCCTTTGCCAGGTCGCCTAATGATGTAGCCTATTGTTGTTGTTGTTATTTTTTATTTTTATTTTTGGTTTTTGTGGTAGGGTCTCACTGTAGGTCAGGCTGACCTGGAATTCACTATGTAGTCTCAGGGTGGCCTTGAACTCATGGCAATCCTCCTACATCTTCCTCACAAGTGCTGAGATTAAAAGTGTGTGACACCGTGTCCATCAATTTGTTTTGATTCTTTTTAAATTTGTTTATTTTTATTTATTTATTTGAGACTGTCAGACAGAGAGAGAAAGAGGCAAAGAGAGAGAATGAGCTCATTAGGGCCTCCAGCCATTGCAAACAAACTCCAGATGCATGTGCCACCTTGTTTATCTGGTTTGCATAGGTACTGGGGAATCAAGCCTTGATGCAGGGTCCTTAGGCTTCATAGGGAAGTGCTTAACCACTAAGCCATCTCTCCAGCCCAGCCCCTGTTTTGATTTTTTTAAGATTTTTTTTTTAATTTATTGAAGAGAGAGATACAGAAAGAGGCAGGTAGAAAGAGAGAGAATGGGTGCACCAGGGCCTCCAGCCACTGCAAATGAACTCCAGATGTGTGCATCTGGCTTACATAGGTCCTGGGGAAATGAACCTAGGCCCTTTGGCTTAGCAGGCAAGTGCCTTAACTACTAAGCCATTTCTCCACCCCCGTTTTGATTTTTGAAGCAGGTTACCACCCTAGCCCAGGATGACCTGGAATTCACTCTAGTTCCAGATGAGTCTCAAAATCACAAAAACCTTCCTCCCTTAGTCTACTGAGTGCTAGGATTAAAAGCATGTGTCATTATGCCTGGCTCTGATGTCCCCCAGTTTGACCTTAAATGTTTTAAAGAAATATGACTTCTTTCTTGTAAGATAGGCGGCCCAGTTAACGATGTAGAAAGTGAATCATGTAATTAACCTAACCAGAGCAGCACACGTCACTGCAATAGTTTCCGTAAAGCTGTGTGAGTGTTAATGCTTGATGAAGAATGCACCAGGGACGGTGGTGCAAGTCTGTAATCCCAGCTCTAGACATATAGAGGTAGAGCAATTGTGAGTCCAGACCAGCCTGGGTGCATATTGAGAGTCTCTAACAACAACAACAACAACAAAACAACAACAACAACAAAAAAAAACAAAAGAAGACAAGGGAAAGATGAATGAATGAAAGAATAAAAGAAACAGGACTTCCTCCCCCACAAGTGTTAATATGTTCAGAAAAGGGTATAAATCTGGGGTGATTCTCTGCCTATAAGTGGACACATTGTTTATATTATTAAGGATAATAGGCCTGTTTTAATTTTTATTCATTTATATGAGAGAAAGTGGCAGAGAGAGAGAGAGAGAGAGAGAGAGAGATTGAAAGAGAGGGAAAGAATGACTTGGCATGCCAGGGTCTCTAGCCACTACAAAACTTTACACACATAAGCCACCTTGTGCTCTGGTTTACAGGTGTCTTCGGGAATTGAACCTGGGTTCTGTGGCTTTGCAGGCAAGGGCCTTAACCATTAAGCCATCCCTCTAGCTCAGATAATAGGACTTTGATAAAGTATATGTTTTTTTGTTGGTGGTGGTGAGGTTTTTGTTTTGTTTTGTTTTATTTTGTTTTTCAAGTTAGGGTTTCACTCTGTGACCTGGAACTCAACTGCAATCCTCCTACCTCTGACTCCCGAGTGCTGGGATTAAAGGTCTGCACCACCACACCTGGCTTTTACATACTATAGTTTCTAGAGTAGATCACACTTATATGGCAATCTATACTTAGTTGTTCCCACAGGAAATCATGAAGATTTTGTAAGCAAGAAACAATGGGAATCTGCATACTTACAGAGCAGTTATAGTGGTCAATATTTTGATGACTGTGTACTGCAAGATACCAAGTTTACATCTGTAAATGAAGACCCTGCAAAAGAAAAAAATAATCTCCACATTTCAACCAGTGAATTAAATATCACAGAGACCCTCAAAGCCTCCAAATCAAATCACTCTGACAAATGACACCAAATTTATATTTCACTAGTTCACTTGATCTTCTGAAGGGAAAGAAGACTGTGGATGGAAGTAAGACAATGATTTAAGTACTGTTTGAAATTATTTGATCACTGTGATTTCTGAAATATCCCCCGTTCAGTTCCACAGCAGTGTAACACAGAACAAAAGGAATTGAAGTGGGTCCAGGCTAGTTTGGATTGAAATCTCCCCCAAAGTTCTAAGTGTTGTAGGCTTTGTTCTCAGCCAATAGCACCATAGGGAATAACTAGTTTCAAATGGGGCCTTGTGGAAGGGAGTTACATTTTTGAGATGTGCCCTCAAAGGGGTATAGGAGCTTTAGACTTTTTTCTCCCTGATTTCTGGATACCATGGTATGAACAGGCCTCCTCTTCAAATAACCTGACATGTTTGGTCCCACTTTAGTTTCACTGAGATAAACTCCAACCAGTTGCCAGGCCAAATGGCAGAAGAAGCTGGCAGGATGAAACCAAAACACCACACATCCACCTCAGAACTCTGCTGAGCCTTTAGAAAAATAAACCCACACCATTTCAGTGAAAATTTGTAATAAAACACTGCAATGATATAAAACTGACTAACACAACATTGGGATTTTTCTGAATGCAAACTAAAAAACAAATGAAATGTGTTCCTTGTATCCTCTAGTTTCCAACTGTAGAGATTTTGCTTAAATGTTTTATTTGATAAATTTGGAGCTTTCTATTTCAATGCACAATTGAAAACAAACCAAACTGAAAAGCAAACACAAACTCCTAACACGTAGATTATCAAACGTGTATCCGATAGCCTTGAAATGGGCCCATGACTTAATTGGATGCGGGCTCTTCACCTTGCTCCCAACTTAACACGTTGCCTGTAGAAG
>JAEOAD010001138.1:0-58383 GCA_036365145.1 Orientallactaga sibirica | reverse complement strand
AAAACAGATGCTGCTTCTTAGTGAGTAGATTGATATAGTTAAGAAGGACTAGAATGGCTTTGCCAGAGAGACAAACTGCTAATGCAAATTTTAGCTAACAAAATCATAAGTGGCAACATGTTATTAATAATAACTTTAATTTGACCAAATAAATGAAGCAGTATAGCTGATGTGACTGAGAAACAAGATTCAACTACTTATGTCTCAAACAAACACACTTATCAAGCAATACTGCACAAAAACAGAGTGAATGGAAATCATAATACAAAGCAAACATGAGTCATTCACAACCTGGTGTAGCTCTTTCAAATTGCCAATCAACAAGGAATCATAACAAAGAAATTAAACCTCAGATCAACTGGACAGAACAAATATGTACACAACATTTTGTTCAACAAAAAGGGAATATATATTGTTCTCAGCTACACATAGAACCATTGCAAAAATAACGAGATTCTAGGCCCCAGAGCAAAGCTTCAACAACAAAAAACACCCACAAAAATGAGATGATTTCTTATATCCTTTTTCAGATTTCAGAAAACTAATGCTTGAAATCAATAGCAAGTGGACGCCAACAACAACACAAATAGTTGAAGACTAAACCACAGCGAGGATGAGGCCAAATGAGAGGAGAAAGAGAGATGAACAAAATACCAGCTCTTAGCCTCTGTCTTCAATAGCTACCTACTTTCAAGCCTATCACACTCTAATAAAACCTACAATGGAAGAAAGATATCTGTGACCTGCTTCAGGTGTAACCATCCAGGACACTGGGCCAGGGCCTGCCTTTAAACCCAGGCCACCACAAAAGCTTGCTCTATCTGTGGACAGTGAGGTCATTGGAAAACGGACTGCCATTGGGGACACCCTGACACCCCCATAGGGCACCCAATACTTACCCTAACTCCCACTCTACAGCTGGTATAATGAAGGGGACCAGATTAATCTGCCACAGTTGGGAATTGCAACTCATCCATTGAACCCAGGGTGATCAGGATGGTGCCTGGACACAAAGTCTCTTTTGCCCTGGAAATGGGGCCTCCCCCTTATTGCTTCTCACTTCCTGCAAAGGTCTACAATGATGGTCATAGAGGCTTCAAGTGTCCTTTCCAATTCCAGAACTGCCCCTCCTTTATTCTGCCAATTTGGAGACTTAAGATTACTCATTCTTTATTAGTCATCCTTGAATACCCAATGCCTCTCCTTGGCAGGGGTGTCATGTCAAAATTCAAAGACTCGGTCCACATTTCTACATTCGATACAATAACCATGTTTTAAATCTCTTTTTGAACCTGCATGGAAACACCTCTGGAATCCAAACCCTCCCCTTACCCCTGCTGCCATTAACCCCTCAGTTTGGGACATTGAACAGCCTTCAATTGCTCAACACCATGAACCTGTCTGTGTTGATTTAAAAAATCCTCACTCCTATGTAACCTGAGACCAATACCCTCTATCCACTACCAGCTGCCAAGGACTTAAGCCCTTAACTGTCCAACTCCTTAAGGAACAACGTTAAACACCTGTCAACTCTGCTCATAAAACCCCCAGAAATGGGGTTAAAACTATAATGGAACTTTTTGGTTGGTCCAGGGCCTCAGAAAAAGAAATGAGACAACTATACCCACATACCCAGTCATCCCTAACCCTTACACTCTCCTTTCCTCTGTCTCACTTATTGCAACCAACTTTACTGTCCTAGATCATAAAGATGATTTTTTTACCATCCCCCTACACCCAGGCTCACATCTTCTTTTTGCTTTTATTTAGGAGGACCCAGACACCATTTTAGGTCAGCAACTCACCTGGACAGTCCTGTCACAAGGTTTTAGGGACAGTCCCCACTACTTTGGTCAGGCCCTCCAATGAGATCTCTCATCCCTAAGCCTCCATCCCAGTCATCTCTTACAGTATGTAGATGACCTTCTCCTATGTAGTCCCTCCCATGAAATCTGTGTTGCACACACTGCTAAAATTCTTCAATGCCTTAGCTGCTTAGGACTATTGGGTCTCAAAAGACAAAGTTCAGATCTGTCAGCAGACTGTAACTTACTTACATCAACCCCCATGCCGTGCATCATCAAGGGCCACCCCAACTCCCCTAAAACCTGCACCTTATTGAAGCAAAACCTTTAACCCCCAAGCACCACCTCCCAGCATGCTGAACTAACAGCCCTTACTTGAACCCTAACTCTGGCTAAGGATCTTTCCATTAACAGTCATACAGATTCAAAACATGCTTATAAAATCATCCAATCAAGTATTATATTTTGGAGGGAAAGAGACTTCCTCACCCAAAAGGGGACCCCAGTTATTAATGCCTCCTCTTTTCTCCCCTTTAAGGAATCATTCATCCAATGCCAAGGCCATTAGAAAGACAAACAGTACATCTCCCTCTCAAACAATCACAATCATAAATTGGCCTGTGAAATGGCCCTGTCACACTCATGCCAAGTCCCCTCACTCAAGAATTTCTTTATACCTGCATTTTTATTTCATTACTCTAACCAAGCTCTATTTTGTTTCCTTCAAAACCACACCTCCTTTCAGCCCTAGGACAGACATTTCTTCAAAGCTCTTGCAGACTCATGTGATATCTGCCAAAGAGCAAACCCTAATTCCAACATCTGACACCCTCAAATCCCTACCCAGAAGATGTGGCACCTTCTACCAGCCATGGATTGGCAAGCAGACTTCACCCATATGCCTCCTGTTAAATGATACAAATATCTCTTAGTGTGGCTGCCTTTTATGCATGTGTAGAAGCTTTCCTCACCACAAACAAGAGAGTTAATATAGTAGGTGAGATATTGACTACAGAAATATTGTCTTAATTTGGCTTGTCATCCTCAATACTATCAGACAATGGCCCAGAATTTGTCTCTTCTAACTCCTGAAACATTGCCAGGTACCTACAGATCACCTGGAAGTTTCAATTCCCTACCATCCCCAATCCTCCAGGAAGGTTGAGAGAACTAACCATACCATCACAGAAACTCTCACAAAGGTCACCCTGGAACTGAAATGGGATTGGATTAAACTTTTACTTCTAGTGTTACTTAAACTTAGAACCCTAGCTAAAAAGCCTTCCATGATCAGCCCCTTTGAACTCATGTATGGGAGACCTATAATTCCACCTGGACTGTCTCATGAGAATCCACTACTCCTTCCTTCCATATACACTAGTCTCCTCCCATTGCTCAGAAAGAACCATGGAGACAAACTACCACCACCCTCCCCTCCCTCTATCCAGAGGCTCCTCTTCCTAACTCTGAGCTAGGAGACATGGTTGATATCTCAGATCCCACCCAGCAATCTCTGTCTCCAAAATGGCAGAGGCCCCACAAGGTCATCCTAATAATCCTCACTGTAGCCAAACTCCAGGGCTTCCTGTCCCTGGGTCCATTTCTCCCACTTGAAAAACACCCCATCATCCCCTCACCTTCTTCTCCCTATTTCTGGGTGACAAAAACTGCCTCCACCTCTTTAAAGATTACTAAACTTCCCTAAACCTGAACAGGACCACCTCAAGACAGACAAGCAGATGGCACTCAATATCCAACAATTCTCATCTGTTCCTGACTCATACAGGATGGCCTATGATTGATGCCCCAGCCTGATCTCCACATTTGATGAGCTTGTCGATGCCATAGAAGAACTCTGGTTACAAGGAACTTTCATTTCCTTCACACCAGAACAGATAAAGTTTCTCATCATTACCCTACACTTCCTCCTCTTCATCTAGGAGCCCAAGGGATGCCCTGTCACCCCTCCTTCTCACAGTACTATTCTCTTGATGACAGAACTAATAATTGTTAATTACTACACATTGTTCTTAACACCAACAAGCACTCTTAACACTCCTACTCTGGGTACACTTCCTTACAGTAATTTTCCTAGGTGTTATCCATTCTTTAACTCCTAACAATGAAACATAACAGGCTTATAGCCCCTCTTGCCATTACTATATCCCTAATAAGACTTATTGTCATGTTTTGCTACACCAGACACATGTGTCTCCACTGTGGCCCAAATGAGACCTGCCACCATAGGTTCTCCCCTAGTAATAAACTATACCTTTTTAATACCCTGACATTATATTTGGGCTTATTATATGGTATAAAGATAATCAAGAAATATGCCATCGGGGATCACACAGGGACCATGGAAAAATCTCACAGACCAGCCAAAAGAGATAATACAAATTTTTTAAAGGTGTTTTATTTATTTATTTGAGAGAAAGAGGAAGAGTCTGAGAAAAATAACAAATGGGTACACCAGGGCCTCCAGCCAATGCAAATGAACTCCAGATGCCTACACCCCCTTGTGCATCTGGCTTACATGGGTCCTGGGGAATTGAATCCAGGTCCTTAGGCTTTGCAGGCAAATGTTTTAACTGCTAAGCCATTTCACCAGCCCCTAAATTTTGCTACCTCTAAGACTAGAGCCCACCCTAAACATTCAGGACAATACTCTTGTTCCAAACTTAGAAAAGGAGCCACTCTTGGACTGGAGAAATAGCTCAGTGGTTAAGGCACTTGCATAGAAAGCCAAAAAGACCCAGGTTTGATTCCCAGGACTGATGTAAGCCAAATGCACAAGGTGGTGCATGCTTCTGGAGTTTGTCTGCAGTGGCTGTTGGCCCTAGCATGCTCATTTTCTCTCTTTCTCTATCTGCCTCTCCCTCAAATAAATAAGTAAAATAAAATAAAACATTTTTAAAAAGAGGCCCTACAGATACTGTCTATTCAAAGGCTACCCTGAACATAAGCATATCTACCAGCTCTCTGGAGTCCTTAAATACTCAAAACATCTGGGTTCAATTGGCTGTTGATACCATGAACAAACATTCTTTTTGCAGTCCACCAACTATTAGCTAATAATCTCATAGGTCTATCTGTTAATCATAATGAATATGTTAATGTCATTGGATATAGAATTACCAAACAAGACCATCCTGTGCTCCATACAGATTCAGCACTCCCAGTCACCCTAGTTGTCCAACAACATTACCTATGCATCAATTGTATCCCCCCTTGACCACCTCTTAAACCATCTCAACCACCTCCTAATTGTTCTATTGAACAAAACATCTCCCTGACCACCAGCAAATGGATGCCCATGGGATGGGTCTTCCTCTGCAATAAAATGGCCTTTCCAGCCCTGCCTGCTAACTTCTCTGGAATCTGCTCCATCAGACAGATCTTCCCCTTACTGCCATCCCTAACCCCTCCTCACTGGAATACTTGGAGTCTGCACTTCAAGTGTGGTAATAATTTAATCCTCCTAGACTGCAAGCAGGTAGTGGTCACAACAGCATTTATCCTGCTCATTCCAGGCCTTGTGATAGGGATACAAAGGGAAGTGTCTAAGTTGGCCTGCATCCTTAGCAAATTGCTGATCTCACAAGAGTTCTGTCAGAAATTAACCAAGAAATGAACTGCGAACCTCACTATTACAATATAGAGCCATTATTGATGTTTTTTTATTATTGAAGCATCATATTAGCTGCCAGCAATTCCCTGCAATGTGTTGCTTCAATATACACAACTCCAATATTATTCAACAACAGATAGACAAAATAGAAGAAAAGGTTAACAAAATCTATGAGAGCAACTTTTGGTTAGGTTTAGGAAAATGGTTTCCATGGTTATGCTCTTTACTGGGTCCTTAGATGAGTATTCTTCTCATCATAATCATAGCTCAACTGTGTACTCTGACTCATCAAACAAGAAATCAATTTTGTAAAAAAGATGTACTTTTAACACTCCTTCCAACCCCATGCTCAAGACAAGACACCCATAATAATCCGTTCTTGCCCCCTGTCCTTCTTACAGGGATGACAGTGAAAAGGAAAACAAAAGGGAGGGAAACCAGACACCAGACACCAGACAACCAGGACATTCCAATCTCAAAGGAGAAACCACACCTAAGTCTGAAATAAATGTATGATTTTCTTGATCTATATGACCCATCAAAATTAAATCAGGATTAGATAAACCACTTAAATAGAAAATGGAAAAAAAATCAAACAGGGCTGAGGCTGTGGTCAGTCCATAGAGGGCTTGCCTAACATGCATGAGCCTTGAGTTCAATACCCAGTAATTACATAAACAGGAAGTGCTGTTACAGGCCTCTAATCCCAGCAATAAGGAGGTGATGGATGACAGGAGAAACAAAAGTTCAAGGCAAAATTAGAGACATGGCTTAGCAGTTAAGGTGGTTGCCTGCAAAGCTGAATAACCCAGGTTCAATCCCCCGGGACCCACCTAAAGCCAAGTGCACAAGGTGGCACAAGTATCTGGTGTTCATTTGCAATGGCAAGAGGCATTAGTGCACCATATACCCATATTCTTTCTCTATCTCTATCTATCCCTCCCTCCCCATTCTTTCTCCCAAATAAATAAATATTTAGAAAATAAAGTTCAAAGCAATCTTTGGCTACATAGTGAGGTTGAGGCAGACTGTCACAAAAAGAAATGATAAAAAAAATCTGCTTGCTTTGCAAAAGCAATGCATCATTCCTCTAAATGTCACATGCTTCCCAACCTCAATATGTGGGAGGTGAAGGGAATTGGAGGCAGGAAGGGAGGCAGCAGTGAAGAGGCCTAACTCTTTCAAGGAGCTCCACTGTGAAGAACTGCGGCCATCACAGGTGAGAGCCTGTTTCATGCAGAAGGGAAGGATTCTGCACAGCTGCAGAAGCTGAGGACTGGGCAGAAAGGGTCTAAGGTAATGACAGTCCCTGAGAAGGTGTAAGGATGTTCTGTAGAAATTACCAGGAGGAACTTTCAAAGATGCCTTTTCTTGAGACCAGAGAAAAAAGAAATGGTGGAAATCATTCAAAATAAGTTCATAGAATTGGTTGTGAAGTGATGGTAATTCAAGCTGACAGTTTAAAGCAAGAGATGAGAAAAAACGTGTGGTAAAGGGCCTGAGAGAGGAGTGCAGCTTAGAGAAAACCTTAGTGTGGACAGCTGTCCTCCATATAAGGAAGAACCACTGTCCTTTGGACTATCAATGACTGTGGCCTGTAACTTTCCACCATGAAGGAGAGGAAGGTTCACGCAGCTCTCCACCTCTTCATGGATTCAGTTACTGTAACTAGAGGACAGGACTCACAAAGCCCCACCCCAGCACTTATATACAGTTTAAGTATGAGGAGTGAAGAGGTAGCTTAGAGATTATGTGCACTTTCTCTGTAAACATGAGGACACAGAATGGCCTAAACAGTTCACGTTTGAATCTCCAGATCCCACATAAACAGCTGGGAAAGTCCATGAGCACCTGTAACCCCAGGCCCATAAAGGGAAGCACAGATCAGAGACTCCCCCTGGGCTCATGGTAAAACACCTATTTTTCATGAGAATCTAGTTCAAAATGAGAATATGGGAAAGAATGATGGACTGGGACACTGTTTTCTGCTCTAATAAAGAGGAGTGGGAACTGCAGCAGGGAAGAGCATAATACTGCATGAGAGAACCCACCTAACTGTGGGCAGCACCATCACATGGGCTTCGTGCATGAGAGTCAAGCACTCTACCAACTGAGCCACATCCCAAACCTTCCTTACCTGTTAAAGCAAGGATGATTATGTACAGATTATACTGTCAAATCATACATGCTCAAAGCATGCACTGTTCCTCCCTGGCACTCTTCTCTTACTTAGGTTCTTTCCCTCAATCCTCCTCCCTCTCTGGCAGGCCTGTGAACAGTCCTGCACCAACACTGCACTCTGCAGGCTGCCTCTCATGGCTCCTATGAATGATATGCATGCGTGATACCTGCTACTGTGGTGGTAAATACAAATTATTGTACACATATTGGAACTTCAAATACATTCGTCAGCACTAGTTGTGTCCATTTTTTTCAGTAAAAAATGAAACCAGGGTGGAGCAATGGTTTAGCAGTTAAGGCACTTGCCTGCAAAGTCAAAGGACCAAGGTTTAATTCCACAAAAGCTATGTAAGCCAGATGCACAAGGTGGCACATGTATCTGTTCATTTGAAGTGGCTGGGGACCCTGGCATGCCCATATTCTCTCTCTCTCTCTCTAAATAAATTTTAAAAATAAAAAAAACTGAACCCATTATTAGAAAAAAAAGAGACAAAAAAAAAATAGAAAAATGTGTTGGTTGGCACATGGCTTTAATTTGAGCAATTGGAAGGCTAAAATAGGAGATCATTGTGAGTTCAAGGCTGGCCTGAGACTACATAGTGAATTCTAGGCCAGCCTGGGCTAGACCAAGACTCTACCTTGAAAACAAACATAACATAAATAAATAAATAAATAAATAAAAATTGGCAAGGATGTGGAGAAATTGTACATTTGTACAGTTCCTGTTTGGAAAGCTGAAAAAAGCTCAGGAGATAGATGGTTGTGATGCTTACATATTCCAAGCTCCAGAGGTTTCTACTTAAAATGATTTAAAGGATAAGTTTGATATTATGTTTTTTTTAACATACTGACATAAACTAAACTACATATTAACTATCCTAAACATTACATTCAATGGCTAGCCACCATCATCTATAAGAATATATGTAATGGGGCTGGAGAGATGGCTTACCAATTAAGGTGCTTCCTGTGAAGCCTAAGGACCCAGGTTCATTTCCCCTAATACCCACATAAGCCAGATAGGTAAGATGGCTGTTTGAGTCAGGTTTGAATTGCTGGCAGAAAGCACCTGACCAAGAGCAGCTTGTAGGGGAAAAAACACTTTATTTGGGCTTACAAACTCAAGGGGAAGCTCCATGATGGCAGAGGAAAAATGACAGCATGAGGAAAGATTGACAACACCTACTGACCAACACCAGATGGACAACAGCAACAGAAGAGTGTGCCAAACACCGGCAAGGAGAAAGTGGCTATAATACCCATAAGCCTGCCCCCAACAATAAACTGCCTCCAGGGGGCTTTAATTTCCAAATCTCTATCAGCTGGGAACCTAGCAGTCTGAACACCTAAGTTTATGTGGGACACCTGAATTAAACACCCCAGAGGTGCATGCATCTGGAGGCATTCATTTGCAGTGACTACAGACCCTGGTGTGCCCATTCTCCCCCTCTCATAAATAAATAATTAAAATGTTTTTTAAATATATGTATTGGGGCTGGAGAGATGGTTCAGTGGTAAAGGCACTTGCCTGCAAAGCCTAACAAGCCAGGTTCAATTCCCGTGTACCCATATAAAGCCAGATGCACAAAAGAGCACATGCATCTGGAGTTCATCTGCAGTGGCTACAGGCCCTGGCATGCCCATTCCCTTTCTCTCTCTCTTGTAAATAAATATTTTTTTTAAAAATAAAGAGTATATGTGAGAGAGAGATGAGCATCATTGTGCACACCTGTAATTCCCATAGAGAAGGCTGAGGCAGGAGCATCCTGAGTTAGAGCCAGACAGTGTTACATAATGAAACCTCACAACTAAGTAAAAATAAAAAGAGCCGAAGGTGTAGCTCAGTGTAAAAGAACTTGCTTAGCACACTCTAAACCCTGGGTTTGATAGCCAGGAACAGAGGATAAGCACTGACAGTTACTCCAATTTAGCTCCAAATAAGAGTAAAACTGCTTTGCCTTCTGGAGAGAGAGACTGCATGTTAGGCCAGCAGCACAAGGCTTGAAAAACCAAAAAAAAAAAATAATAATAATAAAAAATAAGAGTAAAACAGAGACATGAAGTGTTCTGACATTATTAAGTGTTCTGACCCCCTGCACACGGGGCTCAGCTGTGAGGGAGACCAAAGGTGTGCACCAAGCGCTGCAGGCAAGAAAGACAAGGGAATAGTCTCCTCCTCTCCTTAGTCCTGGGCAATGTCCTGTAAAAATATACACATCTCCATAGCACAGCCAAACCATCATTGCTTCAATTTCTGCAGAGATGTGAGCAAACCCAAATAAGGTGCCAATGACAGACCAAAGAAATAATGTCATTCAAGTCCAGCCCAGTGAGCCAGTGAGTATATTGGGGTTATTTAGAGGAATATGGATGAGGGGATATTTACAGGCGCATGGATGACTGGAAAGTAACTGCAACAGTAAAAGTTCCACCTTCCATGGGTGACAACTCATGAAAGCTGTATCCCTGGAGATGCTTGTAAATTGTGAAGGGGGCTTGACCATTTGGAATGTCTCCTCTTCCCAGATATTGTTACTGTTTATTTAACCTTGTGGAGGGAGCTTGTGAAGCTTGTGAATTTTAGGAGCTTTCTGAGATTTGCAGGTTTTGTCCACTTCCTGAGCATGGTTTCTCTAACTTCCTGAGTCTTACAGAGATTCCTGTGGTGGGGAGGAGCACTCTGAACCACTGTTTTGGGGTACACATAGTCATTACACCCATGAATTCATAGCAGCTTAAATTTCCTGCAAAGATTGAACCTGTCAATACATCACCTTCATGGGGGAAGGATACATGTGACTCCACACCTCTAGAGAAGCTAATTGCACCTAATGATTGCTGGGAAAGGGGAGTCATGTTCATCAGTTGTGTACCTGCTGGTAAGTTGCCCATCCTGTTAAATCACCATGATCATGCAAGAAACCCTAATTTAACTCAATGGGGTTAAAAAAAAAAGGAATGAGGAATACCTGCAACCCCATTGAGGAGCGTCCCTAATGGAGTGGGAGCAGGGATGAGGGAAAAAAGGATACCAATACATGATTTATCTATACAAAACATGTTGTTAAAATAATAATAAACATACTTTTAAAAAGGAACAAAAGTAAGATGGGGAGTCACAGGAATGAAGAAATGTGTTAGTGAGAGGTGGAGACTGGTAAGACAGTGGATTTCTAGGCATAAGATCAAAATATGTTATATATGTATTAAAATACCAAAATGCAGGCTAGAGGGATAGCCTAGTGGTTAAGGCATTTGCCCACAAAGCCAAAGGATCCAGATTCGATTCCCCAGGACCCACATAAGCTAGATGCACAAGGTGGTGCCTGCATCTGGAGTTTGTTTGCATAGCTGAAAGCCCTGGTCACCCATTCTCACCCTCCATAGCTCTCTCTCTCTCTTTCTCTCTCTCTGTCTCTCTCCTCTATATCTCTCTCATAAAATAAATAATAAAATATTTATAAGAAAAATATCAAAATGGAAAAAATAGTGAAAAAAACAGTTGAAGAGGATGGTTTCATGAAAGAAAATGAGAAGTGTCCAAATGGCCAAAAGATGAGAGATGAGAAAACTGCCTGTAAGAGGGATGTGCACTCACGAGCCTGTGCAGTTTCTATGAAGCCTACTCAGGCTCTGCTGCCCTGGCCTTGCCCTCATACACTCCTTGTTCTCTGTGTGTGTTTTTCTTTGTTTGATTTTGAAATAGGGTCTCCCATAACCCAGGCTGGACTCAAAGTAACCTGGAGTGATGGCACATACCTGTGAACTCAGTACTTGGCAGGTGGAGGCATGAGATAAAATGTTCAACATATGTACTGAGTTTACAGGCATGTGCCACTGAGCCAGGTTCACTGCACTCACTTCTTTGTCTGCATTCCCTCTAGATCACCTTATCCATA
The DNA here is from genome assembly GCA_036365145.1 of Orientallactaga sibirica. Taxonomy (NCBI): domain Eukaryota; kingdom Metazoa; phylum Chordata; class Mammalia; order Rodentia; family Dipodidae; genus Orientallactaga; species Orientallactaga sibirica. Next base: position 46,867 of record JAEOAD010001138.1, on the reverse strand, counting down.
CCCAGGGTCTCAAAAGACAGTAACATGTTGAAGTCTCTGAAACATATATGCTAGCTCTGCACTTTCCACTGGATGGCAGGTTTGAACATGTATGTGCTCATGAGGCACCTCTGAGGGTAACTGAAACAGGGCAGTTGTTAACACTTGTCCCCTTGACAGATCACTTGCCTGGTTTGTGCAAGGCCCTGTGTTTGATCCTTAGCAACACACACACACACACACACACACACACACACACACACACACACACCCTACCCCCATCTTTTTCCCCATGCATTCTCTATTTCATGCAGCAGTGGTCCCCCCCCTTTACTATAACCATGTCCAGACAACCTGAGTTATTATTATAAGCACCATCTTAGCTCCCTTATCAGTTTGGCACATGCTTCTCTGTAGCCTTGTTCACACTCACTATTCCCACACATTTTGCTAGTTCAGCCATTGAAATGGTGTATCCAGGCTGGAGGTGTGGATCAGTGGTGATTCATTGTTTACCTGGGATGTGTGAAGCTCTGGATTCATGAACAAGTTCCCAGAAAAAAAAAAAAGCAATTCCTGAGTTAACCATACTACATAGCTGATTGAATGTATAGAAAGTCTGTGGTAGTAGAAAGCTGTCTGTTACAGGTTTATAACCTAATTTTGTTGGGTGACCTTTAGTCCCATAAATAGTACTTATAGTCTACCTCACCACTTGATCTAACATTGCCATTACTATCAGGTAAAATTCTTATTGGAATGTTCAAACAAACATCTTAGTTTCCACCAACCCATAGGCTAAGGATGGCATCACAAAACACCTGAGGCCTCTAGCAGAGACTTCTCTGCTTTGAAAACTCCTCCTTGATGTTTCCATGAATGTACTTAAAATGCCTAGATTTATAACTTTTTCATTCTATTACCATAAATATTCCATGAGTCAGGTAGGGTGGCCCACATTTTTACTCCCAGTACAAAAAGAGGCTAAAGTAGGAAGATCACTGTGAGTTTGAGGCTATCTTGGTTGACAGATTGAGTTCCAGGTCAGCCAGGCTAGAGTGAGACCAGGCTTAAGAAATGAAACAAAAAATTCTGAAACTTTTACCATGTTGAAACATCATATTTGATTTAACCTAGACCTGTTCCCAGGCCTTCAGCTCTCAGATTTGTCTCAGAATAAAGTATTTATTATGCACTTGAGGTAAGAACTGGGGTTTGACATCCCAACACCACAATATAAAAAAAATGAAAATGAAAAATCAGCTCCAGAGCTGGGTGTGGTGGCACACGCCTTTAATCCCAGCACTTGGGAGGCAGAGGTAGGGGGATTGCCATGAGGTCGAGGGCTCCCTGAGACTACATAGTTAATTCCAGGTAAACCTGGACCAGAGTGAAACCCTACCTCTCGAAAAAAAAAACAGCTCCAACAAAAAAAATCAGCTCCAGTTCTCCCCTGAGAGTTTCAGGTTCTTTCACATGTCCATACCACTGCACTTGACATTCTCATCACCCTACTGACAATTTGAGTCAGATAGACTTACTTTTGAAAATGACATGGAAACTGCAGTGTGCTCAGCAACATCCCTGTACCCACCCACAAGGTCAGCTGCAGCACTGTATGCCCCACCCACAATTAAAAAATAAAAAAAGACAACTGACATCACAAAATATCATTGAATGGTTAAAACAAACTCATTCCTCCTGAGATCAACACCAGCAACACAGTATGTACCATTTTTCTGGTATTACCAGACCAGTTCAGGGAGAAGCACAGGGGCAATGTGGAAATTGGAGACATGCTGTGAATTTGGTTTAATTCTGTCAGGGAAGGAGCTGAGAACTGCAAGTGGCCACCAAGTGAACAACTGAAAGACAGGTCCGAGCCTCAATGTGAAGAAACAGGCAAGAAAACACAGGCCAGAGTGGAGAAGAATGTCAGGGCTCAGAGTGGGTTGGACTACCTACTTTCTCACATCATAATAATAAAAAGGAAAATAGAGACATGTTTTAGATAAACTTTTGATCTAAACAAACAGATTCAGAGGAATGCAAAGGCTACTGTACTGGCTTTGGTGTATATGAAACCCTCACTACATGGAGAGAAGAGTCCATAGATCCACTAGACGACATAAAGAACCATTAACACCTTAAATCTCAGAGTCATGACTAATTACTTGACCAAAAAATTTGAAATGATTGCCTTTCTTTCCCCTCCTATATTTACTGTGTTAGCTATAGATGAAATATAAGATATCTCTAAGAATCCTTTCTTATCCCAAATTTCCAGCTCTCTCAATACAGCACAGATTTAAGTTGAAATTCCTGTCTTTGCTCACTTGCCTCTGAAAGTGCAAGTATCAAGGACTGAATTCTGGTTTCAGAAACACACAGTGACTGGTACAGATGACAGCTGTGGGAAGAAAAGTCAGGATATTGTGAAGTCACCATCAATGGGGTGAGAGGGAAATGATGGAACACAGACTTCATACACAAAGCCAATGTCTCATGCATTAGACCCTCAAGAGATAGATGCATCAGAGCCCTGAGCATTGTCCCTGCTACCAAGGCAGTGTGAGCTTGGTTCCCTGCTTCTCCTCCTGGTTACTCCTTCCTCCCCATTACCATGATGACCAGACACAGTTCTGAGAACCAACCCAGCACCAGTTTCCAGAATGGGGAAGGTGGGTTGAGAATGGTCACTCATCCTGCACAAGGCATGTGCCTCTCCTCCCTATAAGGAAGCCCACACCCACCTACTTCTATCCTGGTGGTCTGAATTCCACACACTCCATGTCCTAGTCTTGTCTTTGCAGATCCTATTGCTAACTCAGAGTGCCATCTCCAGAGTATAAACCCAGGGCCCAGCTTCTCAGGATGTCCTCACTGTGAGAAATGGGGTGATGGGTTTGTTTATCTTTGGAGCTCTACCCACCGACTGTCTCCTTTCTCCTCTCCAGGGGCTGGGAAGACACATCATACATATGATCTTCATGTAGGTCCTAGGCCACCCTGCCTGTTGCCTCATATTTGGGCTGCATGATTCAGTCCACCTTGTTTACTATATCACAGAAAACATCCTTGTTCAGGGAGGTTTGATATGTGCCATTTCAGGAAGGTCAGTACATCTCACACATCCACATATCAAATGAAGGATCTAAGGAGATTGTTAAAGGTATTTCCTTGCAAACTTAACAGCTCCTGTTCAATTCCCCACCATCCACATAAAGGCACGTGCACACAGCATACCCACTCCAAGTCAATGAGAAGTGGAGGCAGGAGAACCCAGAAGCTTGCAGGCCAGCAAATGAATGGTGCCCATGAAGCAGATAAAACAGACAGACAGCACACCCAGTAAAACAAGTGAAACCCTGTGTCAAGCAAAGTGGAAGTTGTCCTCAGACCTCCACATGTACTCTGGGGCATGCACATGCTAATTCACACAGAAGATACTTGAATCACATCACTTCTCTCTTTAATGGCATCTTCTAAATTCCTACATATACACTAAGTATCACATTAACCAACCAATCTGAAGATCTCATCCAAATAACAGGTTAGTCATCTCTGTTCCTGGAATACTCTGAGCTTCCTTTCCATTCAGTAACTAACCTAGTCTTCCATTCATGAAGTGTCAGGATTTTCCTGACACCAGCCTGCCCCTCCCAAACTGTCATTTCACAGGTCTAGTGACTCTCTAACAATCTCTACCTGCCTATCACCATGGTGCCTTAGGTAAACACCTTTTCCCAAATTAGAGTGAGCTTATTAAACTTAGGACTTTCCCACTTTAATTAATCACACTCAGTAGTGTTGGATATTTGTTTCTCATACCCCAAAGGCTTTTAAAATTCTGGGTTAAGGACAAAGGCTAGTAAAGCCAAGACTTCACTTATTCTCCTTCCTGCTTTTCCTTCTAGTACCTAACACTGTTGGTTTTTACTTTCTGTCCATATACACAGGAAAATGATGGCAATGTCTGTAAGCACACCACACTGAGATTAGAAAATCAGCATGGAGAGGTGAAGACACTTGTGGGTGGCACGCTGACTTTGGTCTGAAGCCAGGCCTATCACCAGGGGGGTCCTCACAGTGCCACCAGGGAGTCCATGTGGCCCCTCTACTTGGCCTGACTCTACCTGATGCTGAGAGAGAGTCTGACTTGCAAGCAGATCACCATGGTCACCTCCTCCACCACCATCTCACCAGACAGAGGATCAGGAAATGAACTGTGCTACTACTCTTCACCATTTGCACCTCCCTGCCTTTTTAAGTTTACAATTTCCCCATGCTCTGGTAGAGCTGCAGCACTGTGACATCATGGGCTGTTCCACCTGCCTGGGCATGGGGGGGGCAGAGCCATCCACCATTCCTGACAGGAGGGCAGCTTGCAGAGGGGAGTGGGATGCAGCTGTACTGAAGCAGAAACTGCAGCTCACAGGGATCTCTCCTTCCACCTACCATAGAGCAGATGCAGGACACCTGGGGCCTGAGGAGCCTCATGGGATAAGGGGACTCCTGGCCAGAAGATTCCACAGGACCACTGTGTGTGGCTGACAACACTATGGTCAACCCACAGGGATTGACTGGACTCAGTTCTGGGTTCTGCAGCCCTGCTCTGCTTCCCTTGCTCTTCCTTCCTTTCTTCCTCTCTTTCTTGTCTTCCATTTCCCCTCTTTTCTCCCCTTCCTTCTTTCTCTCCTACTCTGCTCCTTCCTTCCTTTCCTCTCTCCCTCCTTCCTTCTTTCCATTCTTATTTCCCCCTTTCCTTCCTTCCTTTTATTCTCCTCCCCTTTCCCCTCTTTTTCCTTCCTTCTTTCCTTTCTTTTCCTTTTTCCTTCCCATTCATTCCTTCTATTCTTCACCCTTCCCCCTTTTTCTACCTTCCTTCCCTCCTTTTTTCTTCTTTCCCATTTGTCTCCCTTTCTCCTTTTTCCCTCTTTCCTTTGCCCCCCATTTTCCTCCCCCTGTCTCCTTTCCTCTTTCCTTCCCTTCCTCCCTTTATCTCCCCTCTCCTTTCCTTTTTGCTCTTCTGTTTTGAGACAGGCTCTATATAGTCCAGACTTTCCCTCAACCCTTGAAGCTCCTACCTCAGCCTCCCACTGAGTGGTAGTGCACCGCACCCAGGTGTTTTGGGAGGGGGAGCATGGGAGCATGTGTGTGTGTGTGTGTGTGTGTGTGTGTGTGTGTGGTTTCTGTGGACTTGGACTCATGTTCCCGGGCGGTGCGCTGGAGCTGGGTGTGGGCCCGGCCAGCCCTTTGCCTGGCTTTCTCGCAGCACCTCCGGGGATCCCCGTGACCCCTCGACCCAGCGCGATCCTCCTACCTGCTGCTGATCGCTCTCACTCGGCCCCAGACTCGCCATGGCCGCCTCCTCCGCCATCCCGCAGGATGGAGGCTCCGGAAAATGAACTCTGCTGCTTCCTCCGCACTGCTCACGCCAACCCGCCTTTCAATTTACAATCTGCTGAGCGGTTTCCCTGGCACACAGACACAACACTGCCACCGCCACCGCCACAGCCACCTCCTCTGCCCCGCTGAGCTGCTGGAGAGAGGCTCAGGAGAATGAACTCCGCTGCTCCCGCCTTTTGAAAGTTTATAACTGCGCTAAGGACGCTCTGGGTGAGGCGCAGCATTGTGACGTCACGGGCAGTTCCACCTGCCTACAACACGGGGGAGGCCGGAGCCACCCACAGGTCAGGAGGGGAGGGCGGCTGGCAGAAGAAGAGTGGGCTGCAGCTGTATTGGAGCAGGGACTTTGCAGCTAATAGAGCTTGTGCCTCTCCCCCCCAAACACTCAGAGAGCAGATGCAGGGGCTCCTGAGACCTGAGGTGCAGCTGTGTGTACTGACAGACCACCAGCTTCCACCAACCCAAGGTTTAACAATGTCATCAGATAGCATGTGAAGACTATGGTGGAGATTTCACTGCTTTGCTAAAACCTGCCTACCTGATGGTCAACCAATGTATTTGAAAAGTGCCTTGATTTATGAGCTGACTTATGTAACTATGAAAACTTCATGAAACTGTTAAAACATTTGGACAGGGAATTTTGGGTAACATAAATCTGTGTTCCTGGGCCATGGTCACTCACATTTGGCCCTAGACTAAACTATGTCTAATCCCCTTTGAGGTGAGAGCTGTGTCTTTTGATGGACACTGGGGTACAGCTGTGCTGAAGCAGGGACTTTGCAGTTCACAGAGCTTGTGTCCCACCCCACACACATACCCAGAGAGCAGATGCAGGGGTTCCTGGTACCTAGGGTGCAGCTATAATAAAGCAGAAGCTTTGCAGCTCACAGGTTACCCAGAGAACATGTGCAGGACTCCTGGGGCCTGAGGAGGCCTGGTGTGATGGTGTGATTTGTGGGGCCAGAAGATCCCATAAGGCCTACTGTGTGTGCATGAAACACTATGGTCAGTCCACAGGGATTGACTGTGCTTAGGCCAGGGATCTGCAGACCTGCCCTCCTCCCCTTGTCCTTCCTTTGTTCCTTCCTTCCTTCCTTCCTTCCTTCCTTCCTTCCTTCCTTCCTTCCAATTATTCTCCATTTAACCCCTCTTTTTTCTGCCATTCTTTCTTCTCTTCCTTACTCCCTCCTTCCTTTCTCTACTTCTTTCCATTCTTCATTTCTCCTCTCTTTTTCACCCTTTCATCCTGCCACTCATCACCTTTCCCCCTTTTTCTCCCTTTCTTTCTATTCTTCTCCTCCCTTTCCCACTCATTTTTCTTCCTTCCTTCCTTTCTTCTCTTCTCTTTCCCCCTTTTCTTCTTCCCTCCTTTCCTCTTTTCTTCCCTTTCTCCCTTTATCTCTGGCTTGCTGTGAGCTCAAGGCCTGGTGAGGACTCCATCTCATGTCTCCTCTGTGCATTCAAATATTGCCTTCCTCCCTGCAGAGTTTTGGCACACAGGAAAGGCACAAGATAGACAGGAAAAAGCTGGGATGGAGAAGAAGTGTGTGTGTGTGTGTGTGTGTGTGTGTGTGTGTGTGTGTGTGTGTGTGTGTGTTGTGATGAGATGGAAAGCAGCCCTGAAAGTAAAATATCTCACCAACAGAAGTGAATCCACAATAGTGTGGAATGTATATTTACATTATATGTATAATTACAAGAGATGAACCCCACAGGGAAGTTCCTATCTTTATGATGTCTGAAGGGATTTATAAATAGTACAGAAGCTTTACAGCACCTAGTGTTGTGGCCTTTGCTGCCCTGTCAGCCCCCTTTCAAAGGAATAGCAGAGACAAAGCACCCAGTAAAGGTTAATTACAAGTAGCTGGGCACTGCTGCTCCTACCAGGTCCAGGAGTCTGAGGGAAGTGAAGGGGGGAAAGGACTGGGAAGAGACACACAGGAGCTTAGGTGGAGGTGAGGAATTTGGGGAAGCCCCTACTGGGGAAACTAGACAGGGCTTGGCCAGGGAAGGTATTGTTCCTGGATGAGAGTGCTGATCTCAGACATTCCTCTCTACTGTTTAAGGCTGCGGGCTGGAATGATGATTGGAAAAGTCCCTCAGTGGGCTCTGGAGACAATTAACTTGGTGAATGTCCAGTGTGGGAAGGAAAGTGTCTCTTGGACAACAGGATATTTTGTAAGAAACATCTAGAAGTAGGAAGTGAGGATAGAGACATGGGAGGCATAGCTTCATGGGTGGTGTAGGTGAAACCTGGATTCTGAGCAGCTGCTTACAAACTTGAGGTGATCACAGCTCAGAGCTAAGTCCAAGCAGACAAGGGGGCAAGGGATCTTACTCTTGAGGTCTGTAAATTTGGAGGCAGACATATCGAGGAATGATGTGGGCATGGGCAATGGCAGTGTGGGAAGTGGTCTGGGATACAGGAAGACTTCTTGGAGGACAAGGCTGGGGATCTGTGCAGATGGGCACAGTGACACTCACCTGTTATCCCAGCACTCAGGAAGCAGAGACAGGAGGATCATGAGTTCAAAGGCTGCCTGGGATATGTATAGCAAGACCTGTTCCCAAAAAATATTCTTGGGGATGAGGCTCATTGGGTAGTGTTTGCCTTGTAAGCCAAAGACCTGAGTTTGATCCACAGAATCCATATAAAAGAGCCAGGTGTGGTGCTGCAGATTGTAATCCTAGCACTGGGGAGATGAGATAGGAGAGTCCCTGGGGCTGAGTGGCCAGCCAGTATAGACTATTTGGTGAGTTCCAGGCCAGTGAGAGGCCCTATCTCAAAAACTGCCAATGGCATTCCTGGAAATAACACACAAAATTGTCTTTCATCCCCACTGCCTGTATGCATGTATACTTGCATACACACAGCACTGCACACACATGAAAACATACAAATACACATCCACACACATATATCACATTTTTTATTTTCTTTTTTTAAAATTATTTACAAACAGAGAGAGGTAGAGAGAAGACAGACAGACAGATAGGCTAGGCACTCCAGGGCCCCCATCCACTACCAATGCATTCCAGACACATGTGCAAGTATGTGAATCTCATTTTAGGTGGGTGTGATGGAATCAAACATGGGTTGTTAGGCTTTTCAGGCAAGCAGCTTAACCAGTAAGCCATCTCTCCAGCCCCTCTATCACATTTTTAACAATAAAGCATCCTTGGGTGAGAGAAAAAGATGTTGGGAGAGAAATCTGGTTAAAGCAGGTTTAGAGGGAGTAGGAGCTCCAGGAAGACAAGAAGAGTTATCCTGAGATCCTGTCCATGGATGGATCTTGTAGAACAAAAGGCCCAAATATTCTACTTAGAACAGTCTGGAAACTTAGCAGCTGAAAAGGCCAGATTCCACCTGGGCAGAGGGTGACAGAAGTAGTGACAAAAAAATCCCTCCCTAGGGCCCAAGGTAAGAAATAAGTCCATCTGGGCCACAGAGAAAAAGTGGCCTGGACTGGGATGAAATGACTGGGCCTGCAGCAGGTACCTAGGCTTACATGTCGGACACTGCAGATTTCCTGCCTTGATTGAGAAATATCCTAATTATCCTGGCTGTGCTGTGGGTGCCAGGAGGGTGGGGCTGTCAGCCAGAATTGTGATGCTTTGAGACTTGAGTCCTGGCTCTGGTTCTGGCTGACCTCTTGAGAAAGTGACAACTGGTCCCCTACAGGTACCAAGCAGAGCCTGGAAGAGAGCAGAAGGTGGAGCCTGCTCCAGTGTCTTCTCAATGTTCAATCAGACTCAGAACCAGAAGTTTAACTAGGTTGAAAGGACCTTTGTGGGGATTAACAGAACACATGAAAATTATTGAAGGAGGGCTGGAGAGATGGCTCAGCAGTTAAGGTGCTTGCTTGCAAAGCTTCATGGCCTGGGTTCAATTCCCCAGTATCCATGTACAGCCAGATGCACAAACTGGTTTGTGTGTCTGGAGTTTGTTTGCAGTGGCAAGAAACCCTCATGCATCTGGCTACACTATTCTCTCTCTCCCTTGCAAATAAGTGAATAAAAAGAATTTCTAAAAGAAATTTATTCAAGGAGACCTCAGTGGCTGCACGTTGTCATCATTTTCCATGGCCATCATGGCATGTCACCTTGCCTGGAGATGTGACTTGCTGACTCCTCTACGTATACCTGAGTGTATGTCATGTGACCTCAGGCAAGGCCTTTCCCTCTCTGAGCCTCAGCTTCCCTCTCTGGGTTGGTGTGGTCATGAAATGAGGGACTGAGTGTGGAGCCTCCCAGCATGCTGAATTCCAGTAAGCACCGAGACACAGTAGACCACAGGGCTGGGGGGTTTGAGGAACCCCAAATGGGGTCCTTTTGGCAGCAGGTGTCAGGATAACACCCTTGGGGAAGTAAGTGTGTGTGGCCATCTGGACAGAGTAGATCATGGCTGCTCAGGGTACATGTTTCTGTCAGGCCTTCACCATCATGGAGCAGAATCAGGATGGTTTCATTGACAAGGAGGACATGAGGAACAGCTTTACTGCACTGGCTGGATGATGTAGTAATGGGGAAAACTTGGAGCTGGGCAGGGAGGTGTTGCTATGTGCAGGCCACCAATCAGGAATAGGTGACTGGGGACATATCAAGATCAGGGCATTGATTGATGGGCTTGTGAGCTTAGTGTTCTTCTGTGCCCATCATACTCTTGCCCCACTTCTCTTCTCTAGGTTGCATCAATGTCAAAAATGAGTAGTTGGATGCCATGAGAAGGAGGTTCCAGGCCCATCACCATGTTTAGGAGAAATGTTAGGGTGATGGAGGCTCTCAGGAGGCAGGAGGGGGGGATAAGGGTAGGTAGTAGACATGTCTCCCTATGGGGCCCTGATGTTTACAGAAGCACAGTTGAGAACCTGGTGTGCCTCTCCCCAAGCACCGTCCCCCGGAAGCGCACACCACCCCAGGCCCAGCATCAGTTTCCACCTAGGCTCATTACCCACAATCAAGACAGCACTTTCCACTTCCTTGCAATTATGATTCCACCCCTGCTTTTTTTTTTTGAGGGGAGGGTCTCACTGATAGCCCAGGCTGACCTGGAATTCACTGTGTAATCTTAGGCAAGCCTTGAAATCACAGTGACCATCCTACCTCAGCCTCCTGAGTGCTGGCATTAAAGACATGTGCCATCATTCCCAGCTTATTTCCCTCATCTACCTGCCTCTTTTGCCTGTCTGTCCCCCTTTGATGGTGAGTGACAGGCAAAGAGCTATGGGGAAAGTGGTTCTAAAAATACTCACCTTGTCCAATTTTGTAGCCACCACAGTCCCAGTGAAAGGATCAGAGAGCTGTGTTCACCAATAAGGAGTCTGAGAATGCTCAGAGAGGTCATGATGGTTGTTCCAGGTGCTCTGAGAAAAGAATAACTATAATGGGACCACTAACAGTCTCCTGGGACTCAATATCCTGTCTGGGGCTAGAAAATGGGGCCATCTCTCTTCTCTTTCTCTCCTGACTCTGGGGTATCCTCTGCATAGTCATCTCCAAGTTGGAGGCTGCTATGACTGAAAGGAAGGTCAGACTGGGCTATGGTGTACAGGGAGGTAGGCAGTGTGGTCACCCTCCCCTCAGGCTGCCTCTGACTGGCCCTGAAGATCAAGATCTGGACTCCAACACACTCAGGGTTGATCTTGGGTGGTCTGAGTTGCTGTTTACACCTTATTTCTTCTAGAGTGTTGTCTAGAATCTCCCAGAAAGGAGCAGGGGTGTGGCTCAGCAGGACAGCACTTACTGAAATTCCTCCAGTGAGAGGCTGAGGTCTGGCTCAGTTATAGAGCTCCTGCCTAGAAAACCCCAGTGTGGGAGTGTGGGGTGGCTCAGTGGCAGAGCACTTGCCTTGACTCCTGCACTGAGGGGCTGGGGTGTGGCTCAGTGGAAGAGTTTCTGCCTAGAATCCCCCACTGAGGAGCTGTGGGCATAGCCTATAAGGAGGCACCTTCTGCTGTAATGTGAATTGAGTACTAAAGGAAAAGAGGAATTTAGTTGGGACCCTTTGGGATGCTCATGGGAAGGGAAGAGTGCTTTTTTATCTTTGAAGGCCCTCAGCCTGTTTGGTGGATTGAAAAGTAGAAGCTTAAGGCTCATGATGCATCTGTCAGGCTTTGACTAAGCTGGAGCAGTGACCCAGGGCCTTGGTGGCACTACAGTACTGCAGCTTCTCTCTAGTTTTCAGGAACACATGACCTAGGAATCCAGCTGAGCTTGTCATGCAAACTTTGTCAGGGCTATGTGCAATGATGTTGGGAGAGGCTGGCAGTCAGGAGGACAGCAGGCTGGGGTGGGCACTGTCTTGTCCTCTAATTGTGATAAGGAAATTTTGCAATGAGATGCCCCACAATGGCGAGAAGACAGTATGCAGCATATTTTATGACACTCACAGTGCTCAGAGCTGAGGGAGGAGGCAGGGTGTCACTGGCTAAGGTGAGTGTCCCACAGCTGTGCCTGGTCCTCAGGAAGCTGAGGGGCCAGCCACAGTAGTAAGGTCTCTTCACAGACTGGAATTTTCAGCTAGGTGATGAAAACAGGGATGCAGTGACCCCACTCATTCCTGATCAGGACCCTTGCACCACTCCAGCTTCACTGCCTTAAAGTCCATGACTCTTCTGCTTGGTCTACCTCGGAGGGCCTGCAGCCCTGGCCCAACTCCACCTGGCCTGAGCTGCAGGGCTGGGGACAGCTTCCTAACATCTGCTCAGAGAAGTCAATGTTGTATCTTCCCAGGTCTCCCAGTCTGATGGGGGACACACAGAGGGCCCTGACCCAATGTAATGGGGGAGACACAGAGGAGACCTAGCCAGTCTTGTGGGGAGACATAAAGGACCTTGACTCAGTCTGATGGAAAGACACAGAGAGCTATGACCCGGCCTGGTGGGGAGACAGGGACAGTCCAAACTCAATCGTATGTGAGGATCTGGACACCCTGGATGTCCACAGGGGGTGGTTACATCCCATTTCTCTTATTAATGTTGCCTCAGTGATAAGTTGAGGTATCATGTCTAGTACCTGGGTGCACTGGGTATGAAGGGAACTGAGTGGGAATAATGCCATCCTGGAGCTGGGCACTCAGATAGGTTCACAGTGCGATGGTTCATGTGTGTAATCCCACCACTCAGGAAGTGGATGAGGAATTCAAGGTCATTCTTAGCCACATGTTGATTTTGATGTCAGCGAGGGATACATTAGACCCTTTGTCAATAAAACCTATCCAAGAAACAAACCCAAACCCATAGCTATTGGTGGCCATCAGCAGGCTGGTCCTATAAGGTGGGGAAAATAGACCTCTGACCGCATGACTTGGAGGGGCTTCCCAGGTCCACATTGAGTGGTTGTGGAGCAGCATGACCAGGAAAGGGGTCTGGATAGGAGTTGTTAGGTCACCTGCTGTCATCAAAGATCCCAGGAAACCTTGGAAAAGCCACTTCTTCTCTCTGGGCCTCAGTTTTCCCAATAATATGAGGAAGATATTGAGTATTAAGGCCCATGGTGGACATCAGAATCTTTTCTCCTTCCTCATTCTCCTTTTGGTCCTCTTCTTGTTGTGTTGTGCATGGAACCCAGTGCCTTGCCCAAACAGTCTAGTACTCTACCATGGCCCAGCCCCTCACTGGGGGATTCTAAGCAGGCTGAGACAAACCCCCAGCCCCTCATGGATAGATTCTAAGCAAGAACTCTACAGCTGAGCCATGTCCACAATGTCTCACTGGGGGATTCTAGGAGGTGCTCTGCTACTGAGTCACCCTCAGCCCCTCACTGGAGGATTCTAGTAAGCACTTTAGTGAAGCAGGAATCGGAGCCAGAGAGGCAAACTGAAAGGAAAGCTGCAGTTTCCAAAAGGCTCATGAGTGTTGACATGGAAAAGAACCAGTAGGTCAGCATAGAGACAGAGATGTTGATGGGAGCCAGGCTGAGAGGAGAATCAAAGCCAGTTGGTAGATGAATAGATGGAGGCAGGGCTGGGGACAGGAATGACCAGCTTAGCTTATGATGTCAGAATGGGATATGGCTACAGCTAGCTGTAGTTCAGGCCCTTGGACTGACCACGGAGGTGAAGTCCTGTGACAGTGGTCTATAGTAAGTGTACATGGGGGACTGTTCTACTGGAGCAGAGAGGCACAGAGCCCAGCAGAAGCCTGCTTTGGACCCTAGAGGCTGGGTCAACCCCTGAGCTATGCTCATGACATCCCTTCCTAGGCTCAGTGGGCTTTTGGTGACCCTGGCTGATGATATGTTCCCTCCACATCCAGGGTCACGCTGCTGACCAAGGACAGTGGTGTTTCTGTTCAGGGTCTGAGGATGGCTCCACAGCCTGTCACAACCTCCACCTATGGGGGAGTGAGAGGAGGCTGGTGGAGCCTGGGGAGGTGGGATTGTCTACTTCCTCTTCCATAACATTATCAAAGGCTGTGAGGCAGAGTTCTAGGCCTACAGAGACACTTCCAAGAGTGTCTTAATCTAGAATCACCCAATCCATTTATATGGATCCCACCTGCATCTTTGGAACCTGGGACTCCCACTTGACAATGGCCTAGACCAACTCATCTCTTAGTGTCATGAGAAGGAAATCCATCTATAGGGTATCAATTTGGGGAACAGAAGGCACTTCCCATGGCTGTAAGACCCGACAAATGTGGATGCTGGTTATAGAGGCCAAAAAGTAGACTCGGGTTAAAACAGAATCTGTGCAGTCGCCAATTTGGGGACCCAGAAATTTTGACTTTGCCACGGTAACATAAATAATGGAAAATGTGCATAGGTCCTTAGTGGGACCTGGTACCACTGGCACCAGAGGATACCCCAAATGCACAGGGCCTCACTCAGCTCTCTGACTCTATCTTTATCACTGAGCCTGATTAAGCCCCACAAATTCCCCATCGTTCCAGGTGACACCAGTCTCCTTCATTCAGGACCCAATGTAGTTCCTAGTTCTGGCTGCTCTGGCAGCTGGAAGCAGATACTTTCCTGGACCCATAGGGACAGATCCCATCCTGCTACATCTTCTGTCTGGTACATCATTTAGTCATCTCCATCCTCCGTTTTTCTCTTGCTTAAAAGGGTTCCTAGTACTCATGTCCCAAAACTGTGAAAGGCCAAGATCTAAGGGGATCCACCATGGGATGGGTTTTCTATGATGCCTTCAAGTCTGGGAAGTGCAGGATAGATATCATTGAAAACAGCAGGGCATCAGGAACAAGGCCTGGTAGCTCAGGCCCATCATCCCATGTGCTCAGGAGGCTGAACATGAAGATGACAAGTTCAAGGCCAACCTGGGATACATAGTCAGACCTAAGGCAAGAACATAGGTTAGTAGTAAAGAACCTGGGGAAATCCTCCTGTGAGAGGTGGGGTGTTGAGCTGTAGAACATTTTCCTAGCGTGTCTCCGGCCATGGGTTCCATGGGAATCTCAACAATGCCGAGGCACTGCTGGGGTCTCAAGGTCACTCTATTCAGTCTCTCCCTAATTCTTGAAGGAAAGTTGGGGTTCCAAGGGAAGCATCTGGCCTCAGACTGCTGCCTAGCACTCAGCAGCCCTGCCCATTGGGGTTCCCCAGGTCAGAGCTTTTTGACTCCAGCACTCTTCAGAGCCACATGCTCTGAGTTTGCCATAGAGTTTGGGGGCTGAAGCAAAAATAAAAAAAAAAAAACAAAGATGTACGTTTGGGTGATGTTTGTGTGAGTAACACTCCAGTTTAGAGGATAGGAAACTTTCCTATCCATGTTGATTTTTCCATAACTCTTGTTTCCCTGGCTTGGTTCAGGTATTCCGGGTGAGGTGGTGTGTAGAACTAATTAACAAGTTTAATACTCCACAGGTGGACACCAAGACCTTAATTTATGGTTTTAGTGAGCACCTAGCACATATGAAAGCTTGTGCCAGTCTCAGGGATGCCAAGATGGGACAGGCCTGTCCACAGGCAGAAGGGGTCATATGGACTGCAAGTAAGGAAGAAGGATAGAGGGTTCAGAAGCCAGGGGAGAAGGTCAGTGTGGAGGAGGGTAGAGCAATCTAGAGAAACTGATCTTAGACAGCTGCGCAGGGACTTGTTTGGTAAAGAGAAGAGATGAATTCAAGGTTCATTTAAAGGGTAAACAAAGATTTCTTAACCAGCACAGACACGGCATCTAAGATGAAATACATACCACTAAATTGGACTATCATAATTAAAACTGCCCATCAAAATACACAATTGAGACTGTGGAAAGACCAGGCTTGGGATGAGAGAAAATATTACATACACACTGATTTTTGTCAAAGGCTTTTTATACAGAAATATATGTTTCATTTTTTCTTACTTTTTAAAAATTCTTTAAAAAAATTTTTATTGACAACATCTATACTTACAGAAAAAAACATATGTCCCTCCCCTCCCCCACTCCTCTTCAGAACTCCTTTCTCTGTCATATACCCTCCCTCTCTCCATTAGTCTCTCTTTTAATTTGATGTCATCATCTTTTTCTCCTATTATGAGGGTCTTGCGAAGGTATTACTAGGCACTGCAAGGTCATGGATATCAAGGCCAATTTCTGTCTGGACAGTTGCATTGTAAGGAATCATACCCTTCTTTTAATTAATTTATTTTTTATTGAAAACTTCCTTAATTGTAGACCATATCCCATGGTACTTCCCTCCCTCCCCCCACTTTCCCTTTGAAACTTAACTCTCCATCACATCCCATCTCCCTCTCAAACAGTCTCTCTTTTAATTATGATGGTCTTGTGTAGGTACTTTCAAGCACTGAGAAGTCATGGACATCCAGGCCATTTTGTTTCTGGAGGAGCACGTTGTAAGGAGTCCTACCCTTCCTTTGGTTCTTACATTCTTTCTGCCATCTCTTCCACAATGGATGCTGCAAAATATATATTTCTGCATGTTAATAATGGAAATATGTTAATCACTTTTTCCCACTGAAAGTAATTTAACTGAACAAGTAAGGTTTGGGAAGAAGGATTTATTTTACTTTTGGCTCACAGCTTCAGTGGTTTTCAGTCCATAGTCAGCTGACCCCATTGCTTTTGGCCTGTGGAGAAGCAGAGCATCGTGGTGGCAGAAAACTAGGGCAGAGCAAAGCTGTTGACATCTTAGCAATCAGAAAACAGGAAGCCAGAAAGAGGAACATGTGGAGCCAATATGTCCCTTCAAAGGCAAGATCCCATAGAACACCTTTCTCAAATCTGGCCCTACTTCCAGGGTTTCTAGCATGAGGGCAGCCTAGGCTACAGAGTGAGACCCTGCATAAAATCAAAACAGGCTGGGCATGGTGATACATACCTTTAATCCCAACATTTAGGACACAGGGATAAGAGGATCACTTTGCATTTGAGGTCAGCCTGAGACTACATAGTGAACTCCAGGTCAGCTGAGCTAGAGAGAGATCCTACATCAAAAATTAAATCAAAACAAAACAGGGACTTGGGAGATGGATCAGTGGTTAAAGACACTTGTTTGTACAAACCTTCCAACCTGGTTCAACTCACCAGCACCCAGATAAAGCCAGATGGACATTCTTCTGCAGCAGCAGGAGACACTGGTGTGCTCATACACACACAAACGCATAAATAATTAGATAAATACAAACTAAAATTAAACATTTTTACAGCCTAAAAACAATATGAAAGAAAGAAATTAAGGAAAGGAGTAATAGATAATGGGGAGATAGGACAGGGGAGGGAGGGAAAGTGTGAAGGAGGGAGGAGAAGAATGACACATTTGAGGTAGGGTGAACTGCACTTGGCACTCTTGTCCCTCAGGGAAGGCAGGAGAAAGGCACCTTGACCATATCAGGATAACAACTGAGCCATCCACAGCACAAGGGGATTCTAGAACTCTCCCTACACTGAAGGCCTGCCTTTCCCTTCCTGCAAGACTGCCTTTCCTAAAAACTGAGTTGTGCTGAGCCCTGTATATGCCCCCAAGAATTTACTAGAGTAGTTTGTGTCCAACAGAACCAGGCAGAGCTAAGACATCTCAGGCCATGGTCACCTGCTTGACCTGGTTTCATGATAGCCGGGCCTGCCAACCCAGCAGTCTAACTCCTGCTGGGAATATGGCACTGAGAGTGCTGGGGATGTAGCTCAGTTATAGAACACTTGCTAAAATTCAGTCAGTGAGGGGCTGAGTGTGTGACTCAGCAGTAGAGCACTAAGCTAGTATCCCCCAGTGAGGGGCTGGGGCATGGCTCTTTGGTAGAGTACTTGACTAGCATGCTTGTATCACACCAGAAATGGCTAAGTCCTTACCTGGGATCCAGATGCTCCTGGGCAACTGTGTGGTCCTGGGGGAGCTATAGGCAGAGTCACCAATGGTCACATGAAGCCAGAAAAGCTCACTGTCCTCTGCCAGCTCTGGAGATGGACATTTCCAGCTGGTTGTCCTTGCCTCTGTCCTGGGTCTGTCCTCATAGGTGGTGAATGGAGTTTTCTGGAATGAATATCAGGGAAGAGGGGAGGCACACTGTGGACATTTGAACATATGTCCCCCATACACTCAAGTGTTTTACTAAAGCTTGTAATGTGGGTACTGAGAGGGTGTCACTGGGTGCAGAGCCTGGGATCCAGGACGAAGGTATGTTTTGGGACAGATCTGAATTCCAGCCCAAACGTTTGAAGAGAGGTTTGAGCTCTGGTGAGGTGTCTGCTTGCTGGTGGTGGTTTCTCTCTCTCTGCTTGTATTTATGAATGGGATCCAGCTTCTTCCACTGTGGGTCGAACTTCCTATGGATCTGTAAGCTTTAAATAAATCACTGCCTCATACAAACTGTGTCTGTCTTGGATGTTCATCCCAGCAGTGTGAAGCTGTCTCCTCTACACACATTCTCCAGTCATTCCCATCCTAGTGTGCTGAGACATGAATCCATCCACTCTGTCTACACATTTATTTGCATGTCTCATCTACACAGTCAATCCAATCCAGGGTCCCAGAGACCAGACAGAAAGCTAGTCTTGAAAGTTCTCAGCCTAGTCTGTCAGCCCCCTGCTCATCTGGGAATCCAGAACTAGACTTCCTGAGACTCTCCTACACTATTGCCTTGGTTACCATGACCATATGCTCACCCTGCGGCCACCATGATTGCACACATCCATGCCCTTTGCCTTTCATTGGAGGGTTTTTGTCAGGAGCTCTAGCACTGAGGTCCATCCCAGCCCTCCTATTACTTTTACAAGTAAATACTTTATCCACTGAGCCATCTCACCAGCCCACCATCTAATACTTTCAGTTGGAAACAGTCTCACTAAGTTACCCAGGATCCTCTTGAACTTGATCTGTAACCCAGACAGACCTTGAACTTTCATTCCTCTTGATTCAATCCCCTGAATAGCTGCGATGCCAAGCTGTATGCCCAGATTGAAAGTGTCTTACTATTGAAATTTGGGTTTGAATATAAGGGTGACATGAAGTTCACAGGAATCTGAGGCACTGCCCAGTAAATGCCCAGAGGATGTTTGTCTACTGCACAGAAGATTGACTGAGAGAATTCAAAGTCAGGCCTGAGTGCTGGCACAGCCTCCTGGGGTGTGACATGTATGATCTGGCTGCAAAATTGGGCCTCTTTCCCTGCCTGTGGCTGCCCCATGCTTCCTGCTTGTCGAGGACCTCCTATGGACATCTGTTACTGGAGGGAACACAGGGATGTCCTGTGGCTGCTTTCCTTGGATGTCAGTATTTTCTAGCAGAACCACTCAGGGTTTCTGAATCCGGTTCTTTAGGGGACCTCACCACAGGTTGATTAGATTGAGGCCCCTCAAGAGGTCACACACTACAAAATGTCTTCAAGCTTCCTCATAAGCCTTGGGCTCAGTCTAAGCCCTAGGGATCCTCATCCACTCACGTGCATGGCCAGTGGACTTTGGAGTCCTGGGATGACAGCTAACACTGTGAGCACAACAGCAGGTACCAGCTGAGCGTCTCCATCTGCAGAAAGTGACTAGTGGTCAGAGATCTGGTGGGACAGAAGGCAGACATGCCTGGAGCCTAGGACTGAACCAGCTCCCCCCCACCACCACTCCCTGTTTTCAGCAGCCCAGGCTGCCATGGCTTCCACTGCTCACAAGTCAGGTTGGAACATTTCTCAGTGTGCGGACTTGGGATGTAGGCTTGTTGCCACCTAGGGCCACTACATGATCCCAAACATCACTTTCATTATCTATATCCAGGAGGCATCCTTTGGAGGAAGCTCAGGCTGTAACAGTAAAGTTAGCACCAACCCTGCTGTCTGTCCTGAGTGATCCTTACACCTTCTAGGGCAGCATGACCCTCATCCTGCCTGGGGACGAGCCCTCCTCCTGGATGCATGCACCAGTCAGGGGCTGTGTGTTTCAATCTGCATAGCAGCTTCCTCACAAAGTGTGGCCAGTCTGCATTACAGATGAGAAATTGAGTTGAGATACAGACAGGTCGGAGGTCTGAGTGCTGAGGTGAGGGCTGTGCTGCTGGGAAAAGGGGTGAAGGAGGTTGAGTAGGAGGGGCCAACTGACAACAGGTAGTCCACACCTATAGACTCCTATCAGATTTAAGTATTAATATTTTTTGAGGCAGTGTCTCACTCTAGCTCAAGATGGCCTGTAACATAACCTGTAGCCCAAGCTGTCCTCAAACTCATATCTGTATTTGTGGAGTCCATAGGTCAACACTGGATGTCTTTTCTATCACTCTTCAACTTATTTTATTTTATTTTAGTTTAGTTTAGTTTATTTTATTTGATAGAGGCAGATAGACACACATACACAGAGAAAGAGAATGGGCATGCCAGGCTCTTCAGCCACTGTAAATGAATTCCAGATGCATGTGCTACCTTGTGTGTCTGGCTTAAGTGGGTACTGGATAATTGAACCTGTCTCCTTCGGCTTCACAGGCAAATGCATTAACCACTAAGACATATCTACAGTCCTTTCTTTCTTTCTTTCTTTCTTTCTTTCTTTCTTTCTTTCTTTCTTTCTTTCTCTCTTTCTTTCTTTCTTTCTTTCTTTCTTTCTTTCTTTCTTTCTTTCTTTCTTTCTTTATGAGAGAGAGGCAGAGAGAAACTGAATTGGCATGATAGGGCCTCCAGTCACTGCAAATGAACTCCAGACACATGCCCCCCTATGTATCTGGCTCACATGGGTCCTGGGTAATTAAACCAGGGTCCTTAGGATTTGCATGCAAACACCTTCACCGCTAATCCATTTTCCCAGCCCCTAACTTAATTTTTGATACAAGGTCTAGTTACACAGCAAGCTCTAGGTATCCTCCCATCAACATCTCCACAGCACTGGGATTACAGGCACATACCACTGGGGCTGGCAGGGTGCTGGGAATTGCATTCAGATCCTCATGTTTGCATATCAAGCACTTTACCCACTGAGTCATCTCCCAAGACACCATCAAAGGACTTTATAGAAGGAAATGTGATGTAATGCATTGGTGGAGTGGTTTTCCAGGTTAGGCCAAGTTGACCACAGAGTAAAAGTGGGAATGTCAGGACCCAGTAAGCTGAACCAAGAGGCAGGGACAAATCACTCTGGATCAAGAGAAGGATTGGCAGACAAGCACCAGCTACCCAAGGGGCCTCTCTTCTATTTTCTGACCAAGGCCCATCATTGGTGGGATCTTGTGGTGGTTTGATTCAGGTGTCCCCCATAAACTTAAGTGTTCTGAATGCTAGGTTCCCAGCTGATGGCAATTTGGGAATTAACACCTCCTGGAGGCAGAGTGTTGTTGGAGGCAGGCTTATGGGTATTATAGCCAGCTTCCCCTTGCCAGTGTTTGGCACACTCTCCTGTTGCTGTTGTCCACCTTATGTTGACCAGAGAGTGATGTCCACCCTCTGCTCATGCCATCGTTTTTCCTGCCATCATGGAGCTTCCCCCTCAAGACTGTAAGCCAAAATAAACTTCTTTTTCCCACAAGCTGCTCTTAGTCGGGTGATTTCTGCCAGCAATGCGAACCTGACTGCAACAGATCTCAACAGCCCTGAGATCTTTTGAGGACAATCAGTTGCCCCAGAAGACAGATCAATTCACTCTGTCTACCCATCCTGGGGCCCTGTACGCACTCTCCTGGTCAGTAGGCAGCTGCCAAGGACAAAATACACCTTTTGGTGTATGGATGGATGGGAAGGTGAAATGATGTGGATGGGTGAGTGGGTGTATGGATGGATGGGTGGAAGATGGATGAATGCAAGGAAAGAAAGGAAGATGTATGTACATGTTGATGGACAGGTGAGGGGTGTATGGATGGATGGGTGGAAGATGGATGAATGCAAGAAAAGAAAGGAAGATGTATGTAGATGTTGATGGGCACATGGATGGTTGGGTGTGTGGATTGATGAATGGATGGATGGGTGGAAAGATGAGAAGATGTGTGTAGGCATGTAGATATAGATGATGGGTGGGTAAGTGGTAGATGGAAAGATGGATGGATGGCAGAAGGAAGGACAGGAGGTGTAGAGGAACTTCAGTTCTTAAAGGCACTTGCTTGCAAAGCCTGACAACTCAGCTTCATGCCCAGAAGACAGAGGTCCAAAGCACTCCTCCATTTCCTTAGTTACTTCAATTGGTTCTGATCCTTCTTCCAGTGTGTTTCCTGAGTCTTGGAGAGTGTGATAGAGATGTGTCATTTAGGACCATGCTTTCAGCAGCCTCATATTCTCAGCACTTTCACAAGTTTCCACAGGAGTGTAGCTTCCCTGACCGAAGGTGAGAGCTTCAATAACCTGTGAACATAAGCAAAAATATTTAGAGGGCAATTAAATGCCTACAGCATATTAATTTAACCAAACTTCAGTGATAGCATCTCCTCTAGAGTCTATGGCCTTCCAGCCACAGGCTTTTGACAGATTTTCAGTAGAAATCATGAATTCCTTCTTGTGGAGCAGGCTTCAAATCCACTAAGGGACAAGTATGTTACTTTTGTAAAATTCATGACACTAATACACCAGTGGGGCCCTATGAGAGGAAGAGGGAGACAGAGAATGGGTGTGCCAGCAGCCTCTTAGCCACTGTGCACTCCCTTGTGGGTAGGTGTGGCATTGCACCCTGGCTTCACTCTGCATGTGCCTACAAGTGGGATCTGGAGAATTGAATGGGTGTTCTTAGGCTTAGCAGGCAGTTTCCTTAACCGCTAAGCCATCTCTCCAGCCCAAGCCCTACAATTCCCTATTAATAGAAATTAATAGACTGTTCTTGTGAAAAGTTAGAAGACCAGAACCCTTAGTGGAATGTGGTTTATTAATGGCCCAGCTCACGAGGTTTCAGGAGAGAAAAGGAATTTATGAGGAAATGGCCTGGAGCACATGAATGTGATATTTTGACAAGTAATCTGGCTTCATTATGCCCTTGTCAGAGAATGTGAGACTGAATCTAGAGTAAAAGATGAATTTCTTTGGCCAAGGAAATTTCCAAACATTATTATATTCAGGGTGTTGCATGGTAACTATTTACTAATATTATTTACATATATACCAAATGATAGAAAAAAGGTTGGTTAGGAAACATGAGCTCAAAAATCGACCACCCAGGCTAACAAAGGGGACCATATGTGTGGATGAAGAGGGCCTGCCTGCAGGTCAAGCTGGTACCAGGACTTGGCAGTATCATCCATATGGTGCTATTTTTATAGGTATGAAAGATGGACAATTGAGGCAGTCATGGAGTCTTGCACCATGGCTACAAAGAGCAGCTAAGAACAGGATTGTGTGGCAGGGGTTGAATTTCTGCAAGGAGACCCTGTGTAGACAAGGTCCTATTTCCTGCATGGAGGCCATGAGAGGGTGTTACGAGAAGTAAAGTTTTAAGATAAGTTGCAATAGAGATCCCAGGTAGTTAGAGTGTCAGGAAGATAGGAAATCCTCTGAGGGAAAGTGCAGGCTGGGACAGAGACTCTGGTGCAGTTGTCATTGTGGGTGGGCAGAGCTATTTGAGCCCTTCTTACACCAATTTTTCTATCATGAACCTCAGTACTTAACATGGAGCTGAGGATTTGGTGTTTTTTTGCAGTGGCTATAGGCCCTGGTACTTTCTCTCTCTCTCTCTCAAATAAACAAAATATTTTTTTAAAATAAAATAATGTGTCTGAGTGTGAAGTGAACAAGGGGTGGGGTTGTAATGATTAATCTTAATTACCAACCTGACAGGTTGTAAAATCTTCATGGAAACAAATCTCTGGTCAAGACCAGGAATTACCTATATTTGGTTAATTGAATTGAAAAGGCCAAATTTAAATGTGAGTGGCCATATTCCATGGTCTAGGGTTCATCCCAGGTAGCATTCCACTAGATGCCACTAACAAATCTCTCCCTAGCAAAAATTGTGACTATCAGGATTATCGCTAAATTTATCTCTGGTTGGTTAAGAGACAGAGTAATTACACCAGTGAAAACTGCAGCAACTCATTCCAGTTTCCCACCAGTGAGTTTCAGCAACCATAATGTAGCGCTCCTGATGTAGTGTCTACTTTACCTTTTATCCACGGTAGAGTCAACAGGCCAGAAGCTCTCAGGTTTAAATTTTTTTGAAAATTCTTTTGTGGTAAATTCATGGCACCAACATTTGTAGGTCCAGGTCTCCATCAATATGTCTCTGGTGCATGGGAAGCTTTCTAGGAAGTGCTGAGAGGTAGTGATTGAGGGAGTGGGCAGAGGAAGAAGTTAAGCATATGTAAAATTGTGATAACCTCTGACTTTCCCATGGAAATCATTGATACAAGTGTGACCCTTCACAGATGTTGAAAATGAGGCACGTCTGCCATGCTAAGTCAACCACAAGTGGATACAAGCTGCCCCACCTTTTGTGGAGTAACATGGTTCAGGGGAAGCTCTCCTTGCAGTCATTTTCAGCCAGCACTCCTGGGCCCTGGGGTAGTAGGTAGTTCTCAAAGCTGGGCTCCAAGACATTAACTGCACTGTTTAAACTTAAAACGTCTCAACTTTTGAGTTAGAAAAGGACTTACTTTTCCTACTGAAGAAAATCTGTGGCACCTTAGGATCATCAATTCTTTCACTTGGCAAATGTATACTAACAAACATATTCATGGTTGAGCTTCTAGTTGATAGTGATATTATCTTGTAATAATAAAAGTTAACTTTATGAAGCCTGGCATTGTAATGCACAACTTTAATCCCAGCACTTGGGAGGCAGAGCACTAAGAGGATGGCAGTGAGTTCAAGGCCAGCCTGACAGAACATAGTGAATTCCAGGTCATCCTGGGCTACAGCAAAATCCCTATCTTGAAAAAACAAACATAAGTTAACTTTTTGTGGAAGAAAAACCATGAGCTGTCAGCCATGTGATATGTAACATCAATTGCTTATCCTTAAATATGTAATCACTGAAACAAGACAAGCTGGTAACATGTAAATCTGAGCCCTTTAAGTGAGCCCAGAGTTTGAGGGCCGGTCACTTATGTTCCACAGGGTGAGTATCATGTCTCTGGTGCATTTGCAGGAGTAGTTTGTTTATTTGTGGGACAATCAAACTCAAAGGAACATTCCACTAGAAAAGAAGTCTATTTTCTCAATAGGTCTGGGTTTTTAATATTTATTTAATTGTCCAGTGACCAGTGAAGGACAGTAGAATTCAATGTCTCTAAGGTAGATGTAGCGGTGTTTTCCTAAAATATTACCACTAATGAACTTTGATGATATCTTTAAATCTTCTTCATCTCAAAGGAATTTACCCCACATTTGGGAAAGGAATTGAGATACATTTTTACAAAACATATATGAGGTCAATATAATGTTTTAAATTATTCAAAGTCTAAAATATAAAACATTAGTTATTGACATATCTACTTTTTCTATTATCTGTAAATGTGTGCTACTCTGGTCACGGAGTGTGGTATTTGGCAACTGGAACCTAGTGTAGAGTGTGCCTGGATTCTGTTCAACATCCTACACTGCACATGACAGTCACACGTGGGAAAGAAGCATCCACTCTACAATATAAATTGTGTTGTAACAGTTAAGCCCTAACTCCATTTGTTGGGAAAATAAAATAGCTGACACTTTTGCATTCCAAGGCACCTTTCAGGTGCCAACTTCCTAAATCCCTAGAGGGCCACATCTGCAACCCCATGGGGATTGAGGGTCATGCATGGGGGGTAGAGGCAATGTCTCTGTGCAAAATGTCCCAACTTGTGTCTCTGACTATCTGTGTACCCCCAGGATGTGGTTTTATCCACAATGAAGCTGAGTTGTCAGGCTTTGCAAGCAAGTGCCTTTAAGTAACTGAAGTACCTCTACACCTCCTGTCCTTCCTTCTACCATCCATCCATCTTTCCATCTACCCACTTACCCATCCATCATCTATATCTACATGCCTACACACATCTCATCTTTCCATCCATCTGTCCATTCATCCATCCACACACCCAACCATCCACCTGCCCATCAACATCTACATACATCTTCCTTTCTTTCCTTGCATTCATCCATCTTCCACCCATCCATCCATACACCCACTCACCCATCCACATCATTTCACCTTCCCATCCATCCATACACCAAAAGGTGCATTTTGTCCTTGGCAGCTGCCTACTGACCAGGAGAGTGCGTACAGGGCCCCAGGATGGGTAGACAGAGTGAAATGATCTGTCTTCTGGGGCAACTGATTGTCCTCAAAGGATCTCAGGGCTGTTGAGATCCCACCAATGATGGGCCTTTGTCAGAAAATAGAGGAGAGGCCCCTTGGGCAGCTGGTACTTGTCTGCCAACCCTGCTCATGACCCAGAGTGATTTGTCCCTGCCTCTTGATTCATCTTACTGGGTCCTGACATCCCCCTTTCACTCTGTGGTCAACTTGGCCTAACACCTTGAAAGACCACTCCACCAAGGCATCACATCACATTTCCTTCTATAAAGTCCTTTGATGGTGTCTTGGGAGATGACTCAGTGGGTAAAAAGTGCTTGATATGCAAACAGGAATCTGAATGCAATTCCCAGCACCCTGCCAGCCCCAGTGGTATGTGCCTGTAATCCCAGTGCTGTGGAGATGTTGATAGGAGGATACCTGGAGCTTGCTGGGTAACTAGACCTTGTCTCAAAAATTAAGTTAGAGGACTTGGGGAAATGGCTTAGCAGTGAAGATGTTTGCAAGCAAAGCCTAAGGACCCCGGTTTGATTCCCCAGGACCCATGTGAGCCACATACATGGGGCGGGGCATGTGTCTGGAGTTCATTTGCAGTGGCTGGAGGCCCTAGCATGTCCATTCACTCTTTCTCTCTGCCTCTCTCTCATAAATGAATGAATAAATAGATAGATAGATAGATAGATAGATAGATAAATAAATAAATAAATAAATAAATAAATAAATAAATACAGTTAGGACTGCAGATATGGGTTAGTGGTTAGTGCATTTGCCTGTGAAGCCAAAGGAGACAGGTTCAATTACCCAACACCCACTTAAGCCAGATGCACAAGATAGCACATGCATCTGGAGTTCATTTACAGTGGCTGAAGGCCCTGGCATGCCCATTCTCTTTCTCTGTGTATGTGTGTCTATCTGCCTCATAAAATAAATAAAATAAAAAAATAAAAAAATAAAATAAAATAAAATAAAATAAAATAAAATAAAATAAAAAAGTTGGGATATAAAAAGACACCCAGTGTTGAACTATGGACTCCACAAATACAGATATGAGTTTGAAGACAGCTTGGGCTACAGTGTATGTTACAGACCATCTTGAGCTAGAGTGAGACAGTGCCTCAAAAATAGTACTACTTAAATCTGATAGGAGTCTATAGGTGTGGACTACCTGTTGTCAGTTGACCCCTCCTACTTAGCCTCCTTCACCCCTTTTCCCAGCAGCACAGCCCTCACCTGTCTGACCTCCGATCTCAGCTCAGTTTCTCATCTGTAATGAAGACTGGCCACACTTACTGAGGAAGCTGCTATGGGGATTGAATCACACAGCCCCTGACTGGTGCATGCATCCAGGAGGAGGGCTTGTCCCCAGGCAGGATGAGGGTCATGCTGCCCTCAGAGGGTGCAAGGATCACTCAGGGCAGGCATCAGGGCTGGTGCTAACTTTACTGTTACAGCCTGAGCTTCCTCCCAAGGATGCCTCCTGGATATAGATAATGAAAGTGATGTTTGGGATCATGTAGTGGCCCTAGGTGGCAACAAGCCTACATCCCAAGTCAGCCCACTGAGAAATGTTCCAACCTGACTTGTGAGCAGTGGAAGCCATGGCAGCCTGGGCTGCTGAAAACAGGGAGTGGTGGGAGGGGCTGGCTTAGTCCTAGGCTCCAGGCATGTCTGCCTTCTGTCCCACCAGATCACTGACCACTAGTCTCTTTCTGTAGATGGAGACGCTCAGCTGGTACCTGCTGTTGTGGTCACAGTGTTAGCTGTCATCCCAGGACTCCAAAGTCCACTGGCCATGCACGTGAGTGGATGAGGATCCCTAGGGCTTAGACTGAGCCCAAGGCTTATGAGGAAGCTTGAAGCCATTTTTGGAGTGTGTGGCCTCTTGAGGGGCCTGGATCTGCTCAACCTGTGGTGAGGTCCCCTAAAGAACTGGATTCAGAAACCTTGAGTGGTTCTGTTAGAAAATACTGACATCTAAGGAAAGCAGCCCCAGGACATCCCTGTGTTCCCTCCAGTAACAGATGTCCATAGGAGGTCCTCGACAAGCAGGAAGCATGGGGCAGCCACAGGCAGGGAAAGAGGCCCAATTCTGCAGCCAGATCATACATGTCCTACCCCAGGAGGCTGTGCCAGCACTCAGGCCTGACTTTGAATTCTCTCAGTCAATCTTCTGTGCAGTAAACAAACATCCTCTGGGCATTTACTGGGGCAGTGCCTCAGATTCCTGTGAATTTCCTGTCACTCTTATTATCAAACCCAGATTTCAATAGTAAGACACTTTCAATCTGGGCATGCAGCTTGGCATCACAGCTATTCAGGAGATTGAATCAAGAGGATTGAAAGTTCAAGGTCTGTCTGGGTTACAGATCAAGTTCAAGAGGAGCCTGGGTAACTTAGTGAGACTGTTTCCAAATGAAAGTATTAGATGGTGGGCTGGTGAGATGGCTCAGTGGATAAAGTATTTACTTGTGAAAGTTATCGTAGGGCTGTGATGGACCTCAGTGCTAGAGCTCCTGACAAAAACCCTCCAATGAAAGGCTAAGGGCATGGATGTGTGGTAGAGCACCTGCCTATGATCAGTGAGGAGCTGTGGCATAGCTCAGTGGTAGAGTATTTGTCTAGAATCTTTCAGTGAAGGGATGGACATGTGACTCAGTGACAGAGCATTTGACTAGAATCCCCCAGGAAGGGGCTGGGGGCATGGGTCAGTTGTCAAAGCACCTGTCTAAAACCTGCTACTGAGGAGCTGGAGGTGTGGCTGTGTGGGAGAGCACTTGCCTAGAATCCCTCAGTGAGGGGCTGGGATGTGGTTCAGTCTTAGAGCGCCTGCTAAAATCTGCCACTGAGGAGCTGAAGGTGTCTCACAGTGGTGTAGCACCTGCCTAGAATCTCCTAAGGAGGGTCAGGGGCCCAGATTCCATTGCTAGCATGGCAGAAATAAGTCACTTCTGTAAAAAGAGCAAAATCCCCATTAGGAGTCAGAGCTTGGGAGGAACTGGGGTGGAGCTCATCCAAAAGGTGGCATTTGAGGAAGGTGAGAAAGTAAATTTATGGGTTACTAGGTGACCCAGATCACATGGTACATCTCAAACATACTTGCACTGGAGGCAGGGTGTTTGTTTTATAACTAGATCAACACAAAATATTTGGTCCCTAGAAGTCACTACATGGTACAGCCCAGCCATCTTCCTACAGCCTGTGAGCAACAGGTGTGCATTGAGGCAGGAGGACAAAAGAACATGTGACCCATGCAAATTCCTCCCTGGTCTATGGTGGACACAGTGAGGTAATGCATATGGACCATTGGCAGTGGCTGGTCCGTGTATTTGTGAAGGAGAGAGGAAAATCCTGAGGGCTTCCTATAGGAGAGGGTGCCACCTAAAAGCAACAAGAAAGAGCAACAAGAAGGGACTCAGGTGGGTATGGAACCTACAAGAGAAGGAACTGCACTGGAGGAACTTTCTATCAAGGTATCTGAGGGCAAAGAGGGTTTGATTGAACAGTTGGAGAGACCTGAGAGGTTCATAGTGGGGTGTGTTTCTCAAAGTGCAATCATGGTGGCTGCAGGGTGAGCATATGGTCATGGTAACCAAGGCAATAGTGTAGGAGCATCTCAGGAAGTCTAGTTCTGGATTCCCAGATGAGCAGGGGGCTGATAGACTAGGCTGAAAACTTTCTAAACTAACTTTCCATCTGGTCTCTGGGACCCAGGATTGGATTGACTGTGTAGATGAGACATGCAAATAAATGTGTAGACAGAGTATATTAAAACTTATCTCTGGACACGAGGATAGGAATGACTGGAGAATGTGTGTAGAGGAGACAGGTTCACTAGGAACTACATTGGGTCCTGAATGAGGGAGAATGATGTCACCTTGAACTATCAGGGAATTTGTGGGGCTTAAGCAGGCTCAGTGAAAAGATAAGATCAGAGAGCTGAATGAGGCTCTGTGCATTTGGGGTATCCTCTGGTGCCAGTGGTACCAGGTCCCACTAAGGACTATGCTCATTTTCCATTATTTATGTTACTGTGGGAAAGTCAATATTTCTTGGTCCCCAAATTGGGGACTGCACAGATTCTGTTTCAACCAGAGTCTACTTTTTGGCCTCTATAACCAGCATCCACATTTGTCGGGTCCTACAGCCATGGGAAGTACCTTCTGTTCCCAAAATTGATCCCCTATAGATGGATTTCCTTCTCATGACACTAAGAGATAAGATGGTCTAGGACATTGTCAAGTGGGTGTCCCAGGTTCCAAAGATGGAGGTGGGATCTGTATAAATGGATTGGGTGATTCTAGATTGAGATACTCTTGGAAGTGTCTCTGTAGACCCAGAACTCTGCCTCACAGCCTTTGATAATGTTATAGAAGAGGAAGTAGACAATCCCACCTCCACAGGCTCCACCAGCCTCCTCTCACTCCCCCATAGGTGGAGGCTGTGACAGGCTGTGGAGCCATCCTCAAACCCTGAACAGAAACACCACTCTCCTTGGCCACCAGCCTGACCCTGGATGTGGAGGGAACATATCATCAGCCAGGGTCACCAAAAGCCCAGTGAGCCTAGGAAGGGATGGCATGAGCATAGCTCAGAGGTTGACCCAGGTTCTAAGGTCCAAATCAGGCTTCTGCTGGGCTCTGAGCCTCTCTGCTCCAGTAGAACAGTCCCCCATGTACACTTACTACAGACCACTGTCATAGCACTTCACCTCCATGGTCAGTCCAAGGGCCTGCACTACAGCTAGCTGTGGCCATATCCCATTCAGACATCATAAGCTAAGCTGGTCATTCTAGTTCCCCGCCCTGCCTCCATCCATTCTACGAACAACTGGCTTTGTTCTCCCCTAAGCCTGGCTCCCATCGGCATCTCTGTCTCTAGGCTGACATACTGGTCCTTTTCCATGTCTACACTCATGAGCCCCCTGGAAATTGCAGCCTTCCTCTCCCCACCTTTCTTCCTCTCAGTTTGCCTCTCTGGCTCTGATTCCTACTTCACTAGAGTGCTTGATAAAATCCTCCAGTGAGGGGCTGAGCACCTCCTAGAATCTCCCACTGAGACATTGTGATCATGGCTCAGTTGTAGAGTTCTTGCTTAGAATCTATCTACGAGGGACTGAGGGTGTGTTTCAGCCTGCTTAGAATGCCCCAGTGAGGGGCTGGGCCATGGTAGAGGACTTGACTGTTTGGGCAAGGCACTGGGTTCCATGCTCAACACAACAAGAAGAGGACCAAAAGGAGAATGAGGAAGGAGAAAAGATTCTGATGTCCACCATGGGCCTTAATACCCAATATCTTCCTCATATTATTGGGAAAGCTGAGGCCCAGAGAGAAGAAGGGGCTTTTCCAAGGTTTCCTGGGATCTTTGATGACAGCATGTGACCTAACAACTCCTATCCAGACCCCTTTCCTGGTCATGCTGCTCCACAACCACTCAACGTGGGCCTGGGAAGCCCTCTCAAGTCATGCGGTCAGAGGTCTATTTTCCCCACCTTATAGGACCAGCCTGCTGATGGCCACCAATAGCTATGGGTTTGGGTTTGTTTCGTGGATAGGTTTTATTGACAAAGGGTCTAATGTATCCCTCGCTGACATCAAAATCAACATGTGGCTAAGAATGACCTTGAATTCCTCATCCACTTCCTGAGTGGTGGGATTACACACATGAGCCACCGCACCTGGCTCAATGCTTAGATTTTGATTAACACTAATGGACCAGGACTGTGAATCTATCTGAGTGCCCAGCTCCAGGATGGCATTATTTCCACTCAGTTCCCTTCATACCCAGTGCACCCAGGTAGTAGACATGATACCTCAACTTATCACTGAGGCAACATTAATAAGAGAAATGGGATGTAACCACCCCCTGTGGACATCCAGGGTGTCCAGATCCTCACATACGATTGAGTTTAGACTGTCCCTGTCTCACACACCAAGCCGGGTCATAGGTCTCTATGTCTTTCCATCAGACTGAGTCAAGGTCCTTTTTGTCTCCCCAAAAGACTGGGTAAGCCTCCTCTGTGTCTCCCCCATTACATTGGGTCAGGGCCCTCTGTGTGTCCCCCATCAGACTGGGAGATCTGGGAAGATACAACATTGACTTCTCTGAGCAGGTGTTTGGCATCTGTCCCCAGCCCTGCAGCTCAGGCCAGGTGGAGTTGGGCCAGGGCTGCAGGCCCTCCGAGGTAGACCAAGCAGAAGAATCATGGACTTTAAGGCAGTGAAGCTGGAGTGGTGCAAGGGTCCTAATCAGGAATGAGTGGGGTCACTGCCTTCAAATCCACAGCATCCCTGTTTTCATCACCTAGCTGAAAATTCCAGTCTGTGAAGAGACCTTACTACTGTGGCTGGCCCCTCAGCTTCCTGAGGACCAGGCACAGTTGTCGACACTCACCTCAGCCAGTGACACCCTGCCTCCTCCTTCAGCTCTGAGCGCTATGAGCGTCATAAAATAGCTTGTGTACTGTCTGCTTGCCATTGTGGGGCATCTCATTGCAAAATTTCCTTATCTCAATTAGAGGACATGACAGTGCCCACCCCAGCCTGCTGCCCTCCTGGCTGCCAGCCTCTCCCAACATCATTGCACACAGCCCTGACAAAGTTTGCATGACAAGCTCAGCTGGATTCCTAGGTCGTGTGTTCCTGAAAACTAGAGAGAAGCTGCAGTACTGTAGTCCCACCAAGGCCCTGGGTCACTGCTCCAGCTTAGTCAAAGCCTGACAGATGCATCATGAGCCTTAACCTTCTACTTTTCAATCCACCAAACAGGCTGAGGGCCTTCAGAGATAAAAAGCACTCTTCCCTTCCCATGAGCATCCCAAAGGGTCCCAACTAAATTCCTGTTTTCCTCTAGTACTCAATTCGCATTACAGCAGAAGGTGCCTCCTTATAGGCTATGCCCACAGCTCCTCAGTGGGGGATTCTAGGCAGAAACTCTTCCACTTAGCCATACCCCAGCCCCTCAGTGGAGGAGTCAAGGCAAGTGCTCTGCCACTGAGCCACCCCACACTCCCACACTGGGGTTTTCTAGACAGGAGCTCTATAACTGAGCCAGACCTCACCCTCTCACTGGAGGAATTTCGGTAAGTGCTGTTCTGCTGAGCCACACCCCTGCTTCTTTCTGCGAGATTCTAGACAAGCACTCTATAGAAATATTAAGGGGTAAACAGCAACTCAGACCACCCAAGATCAACCCTGAGTGTGTCGGAGTCCAGATCTTGATTTTAAGGGCCAGTCAGAGGCAGCCTGAGGGGAGGGTGACCACACTGCCTACCTCCCTGTACACGCAGAGCCCAGTCTGACCCTTCCTTTCAGTCATAGCAGCCTCCAACTTGGAGATGACTATGCAGAGGATACCCCAGAGTCAGGAGAGAAAGGGAACAGAGATGGCCCCATTTTCTAGCCCCAGACAGGATATTGAGTCTCAGGAAACTATTAGTGGTCCCATTATAGTTATTCTTTTCTCAGAGCACCTGGAACAACCATCATGATCTCTCTGAGCATGCTCCGACTCCTTATTGGTGAACACAGCTCTCTGATCCTTTCACTGGGGCTGTGGAGGCTCAAAATTTGACAAGGTGAGTATTTTTAGAACCACTTTCCCCATAGCTCTTTGCCTGTCACTCACCATCAAAAGGGGACAGACAGGCAAAAAAGGCAGGTAGATGAGGGAAATAAGCTGGGTGTGATGGCACATGTCTTTAATGCCAGCACTCAGGAGGCTGAGGCAGGATGGTCACTGTGATTTTGAGGCTTGCCAAAGATTACACAGTGAATTCCAGGTCAGCCTGGGCTAGAGTGAGACCCTGCCTCAAAAAAAAAAAAAAAAAAAAAAAAAAAAAAGCAGGGGTGGAATCCTAATGGGAAGGAAGTGGAAGGTGCTGTCTTCATTGTGGGTAATGAGCCTAGGTGGAAACTGATGCAGGGCCTGGGGTGGTGTGCGCTTCCGGGGGATGGTGCTTGGGGAGAGACACACCAGGTTCTCAACTGTGCTTTTGTAAACATCAGGGCCCCATAGGGAGACATGTCTACTACCTACCCTTATGCCCTCTCCTGCCTCCTGAGAGCCTCCCTCACCCTAACATTTCTCCCTAAACATGGTGATGGGCCTGGAACCTCCTTCTCATGGCATCCAACTACTCATTTTTGACATTGATGCAACCTGGAGAAGAGAAGTGGGGCAAGAGTATGATGGGCACAGAAGAACACTAAGCTCACAGCCCATCAATCAATGCCATGATATTGATATGTCCCCAGTCACCTATTCCTGATTGGTGGCCTGCACATACCAACACCTCCCTGCCCAGCTCCAAGTTTTCCCCATTACTACATCACCAGCCAGTGCAGTAAAGCTGTTCCTCATGTCCTCCTTGTCAATGAAACCATCCTGATTCTGATCCATGATGGTGAAGTGTTGACAGAATCATGTACCCTGAGCAGCCATGATCTACCCTGTCCAGATGGCCACACAGCCTTCCCCAAGGGTGTTCTCCTGACATCTGCTGCGAAAAGGACCCCATTTGGGGCTCCTCAACCCCCCAGCCCTGTGGTCTACTGTGTCTCAGTGCTTACTGAAATTCAGCATGCTGGGGGGCTCCACACTCAGTCCCTCATTTCATGACCACACCAACCTAGAGAGGGAAGCTGAGGCTCAGAGAGGGAAAGGCCTTGCCTGAGGTCATATGACATCCACTCAGGTATACGTAGAGGAGTCAGCAAGTCACATCTCCAGGCAAGGTGACATGCCATGATGGCCATGGAAAATGATGACAATGTGCAGCACTGAGGTCTCCTTGAATAATTTTCTTTTAGAAATTCTTTATTCATTTATTTGCAAGGGAGAGAGAGAATAGTGTAGCCAGATGCATGAGGGTTTCTTGCCACTGTGAACAAACTCCAGACACACAAACCAGTCTGTGCATCTGGCTTTACATGGATACTGGGGAACTGAACCCAGGCCATGAAGCTTTGCAAGCAAGCACCTTAGCTGCTGAGCCATCTCTCCAGCCCTCCTTCAATAATTTTCATGTGTTCTGTTAATCCCCACAAAAGTCCTTTCAACCTAGTTAAACTTCTGGTTCTGAGTCTGATTGAACATTGAGAAGACACTGGAGCAGGCTCCACCTTCTGCTCTCTTCCAGGCTCTGCTTGGTACCTGTAGGGGACCAGTTGTCACTTTCTCAAGAGGTCAGCCAGAACCAGAGCCAGGACTCAAGTCTCAAAGCATCACAATTCTGACTGACAGCCCCACCCTCCTGGCACCCACAGCACAGCCAGGATAATTAGGACATTTCTCAATCAAGGCAGGAAATCTGCAGTGTCTGGAATGCAGGCCTAGGTACCTGCTGCAGGCCCAGTCATTTCATCCCACTCCAGGCTACTTTTCTCTGTGGCCCAGATGGGCTTATTTCTGACCTTGGGCCCTAGGGAGGGCTTTTTGTCTCTACTCCTGCCACCCTCTGCCCAGCTGGAATATGGCCTGTTCAGCTGCTAAAAGTTTCCAGACTGTTCTAAGCATAATATTTGGGCCTTTTGTTCTACAAGATCCATCCATGGACAGGATCTGAGGGCTACTCTTCTTGTCTTCCTGGAGCTCCTACTCACTCTAAACCTGCTTTAACCAGATTTCTCTCCCAACATCTTTTTCTCTCCCCCAAGGATTCTTTATTGTTAAAAATGTGATAGAGGGGCTGGAGAGATGGCTTACTGGTTAAGGTGCTTGCCTGAAAAGCCTAACAACACATGTTTGATTCCATCACACCCACCTAAAATGAGGTCCACATGTGTCTGGAATGCATTGATAGTGAATGAGGCCCTGGAGTGCCTAGCCTATCTGTCTGTCTTCTTTCTACCTCTCTCTGTTTGTAAATAATTTAAAAAACATGAAAATAAAAATGTGATATGTGTGTGGATGTGTGTTTGTATGTGTTCATGTGTGCAGTGCTTGTGTGTATGCAAGTATACATGCATACAGGCAGTGGGGACGAAAGACAATTTTGTGTGTTATTCCCAGGAATGCATTGGCAGTTTTTGAGATAGGGCCTCTCACTGGCCTGGAACTCACCAAATAGTCTATCCTGGCTGGCCACTCAGCCCCAGGGACTCTCCTATCTCATCTCCGCAGTGCTTGGATTACAATCTGCAGCACCACACCTGGCTCTTTTATATGGATTCTGTGGATCCAACTCAGGTCTTTGGCTTACAAGGCAAACAATACCCAATGAGCTTCATCCCCAAGAATATTTTTGGGAACAGGTCTTGCTATACACATCCCAGGCAGCCTTTGGGCTCATGCTCCTCCTGTCTCTGCTTCCTGAGTACTGGGATAACAGGTGAGCGTCACTGTGCCCATCTGCACAGATTCCCCAGCCTTGTCCTCTAAGAAGTCTTCCTGTATCCCAGACCACTTCCCACACTGCCATTGCCCATGCCCACATCATTCCTCCACATGTCTGCCTCCAAATTTACAGACCTCAACAGTAAGATCCCTTGCCCCCTTGTCTGCCTGGACTTAGCTCTGAGCTGGAATCACCTCAACATTGTAAGCAGCTGCTCAGAATCCAGGTTTCACCTACACCACCCATGAAGCTATGCCTCCCATGTCTCTACCCTGACTTCCTACTTCTAGATGTTTCTTACAAAATATCTTGTTGTTTCCTCCCCACACTGGACATTCACCAAGTGCATTGTCTCCAGAGCCCAGTGAGGGACTTTTCCAATCATCATTCCAGCCCGCAGCCTTAAACAGTGAGAGAGGAATGTCTGAGATCAGCACTCTCATCCAGGAACAATACCTTCCCTGGCCAAGCCCTGTCTAGTTTCCCCAGTAGGGGCTTCCCCAAATTCCTCACCTCCACCTAAGCTCTTGTGTGGTCTTCCTAGTCTTCTCCCCTCCCCTTCACTTCCCTCAGGCTCCTGGGCCTGGTAGGAGCAGCAGCGCCCAGCTACTTGTAATTAACCTTTACTGGGTGCTTTGTCTCTGCTATTCCTTTGAAAGGGGGCTGACAGGGCAGCCAAGGCCATGACACTAGTATGCTGTAAAGCTTCTGTACTATTTATAAGTCCCTTCAGACATCATAAAGATAGGAACTTCCCTGTGGGGTTCATCTCTTGTAATTTTACATATAATGTAAATACACAATGTAAGTATACATTCCACACTGTTGTGGATTCACTTCTGTTTATGAGATATTTTACTGTTCAAAGGACTGCTTTCCATCTCATCATTCTCATCACACACACACACACACACACACACACACACACACACACACACCTTCTCTATCCCAGCTTTTTCCTGTCTATGTTATGCCTTTCCTGTGTGCCAAAACTCTGCAGGGAGGAAGGCAATATTTTGAATGCACAGAGGAGACATGAGATGGAGTCTTCACCAGGCCTTGAGCTCACAGCAAGCCAGAGATAAAGGCAGAAAGGGAAAAAAAGAGGAAAGGAGGGAAGACAAAAAGGGGGAAAGGGAAGAGAAGAAAGGAAAGAAGGAAGAAAAATGACTGGGAAAGGGAGGAGAAGAATAGAAAGAAAGGGAGAAAAAGGGGGAAAGATGATGAGTGGCAGGATGAAAGGGTGAAAAAAGAGAGGAGAAATGAAGAATGGAAAGAAGTAGAGAAAGGAAGGAGGGAGTAAGGAAGAGAAAAAAGAATGGCAGAAAAAAGAGGGGTTAAATGGAGAAGAATTGAAGGAAGGAAGGAAAGAAGGAGAGAAGGAATAAAGGTAGGACAAGGAGAGGAGGGCAGGTCTGCAGATCCCTGTCCTGAGCACAGTCAATCCCTGTGGACTGACCATAGTGTTTCATGCACACACAGTAGGTCTTTTGGGATCTTCTGGCCCCACAAATCACACCATCACACCAAGCCTCCTCAGGCCCCAGGAGTCCCTGTTCTCTGAGTAACCTGTGAGCTGCAAAGTTTCTGCTTTATTATAGCTGCACCCTAGGTACCAGGAACCCCTGCATCTGCTCTCTGGTTATGTGCGGGGTGGGACACAAGCTCTGTGAACTGCAAAGTCCCTGCTTCAGCACAGCTGCACCCCAGTGTTCATCAAAAGACACAGCTCTCACCTCAAAGGGGATTAGACATAGTTTAGTCTAGGGCCAAATGTGAGGGACCATGGCCCAGGAACACAGATTTATGTTACCCAAAATTCCCTGTCCAAATGTGTTAACAGTTTCATGAAGTTTTCGTAGTTACATAAGTCAGCTCATAAATCAAGGCGCTTTTCAAATACATTGGTTGACCATCAGGTAGGCAGGTTTTAGCAAAGCAGGAAAATCTCCACCATAGGCTTCACATGCTATCTGATGACATCGTTAAACCTTGGGTTGGTGGAAGCTGGTGGTCTGTCAGTACACACAGCTGCACCTCAGGTCTCAGGAGCTCCTGCATCTGCTCTCTGAGTGTTTGGGGGGCACAAGCTCAATTAGCTGCAAAGTCCCTGCTCCAATACAGCTGCAGCCCACTCATCTCCTGCCAGCCGCCCTCCTCTCCTGACTGCTGGGCGCCTCTGGCCTCCCCCGTGCTGTAGGCAGGTGGAACTGCCCGTGACGTCACAATGCTGCGCCTCACCCAGAACGTCCTTAGCACAGTTATAAACTTTCAAAAGGTGGGAGCAGCGGAGTTCATTCTCCTGAGCCTCTCTCCAGCCGCTCAGCCGGGCGGAGGAGGTGGCTGTGGCGGTGGCGGTGGCGGTGGCGGTGTTGTGTCTGTGTGACAGGGAAACCGCTCAGCAGATTGTAAACTGAAAGGCGGGTCGGCGTGAGCAGTGCGGAGGAAGCAGCAGAGTTCATTTTCCGGAGCCTCCATCCTGCGGGATGGCGGAGGAGGCTGCCATGGTGAGTCTGGGGGCGAGTGAGAGTGATCGGCAGCAGGTAGGAGAATCGCGCAGGGCCGAGGGGTCACGGGGCTCCCCCGGAGGTGCTGCAAGAAAGCCCGGCAAAGGGCTGGCCAGGCCCACACCCAGCTCCAGCACACCACCCTGGAACATTAGTCCAAATCCACACAAAGCGCACACACACACACACACACACACACGCACGCACGCATACATGACCCCCTCCCAAAACATCTGGGTGCGGTGCACTACCACTCAGTGGGAGGCTGAGGTAGGAGCTTCAAGGGTTGAGGGAAAGTCTGGACTATATAAAGCCTGTCTCAAAACAGAAGAGCAAAAAGGAAAGGAGAGGAGGAGATGAAGGGATGAAGGGAAGGAAAGAGGAAAGGGAAACAGGGAAGGAAAATGGGGGCAAAGGAAAGAGGCAAAAAGGAGAAAGGGAGACGAATGGGAGGAAGAAGGAAAAGGAGGGAAGGAAGGTAGAAAAGGGGGGGGACGAGCTGGGCGTGGTGGCGCACGCCTTTAATCCCAGCACTCGGGAGGCAGAGGTAGGAGGATTGCTGAGAGTTCGAGGCCACCCTGAGACTACATAGTTAATTCCAGGTCAGCCTGAACCAGAGTGAGACCCTACCTCACAAAACCACAAAAAAAAAAGAAAGAAAGAAAGAAAAGGGGGGGACGGGTGAAGGATAGAAGGAATGAAGATGGGAAGGAAAAGAAAAAGGAGGAAGGAAAAAGAGGGAAAAGGGGAGGAGAATAAAAGGAAGGAAGGAAAAGGGGGAAATAAGAATGGAAAGAAGGAAAGAGAGGGAGGGAAACAAGAAAGCAGGGAGAGAGGAAAGGAAGGAAGGAGCAGAGTGGGAGAGAAAGAAGGGAGGGGAGAAAAGAGGGGAAATGGAAGACAAGAAAGGGAGGAAGAAAGGAAGGAAGAGCAAGGGAAGCAGGGCAGGGCTGCAGAACCCAGGTCTGAGTGCAGTCAGTCCCTGTGGGTTGACCATAGTGTTGTCAGGCACACACAGTGGGCCTGTGGAATCTTCTGGCCAGGAGTCACCTTTTCCATGAGGCTCCTCACACCACAGGAGTCCTGCATCTGCTCTATGGGTAGGTGGGAGGAAAGATCCCTGTGAGCTGCAAAGTCCCTGCTTCAGTACAGCTGCATCCCACTCCCCTCTGCAAGCCGCCCTCCTGTCAGGAATGGTGGATGGCTCTGCCCTCCCCCCATACCCAGGCAGCTGTAACAGCCCATGATGTCACACTGCTGCACTGCTACCAGAGCACTGGGGAAATTGTAAACTTAAAGGCAGGGAAGTGCAAATGGAGAAGACGTAGTAGCACAGTTCATTTTCCTGATCCTCTGTCTGGTGAGATGGTGGTGGAGGAGGTAACCATGGTGATCTGCTTGCAAGTCAGACCTCTCTACATCAGGTAGGGGAGTCAGGCCAAGTAGAGGGGCCACCTGAACTCACTGGAGGCACTGTGAGGAACCCTGGTGATGATAGGCCTGCCTTCAGACCAAAGCCAGCATGCCACCCACAAGTGTCTTCACCTCTCCATGTCGATTTTCTAATCTCAGTGTGGTGTGCTTACAGACATTGCCATCATTTTCCTGTGTATATGACAGAAAGTGAAAACCAACAGTGTTAGGTACTAAATACTAGAAGGAAAAGCAGGAAGGAGAATTAAGTGAGGTCTTGGCTTTACTAGCCTCTGGCCTTAACACAAAATTTTAAAAGCCTTTGTAGTGTGAGAAACAAATATTCAATACTACCGAGTGTGATTAATTAAACTGAGGATGTCTTAAGTTCAATAAACTCACTGTAATTTGGGAGAAGGTGTTTACCTAAGGCACCATGGTGATAGGCAGGTAGAGATTGTTAGAGAGTCACTAGACCTGTGAAATGACAATTTGGGAGGGGCAGGCCAGTGTCAGGAAAATCTTGACACTTCATGAATGGAAGACTAGGTTAGTTACTGAATGGAAAGGAAGCTCAGAGTATTCCAGGAACAGAGATGACTACATGTTATTTCGATGAGATCTTCAGATTGGTTGGTTAATGTGATACTTAGCGTGTATATAGGAATATAGAAGATGCTATTAAAGAGAGAAGTGATGTGATTCAAGTATCTTCTGTGTGAATTAGCATGTGTATGCCACGGAGTACATGTGGAGGTCTGAGGACAACTTCCACTTTGCTTGACACAGGGTTTCACTTGTTTTACTGGGTGTGCTCTCTGTCTGTTTTATCTGCTTCATGGGCACCATTCTCGCTGGCCTGCAAGCTTCTGGGTTCTCTTGCCTCCACTTCTCATTGATTTGGAGTGGGTATGCTGTGTGCACATGCCTTTATGTGGATGGTGGGGAATTGAACTGGAGCTGTTAAGTTTGCAAGGAAATACCTTTAACCATCTCCTTAGATCCTTCATTTGATATGTGGGTGTGAGATGTACTCACCTTTCCGAAATGGCACATATCAAACCTCCCTGAACAAGGACGTTTTCTGTAATATAGTAAACATGGTTACCTGAATCATGCAGCCCAAATATGAGGCAAAAGCAGGGTGCCCTAGGACCTACATGAAGATCATATGTATGATGTGGCATCCAGCCCCCTGGAGAGGAGAAAGGAGACAGTCGGTGGGTAGAGCTCCAAAGATAAACAAACCCATCACCCCATTTCTCACAGTGAGGACATGCTGAGAAGCTGGGCCCTTGGTTTATACTCTTGAGATGGCACTCTGAGTTAGCAATAGGATCTAAAAAGACAAGATTAGGACATGCAGTGTGTGGAATTCAGACCACCAGGATAGAAGTAGGTGGGTGTGGGCTTCCTTATAGGGAGGAGAGGCACATGCCTTGTGCAGGATGAGTGGCCATTCTCAACCCTTCCCCATTCTAGTAATTGGTGCTCGGTTGGTTCTCAGAACTGTGTCTCATCATCATGGTGATGGGGAGGAAGGAGTAACCAGGAGGAGAAGCAGGGAGCCAAGCTCACACAGCCGTGGTACCAGGGACAATCCTCAGGGCTCTGATGCATCTACCTCTTGAGGGTCTAATGCATGAGACACTGGCTTTGTGTATGAAGTCTGTGTTCCATCATTTCCCTCGCACCCCACTGACTGGTGACTTCACAATCTCCTGACTTTTCTTCCCACAGCTGTCATCTGTACCAGTCACTGTGTGTTCTTAAACCAGAATTCAGTCTTTGATACTTGCACTTTCAGAGGCAAGTGAGCAAAGACAGGAATTCAACCTTAAATCTGTGCTGTATTGAGAGAGCTGGAAATTTGGGATAAGAAAGGATTCTTAGAGATATCTTATATTTCATCTATAGCTAACAGTCAATATAGGAGGGGAAAGAAAGGCAATCATTTCATTTTTGTGGGGGGCAAGTAATTAGTCATGACTCTGAGATTTAAGGTGTTAATGGTTCTCTGTGTCTCCTTGTGGACCTATGTACTCTTCTCTCCATGTAGTGAGGGTTTCATATACACCAAAGCCAGTACTGTAGCTTTTTCATTCCTCTGAATCTCTGTTTAGATCAAAAGTTTATCTAAAACATGTCTCTATTTTCCCTTTATTATTATGATGCGAGAAAGTGGATAGTCCAACCCACCCTCAGCCCTCATATTCTTCTCCACTCTGGCCTGTGTTTTCTTGCCTGTTTCTTCACATTGAGGCTCGCACCTGTCTTTCAGTTGTTCACTTGGTGGCCACTTGCAGTTGTTCAGCTGCTTCCCTGACAGAATTAAACCAAATTCACAGCATATCTTCAATTTCCATGTAGCCCCTGTGCTTCTCCCTGAACTGGTCTTGTCATACCAGAAAAATGGTGCAGAATGCATTGCTGGTGTTGATATCAGGAGGAATTAGTATGTTTCAACCATTCAATGATATTTTGTGATGTCAGGGGTCATTTTTTATTATTTAATTGAGGGTGGAGCATACAATGCTGCACCTGACCTTATGGGTTGGTACAGGGATGTTGCTGAGCACCCTGCAGTTTCCATGTCATTTTCAAAACTAAGTCTATCTGACTCAAATTGTCAGTAGGGTGATGAGAATGTCAAGTGCAGTGGTATGGACATGTGAAAGAACCCGAAACTCTCAGGGGAGAATTGGAGCTGATTTGTTGTTGTTGTTGTTGTTGTTGTTGTTTTGTTTTGTTTTGTTTTGTTTTGTTTTTCGAGGTAAGGTTTCACTCTAGTCCAGGTTTACCTGGAATTGACTATGTAGTCTCAGGGAGCCCTCAAACTCATGGCAATCCCCCTACCTCTGCCTCCTAAGTGCTGGGATTAAAGGCGTGTGCCAACACACCCCGCTCTGGAGCTGATTTTTTATTTTCTTTT
This sequence comes from Orientallactaga sibirica, assembly GCA_036365145.1. Classification (NCBI taxonomy): domain Eukaryota; kingdom Metazoa; phylum Chordata; class Mammalia; order Rodentia; family Dipodidae; genus Orientallactaga; species Orientallactaga sibirica. Next base: position 3,725 of record JAEOAD010001138.1, on the reverse strand, counting down.
TTTTTTATATTGTGCTGTTGGGATGTCAAACCCCAGTTCTTACCTCAAGTGCATAATGAATACTTTATTCTGAGACAAATCTGAGAGCTGATGGCCTGGGAACAGGTCTAGGTTACATCAAATATGATGTTTCAACATGGTAAAAGTTTCAGAATTTTTGGTTTCATTTCTTAAGCCCGGTTTCCCTCTAGCATGGCTGACCTGGAACTCAATCTGTCAACCAAGATAGCCTTAATTGATGGTGATCCTCCTACTTTAGCCTCTTTTTGTACTGGGAGTAAAAATGTGGGCCACCCTACTTGACTCATGGAATATTTATGGTAACAGAATGAAAAAGTTATAAATCTAGGCATTTTAAGTACATTCATGGAAACATCAAGGAGGAGTTTTCAAAGCAGAGAAGTCTCTGCTAGAGGCCTCAGGTGTTTTGTGATGCCATCCTTAGCCTATGGGTTGGTGGAAACTAAGATGCTTGTTTGAACATTCCAATAAGAATTTTACCTGATATTAATGGCAATGTTAGATCAAGTGGTGAGGTAGACTATAAGTACTATTGATGGGACTAAAGGTCACCCAACAAAATTAGGTTATAAACCTGTAACAGACAGCTTTCTACTACCACAGACTTTCTATACATTCAATCAGCTATGTAGTATGGTTAACTCAGGAATTACTTTTTTTTCTGGGAACTTGTTCATGAATCCAGAGCTTCAGACATCCCAGGTAAACAATGGATCCACTACTGAGCCACACCTCCAGCCTGAATACACTATTTCAATGGATGAACTAGCAAAATGTGTGTGAATAGTGAGGGTGAACAAGGCTACTGAGAAGTATGTGCCAAACTGATAAGGGAGCTAAGATGGTGCTTCATAATAATAACTCAGGTTCTCTGGACATGGTTACAGTAAAGAGGTGGGGGGACCACTGCATGAAATAGAGAATGCATGGGGAAAAGATGGGTGGTACGTGTATGTGTGTGTGTGTGTGTGTGTGTGTGTGTGTGTGTGTGTTGCTAAGGATCAAACACAGTGTCTTGCACAAACCAGGCAAGTGATCTGTCAAGGGGACAAGTGTTAACAACTGCCCTGTTTCAGTTACCCTCAGAGGTGCCTCATGAGCACATACATGTTCAAAACTGCCATCCAGTGGAAAGTGCAGAGACAGCAGATATGGTTCAGAGGCTTCAACATGTTTCTGTCTTTTGAGACCCTGGCTGTGGATAAGGTGATCTAGAGGGAATGCAGACAAAGAAGTGAGTGCAGTGAACCTGGCTTGGTGGCACATACCTGTAAACTCAGTACATATGTTGAACATTTTATCTCATGCCTCCATCTGCCAAGTACTGAGTTCACAGGTATGTGCCATCACTCCAGGTTACTTTGAGTCCAGCCTGGGTTATGGGAGACCCTATTTCAAAATCAAACAAAGAAAAACCACACAAAGAACAAGGAGGGCAAGCCGAGGGCAGCAGAGCCTGAGTAGGCTTCATAGAAACTGCACAGGCTCGTGAGTGCACATCCCTCTTACAGGCAGTTTTTCTCATCTCTTCTGGCCATTTGGACACTTCTCATTTTCTTTCATGAAACCATCCTCTTCAACTGTTTTTTTCACTATTTTTTCCATTTTGATATTTTTCTTATAAATATTTTATTTTTTATTTATTTGAGGGAGAAACAGAGACACACAGAGAGAGCTCTGTCTGGAGGGTGAGAATGGGCGCACCAGGGCTTTCAGCTATGCAAACGAACTCCAGATGCATGCACCACCTTGTGCATCTAGCTTATGTGGGTCCTGGGGTTCGAATCTGGATCCTTTGGCTTTGTGGGCAAGTGCCTTAACCACTAGGCTATCCCTCTATCCTGCATTTTGGTATTTTAATACATATATAACATATTTTGATCTTATGCCTAGAAATCCACTGTCTTACCAGTCTCCACCTCTCACTAACACATTTCTTCATTCCTGTGACTCCCCATCTTACTTTTGTTCCTTTTTAAAAATATGTTTATTATTATTTTAACAACATGTTTTGTATAGATAAATCATGTATTGGAATCCTTTTTTCCCTCATCCCTGCTCCCACTCCATTAGGGATGCTCCTCATTGGGGTTGCAGGTATTCCTCATTCCATTTTTTTAAAACCCCACTGAGTTAAATTAGGGTTTTGTGCATGATCATGGTGATTAAACAGGATGGGCAACTTACCAGCAGGTACACAACTGATGAACATGACTCCCCTTTCCCAGCAATCACTAGGTGCTATGAGCTTCTCTAGAGATGTGGAGTCACATGTATCCTTCCCTCATGAAGGTGATGTATTGACAGGTTCAATCTTTGCAGGAAATTTAAGCTGCTATGAATTCATGGGTGTAATGACTATGTGTACACCAAAACAGAGGTTCAGAGAACTCCTCCCCACCACACAGGAATCTCTGTAAGACTCAGGAAGTTAGAGAAACCATGCTCAGGAAGGTACAAAACCTGAACATCTCAGAAAGGTCCTAAAATTCACAAGCTTTACAAGCTCCCTCCACAAGGTTAAATAAACAGTAACAATATCTGGGAAGAGGAGACATTCCAAATGGTCAAGTCCCCTTCACGTTTTACAAGCATCTTTCATGAGTTGTCACCCATGGAAGGTGGAACTTTTACTGTTGCAGGTACTTTCCAGTCATCCATGCGCCTGTAAATATCCCCTCATCCATATTCCTCTAAATAACCCCAATATACTCACTGGCTCACTGGGTTGGACTTGAATGACATTATTTCTTTGGTCTGTCATTGGCACCTTATTTGGGGTGAATAAATATTTGCTCACATCTCTGCAGACATTGAAGCAATGATAGTTTGGCTGTGCTATGGAGATGTGTATATTTTTACAGGACATTGCCCAGGACTAAGGAAAGGAGGAGACTATTCCTTTGTCTTTTTTGCCTGCAGCGCTTGGTGCACACCTTTGGTCTCCCTCACAGCTGAGCCCCGTGTGCAGGGAGTAACAATGTCAGAACACTTCATGTTCTGTGTATGCATCCAGCCTTGTGCTGCTGGTCTACATGCACTCTCTCTCCAGAAGGCAAAGCAGTTTTACACTTATTTGGAGCTAAATTGGAGTAGCTGTCAGTGCTTATCCTCAGTTCCTGGCTATCAAACCCAGGGTCTAGTGTGTGCTAAGCAAGTTCTTTTGCACTGAGCTACACCGTAGGATCTTTTTATTTTTTACTTAGAGGTGAGGTCGCATTATGTATCACTGGCTGACCTCCAACTCAGGATGCTCCTGCCTCAGCCTTCTCTATGGGAATTACAGGTGTGCACAATGATGCTCATCTCTCTCTCATATTTACTCTTTATTTTTTAAAAAATATTTATTTACAAGGAGAGAGTAAGGTAATGGACATGTCAGGGCCTGTAGCCACTTCAGATGAACTCCAGATGCATGGGTTCTTTTGTGCATCTAGCTTTATATGGGTACAGGGGAATTGAACCTGAGTTGTTAGGCTTCACAGGCAAATGCTTTTACCACTGAACCATGTCTCCAGCTGCAATACATATATTTAAAAGAAAACATTTTCTTTATTTATGATGGGGGGGATGGGCACACCAGTGTCTCTAGCCACAGCAAATGAATGCTTCCAGATGCATGCACCTCTGGGGTGTTTGATTCAGGTGTCCCTAATAAACTTAGGTGTTCAGACTGCTAAGTTCCCAACTGATGGAGATTTGGA
>JAEOAD010001517.1:0-131489 GCA_036365145.1 Orientallactaga sibirica | reverse complement strand
GGTTTACTGCAGCAAGTTCAAACTTTTCTGGTTAGTGTAATCTAACAAGTTGTACAACTTCGTAGTTTCACTTCATTTGTAAAGCAGTTTGTTTAGAAAACATACATCTTCATTGCGGAAAACTGTACTATGTGAAATGAGTTAGTTCGGCTGTAGGAATCAGTTGCTTTCCTACGAAGAAGGTTTAGTGCAGCAACATCAAACATTTCTAGTTAGTGTAATCTAAGAAGATGTACAAATTAGTAGTATTGCTTCATTTCTAAAGTTGTTTGTTTAGAAAACAAACATCTTCATTGCCGAACACTGTACTCTGTGAAATAAGCTATTTCGTTTCTAGGAATCATTTGCTTTCCTACAAAGAAGGTTTAGTGCAGCAACTTCAAACCTTCCTTGATTGTGTAGTCTAACAAGATGTACAAATTACTAGTTTCGCTTCATTTCTAAAGTAGTTTCTTTAGAACACAAACATCTTCATTGCCGAACACTGTACTGTGTGAAATAAGCTAGTTCGGTTCTAGGAATCACTTGCTTTCCTACGAAGAAGGTTTAGTGCAGCAACTTCAAACATTTCTAGTTAGTGTAATCTAAGAAGATGTACAAATTAGTAGTATCGCTTCATTTCTAAAGTAGTTTGTTTAGAAAACAAACATCTTCATTGCCGAACACTGTACTGAGAGAAATAAGTAGTTCGGTTCTAGGAATCAGTTGCTTTCCTACGAAGAAGGTTAAGTGCAGCAACCTCAAACCTTCCTTGTTTGTGTAGTCTAACAAGATGTACAACTTCGTAGTTTCGCTTCATTTCTAAAGTAGTTTCTTTAGAAAACAAACATCTTCATTGCGGAACACTGTACTGTGTGAAATAAGCTATTTCGGTTCTAGGAATCACTTGCTTTCCTACGAAGAAGGTTTAGTGCAGCAACTTCAAACATTTCTAGTTAGTGTAGTCTAACAACATGTACAACTTAGTAGTATCGCTTCATTTCTAAAGCAGTTTGTTTAGAAAACATACATCTTCATTGCCGAAAATTGTAATGTGTGAAATAAGTTAGTTCGGTTGTAGGAATCAGTTGCTTTCCTACCAAGAAGGTTTAGTGCAGCAACTTCAAACATTTCTAGTTAGTGTAATCTAAGAAGATGCACAAATTAGTAGTATCGCTTCATTTCTAAAGTTGTTTGTTTAGAAAACAAACATCTTCATTGCCGAACACTGTACAGTGTGAAATAAGCTATTTCGGTTCTAGGAATCATTTGCTTTCCTACGAAGAAGGTTTAGTGCAGCAACTTCAAACCTTCCTTGATTGTGTAGTCTAACAAGTTGTACAACTTACTAGTTTCGGTTCATTTCTCAAGTAGTTTCTTTAGAAAACAATCATCTTCATTGCCGAACACTGTACTGTGTGAAATAAGCTACTTCGGTTCTAGGAATCAGTTGCTTTCCTACGAAGAAGGTTTAGTGCAGCAACTTCAAACCTTCCTTGATTGTGTAGTCTAACAAGATGTACAACTTACTAGTTTCGCTTCATTTCTAAAGTAGTTTCGTTAGAAAACAAACATCTTCATTGCCGAACACTGTACTCTGTGAAATAAGCTAGTTCGGTTCTAGGAATCAGTTGCTTTCCTACGAAGAAGGTTAAGTCCAGCAACTTCAAACCTTCCTTGTTTGTGTAGTCTAACAAGATGTACAACTTAGTAGTTTCGCTTCATTTCTAAAGTAGTTTCTTTAGAAAACAAACATCTTCATTGCCGAACACTGTACTGTGTGAAATAAGCTAGTTCGGTTCTAGGAATCAGTTGCTTTCCTACGAACAAGGTTAAGTGCAGCAAGTTCAAACTTTTCTAGTTAGTGTAGTCTAACAAGATGTACAACTTACTAGTTTCGCTTCATTTCTAAAGTAGTTTCTTTAGAAAACAAACATCTTCATTGCCGAACACTGTACTGTGTGAAATAAGCTAGTTCGGTTCTAGGAATCAGTTGCTTTCCTACGAAGAAGGTTTAGTGCAGCAAGTTCAAACTTTTCTAGTTAGTGTAGTCTAACAAGATGTACAACTTAGTAGTTTCACTTCATTTCTAAAGCAGTTTGTTTAGAAAACATACATCTTCATTTCCGAAAACTGTACTGTGTGAAATAAGTTAGTTCGGTTGTAGGAATCAGTTGCTTTCCTACGAAGAAGGTTTAGTGCAGCAACTTCAAACATTTCTAGTTAGTGTAATCTAAGAAGATGTACAAATTAGTAGTATAGCTTCATTTCTAAAGTTGTTTGTTTAGAAAACAAACATCTTCATTGCCGAACACTGTACTGTGTGAAATAAGCTAGTTCGGTTCTAGGAATAATTTGCTTTCCTACGAAGAAGGTTAAGTGCAGCAACTTCAAACCTTCCTTGTTTGTGTAGTCTAAAAAGATGTACAACTTACTAGTTTCGCTTCATTTCTAAAGTAGTTTCTTTAGAAAACAAACACCTTCATTGTCGAATACTGTACTGTGTGAAGTAAGCTAGTTCGGTTCTAGGAATCAGTTGCTTTCCTACGAAGAAGGTTTAGTGCAGCAAGTTCAAACTTTTCTAGTTAGTGTAGTCTAACAAGATGTACAACTTAGTAGTTTCACTTCATTTCTAAAGCAGTTTGTTTAGAAAACATAAATCTTCATTTCCGAAAACTGTACTGTGTGAAATAAGGTAGTTCGGTTGTAGGAATCAGTTACTTTCGTACGAAGAAGGTTTAGTGCAGCAACTTCAAACATTTCTAGTTAGTGTAATCTAAGAAGATGTACAAATTAGTAGTATAGCTTCATTTCTAAAGTTGTTTGTTTAGAAAACAAACATCTTCATTGCCGAACACTGTACTGTGTGAAATAAGCTATTTCGGTTCTAGGAATCATTTGCTTTCCTACGAAGAAGGTTTAGTGCAGCAACTTCAAACCTTCCTTGATTGTGTAGTCTAACAAGATGTACAACTTACTAGTTTCGCTTCATTTCTACAGCAGTTTGTTTAGAAAACATACATCTGCATTGCCGAAAACTGTACTGTGTGAAATGAGTTAGTTCGGCTGTAGGAATCAGTTGCTTTCCTACGAAGAAAGTTTAGTGCAGCAACTTCAAACATTTCTAGTTAGTGTAATCTAAGAAGATGTACAAATTAGTAGTATCGCTTCATTTCTAAAGTTGTTTGTTTAGAAAACAAACATCTTCATTGCCGAACACTGTACTGTGTGAAATAAGCTATTTCGGTTCTAGGAATCATTTGCTTTCCTACGAAGAAGGTTTAGTGCAGCAACTTCAAACCTTCCTTGATTGTGTAGTCTAACAAGATGTACAACTTACTAGTTTCGCTTCATTTCTAAAGTAGTTTCTTTAGAAAACAAACATCTTCATTGCCGAACACTGTACTGTGTGAAATAAGCTAGTTTGGGTCTAGGAATCACTTGCTTTCCTACGAAGAAGGTTTAGTGCAGCAACTTCAAACATTTCTAGTTAGTGTAATCTAAGAAGATGTACAAATTAGTAGTATCGCTTCATTTCTAAAGTAGTTTGTTTAGAAAACAAACATCTTCATTGCCAACCACTGTACTGTGTGAAATAAGCTAGTTCAGTACTAGGAATCAGTTGCTTTCCTACGAAGAAGGTTAAGTGCAGCAACTTCAAACCTTCCTTGTTTGTGTAGTCTAACAAGATGTACAACTTACTAGTTTCGCTTCATTTCTAAAGTAGTTTCTTTAGAAAACAAAAATCTTCATTCCCGAACACTGTACTGTGTGAAATAAGCTTGTTCGGTTCTAGGAATCAGTTGCTTTCCTATGAAGAACGTTTAGTGCAGCAAGTTCAAACTTTTCTAGTTAGTGTATTCTAAAAGATGTACAACTTCGTATTTTCACTTCATTTCTAAAGCAGTTTGTTTAGAAAACATACATCTTCATTGCCGAAAACTGTACTGTGTGAAATAAATTAGTTCGGTTCTAGGAATCATTTGCTTTCCTACGAAGAAGGTTACGTGCAGCAACTTCAAACCTTCCTTGATTGTGTAGTCTTACAAGATGTACAACTTACTAGTTTCGCTTCATTTCTAAAGTAGTTTCTTTAGGAAACAAACATCTTCATGCCGAACACTGTACTGTGTGAAATAAGTTAGTTCGATTGTAGGAATCAGTTGCTTTCCTACGAAGAAGGTTAAGTGCAGCAACTTGAAACCTTCCTTGTTTGTGTAGTCTAACAAGATGTACAACTTACTAGTTTCGCTTCATTTCTAAAGTAGTTTCTTTAAAAAACATACATCTTCATTGCCGAAAAATGTACTGTGTGAAATAAGATAGTTCGGTTGTAGGAATCGGTTGCATTCCTACGAAGAAGGTTAAGTGTAGCAACTTTAAACCTTCCTTGTTTGTGTAGTCTAACAAGATGTACAACTTATTAGTTTCGCTTCATTTCTAAAGTAGTTTCTTTAGAAAACAAACATCTTCATTGCTGAACACTGTACTGTGTGAAATAAGCTATTTCGGTTCTAGGAATCATTTGCTTTCCTACGAAGAAGGTTTAGTGCAGCAACTTCAAACCTTCCTTGATTGTGTAGTCTAACAAGATGTACAACTTACTAGTTTCGCTTCATTCCTAAAGTAGTTTCCTTAGAAAACAAACATGTTCATTGCCGAACACTGTACTATGTGAAATAAGCTAGTTCGGTTCTAGGAATCACTTGCTTTCCTACGAAGAAGGTTTAGTGCAGTAAGTTCAAACTTTTCTGGTTAGTGTAATCTAACAAGTTGTACAACTTCGTAGTTTCACTTCATTTCTAAAGCAGTTTGTTTAGAAAACATACATCTTCATTTCCGAAAACTGTACTGTGTGAAATAAGTTAGTTCGGTTGTAGGAATCAGTTGCTTTCCTACGAAGAAGGTTTAGTGCAGCAACTTCAAACATTTCCAGTTAGTGTAATCTATGAAGATGTACAAATTAGTAGTATCGCTTCATTTCTAAAGTTGTTTGTTTAGAAAACAAACATCTTCATTGCCAAAAACTGTACTGTGTGAAATAAGCTAGTTCGGTTCTAGGAAACACTTGCTTTCCTACGAAGAAGGTTTAGTGCAGCAAGTTCAAACTTTTCTGGTTAGTGTAATCTAACAAGTTGTACAACTTCGTAGTTTCACTTCATTTCTAAAGCAGTTTGTTTAGAAAACATACATCTTCATTGCCGTAAACTGTACTGTGTGAAATAAGTTAGTTCGGTTGTAGGAATCAGTTGCTTTCCTACGAAGAAGGTTTAGTGCAGCAACTTCAAACATTTCTAGTTAGTGTAATCTAAGAAGATATACAAATTAGTAGTATCGCTTCATTTCTAAAGTTGTTTGTTTAGAAAACAAACATCTTCATTGCCGAACACTGTACTGTGTGAAATAAGCTAGTTCGGTTCTAGGAATCAGTTGCTTTCCTACGAAGAAGGTTAAGTGCAGCAACTTCAAACCTTCCTTCTTTGTGTAGTCTAACAAGATATACAACATACTAGTTTCGCTTCATTTCTAAAGTCGTTTCTTTAGAAAACAAACATCTTCATTGCGAACACTGTACTGTGTGAAATAAGCTAGTTGGTTCTAGGAATCATTTGCTTTCCTACGAAGAAGGTTTAGTGCAGCAACTTCAAACCTTCCTTGATTGTGTAGTCTTACAAGATGTACAACTTACTAGTTTCGCTTCATTTCTAAAGCAGTTTGTTTAGAAAACATACATCTTCATTGCTGAAAACTGTACTGTGTGAAATAAGTTAGTTCGTTGTAGGAATCAGTTGCTTTCCTCTAGAAGAAGGTTTAGTGCAGCAACTTCAAACATTTCTAGTTAGTGTAATCTAAGAAGATGTACAAATTAGTAGTATCGCTTCATTTCTAAAGTAGTTTGTTTAGAAAACAAACATCTTCATTGCCGAACACTGTACTGTGTGAAATAAGCTAGTTCGGTTCTAGGAATCAGTTGCTTTCCTCTGAAGAAGGTTAAGTGCAGCAACTTCAAACCTTCCTTGTTTGTGTAGTCTAACAAGATGTACAACTTGCTAGTTTCGCTTCATTTCTAAAGTAGTTTCTTTAGAAAACAAACATCTTCATTGCTGAACACTGCACTGTGTGAAATAAGCTAGTTCGGTTCTAGGAATCAGTTGCTTTCCTACGAAGAAGGTTTAGTGCAGCAAGTTCAAACTTTTCTAGTTAGTGTAGTCTAACAAGATGTACAACTTAGTAGTATCGCTTCATTTCTGAACCAGTTTGTTTAGAAAACATACACCTTCATGGCCGAAAACTGTACTGTGTGAAATAAGTTAGTTCGGTTGTAGGAATCAGTTTCTTTCCTACGAAGAAGGTTTAGTGCAGCAACTTCAAACATTTCTAGTTAGTGTAATCTCAGAAGATGTACTAATTAGCAGTATCGCTTCATTTCTAAAGTAGTTTGTTTAGAAAACAAACATCTTCATTGCCGAACACTGTACTGTGTGAAATAAGCTAGTTCGGTTCTAGGAATCAGTTGCTTTCCTACGAAGAAGGTTTAGTGCAGCAACTTCCAACTTTTCTAGTTAGTGTAATCTAAAAAGATGTACAACTTAGTAGTTTCATTTCATTTCTAAAGCAGTTTGTTTAGAAAACATACATCTTCATTGCCAAAAACTGTACTGTGTGAAATAAGTTAGTTCGGTTGTAGGAATCATTTGGTTTCCTACGAAGAAGGTTTAGTTCAGCAACTTCAAACATTTTTAGTTAGTGTAATCTAAGAAGATGTACAAATTAGTAGTATTATTTCATTTCTAAAGTAGTTTGTTTTAGAAAACAAACATCTTCATGGCGAAAACTGTACTGTGTGAAATAAGTTAGTTTGGTTGTAGGAATCAGTTTCTTTCCTACGAAGAAGGTTTAGTGCAGCAACTTCAAACCTTCCTTGATGGTGTAGTCTAACAAGATGTACAACTTACTAGTTTCGCTTCATTTCTAGAGTAGTTTCTTTAGAAAACAAACATCTTCATTGCTGAATACTGTACTGTGTGAAATAAGTTAGTTCGGTTGTAGGAATCAGTTGCTTTCCTACGAAGAAGGTTAAGTGCAGCAACTTCAAACCTTGCTTGTTTGTGTAGTCTAACAAGATGTACAACTTACTAGTTTCACTTCATTTCTAAAGCAGTTTCTTTAGAAAACAAACATCTTCATTGCCGAACACTGTACTGTGTGAAATAAGCTAGTTCGGTTCTAGGAATCAGTTGCTTTCCTACCAAGAAGGTTTAGTGCAGCAAGTTCAAACTTTTCTTCATTAGTGTAATCTAACAAGATGTACAACTTAGTAGTTTCACTTCATTTCTTAAGCAGTTTCTTTAGAAAACAAACATCTTCATTGCGAACACTGTACTGTGTGAAATAAGCTAGTTCGGTTCTAGGAATCAGTTGCTTTCCTACGAAGAAGGTTTAGTGCAGCAACTTCAAACATTTCTAGTTAGTGTAATCTAAGAAGATGTACAAATTAGTAGTATCGCTTCATTTCTAAAGTTGTTTGTTTAGAAAACAAACATCTTCATTGCGAATACTTTACTGTGTGAAATAAGCTAGTTCGGTTGTAGGAATCATTTGCTTTCCTACAAAGAAGGTTTAGTGCAGCAACTTCAAACCTTCCTTGATGGTGTAGTCTAACAAGATGTACAACTTACTATTTTCGCTTCATTTCTAAAGTAGTTTGTTTAGAAAACAAACATCTTCATTGCCGAACACTGTACTGTGTGAAATAAGCTAGTTCGGTTCTAGGAATCAGTTGCTTTCCTACGAAGAAGGTTTAGTGCAGCAAGTTCAAACTTTTCTAGTTAATGTAGTCTAACAAGATGTACAACTTAGTAGTATCGCTTCATTTCTAAAGCAGTTTGTTTAGAAAACATACACCTTCATTGCGAAAACTGTACTGTGTGAAATAAGTTAGTTCGGTTGTAGGAATCAGTTTCTTTCCTACGAAGAAGGTTTAGTGCAGCAACTTCAAACATTTCTAGTTAGTGTAATCTCAGAAGATGTACTAATTAGCAGAATCGCTTCATTTCTAAAGTAGTTTGTTTAGAAAACAAACATCTTCATTGCCGAACACTGTACTGTGTGAAATAAGCTAGTTCGGTTCTAGGAATCAGTTGCTTTCCTACGAAGAAGGTTTAGTGCAGCAAATTCCAACTTTTCTAGTTAGTGTAATCTAAAAAGATGTACAACTTAGTAGTTTCATTTCATTTCTAAAGCAGTTTGTTTAGAAAACATACATCTTCATTGCAGAAAACTGTACTGTGTGAAATAAGTTAGTTCGCTTGTAGGAATCATTTGGTTTCCTACGAAGTAGGTTTTGTTCAGCAACTTCAAACATTTTTAGTTAGTGTAATCTAAGAAGATGTACAAATTAGTAGTATTATTTCATTGCTAAAGTAGTTTGTTTAGAAAGCAAACATCTTCATGGCCGAAAACTGTACTGTGTGAAATAAGTTAGTTCGGTTGTAGGAATCAGTTTCTTTCCTAGGAAGAAGGTTTAGTGCAGCAATTTCAAACCTTCCTTGATGGTGTAGTCTAACAAGATGTACAACTTACTAGTTTCGCTTCATTTCTAAAGTAGTTTCTTTAGAAAACAAACATCTTCATTGCTGAATACTGTACTGTGTGAAATAAGTTAGTTCGGTTGTAGGAATCAGTTGCTTTCCTACGAAGAATGTTAAGTGCAGCAACTTCAAACCTTCCTTGATTGTGTAGTCTTACAAGATGTACAACTTACTAGTTTCGCTTCATTTCTAAAGCAGTTTGTTTAGAAAACATACATCTTCATTGCCGAAAACTGTACTGTGTGAAATGAGTTAGTTCGGCTGTAGGAATCAGTTGCTTTCCTACGAAGAAGGTTTAGTGCAGCAACTTCAAACATTTCTAGTTAGTGTAATCTAAGAAGATGTACAAATTAGTAGTATCGCTTCATTTCTAAAGTAGTTTGTTTAGAAAACAAACATCTTCATTGCCGAACACTGTACTGTGTGAAATAAGCTAGTTCGGTTCTAGGAATCAGTTGCTTTCCTACGAAGAAGGTTAAGTGCAGCAACTTCAAACCTTCCTTGTTTGTGTCGTCTAACAAGATGTACAACTTGCTAGTTTCGCTTCATTTCTAAAGTAGTTTCTTTAGAAAACAAACATCTTCATTGCCGAACACTGTACTGTGTGAAATAAGCTAGTTCGGTTCTAGGAATCAGTTGCTTTCCTACGAAGAAGGTTTAGTGCAGCAAGTTCAAACTTTTCTAGTTAGTGTAGTCTAAGAAGATGTACAACTTAGTAGTATCGCTTCATTTCTGAAGCAGTTTGTTTAGAAAACATACACCTTCATGGCCGAAAACTGTACTGTGTGAAATAAGTTAGTTCGGTTGTAGGAATCAGTTTCTTTCCTACGAAGAAGGTTTAGTGCAGCAACTTCAAACATTTCTAGTTAGTGTAATCTCAGAAGATGTACTAATTAGCAGTATCGCTTCATTTATAAAGTAGTTTGTTTAGAAAACAAACATCTTCATTGCCGAACACTGTACTGTGTGAAATAAGCTAGTTCGGTTCTAGGAATCAGTTGCTTTCCTACGAAGAAGGTTTAGTGAAGCAACTTCCAACTTTTCTAGTTAGTGTAATCTGAAAAGATGTACAACTTAGTAGTTTCATTTCATTTCTAAAGCAGTTTGTTTAGAAAACATACATCTTCATTGCCGAAAACTGTACTGTGTGAAATAAGTTAGTTAGGTTGTAGGAATCATTTGGTTTCCTACGAAGAAGGTTTAGTTCAGCAACTTCAAACATTTTTAGTTAGTGTAATCTAAGAAGATGTACAAATTAGTAGTATTATTTCATTGCTAAAGTAGTTTGTTTAGAAAACAAACATCTTCATGGCCGAAAACTGTACTGTGTGAAATAAGTTAGTTCGGTTGTAGGAATCAGTTTCTTTCCTACGAAGAAGGTTTAGTGCAGCAACTTCAAACCTTCCTTGATGGTGTAGTGTAACAAGATGTACAACTTACTAGTTTCGCTTCATTTCTAAAGTAGTTTCTTTAGAAAACGTACATCTTCATTGCTGAATACTGTACTGTGTGAAATAAGTTAGTTCGGTTGTAGGAATCAGTTGCTTTCCTACGAAGAAGGTTAAGTGCAGCAACTTCAAACCTTGCTTGATTGTGTAGTCTAACAAGATGTACAACTTACTAGTTTCGCTTCATTTCTAGAGTAGTTTCTTTAGAAAACAAACATCTTCATTGCCGAACACTGTACTGTGTGAAATAAGCTAGTTCGGTTCTAGGAATCAGTTGCTTTCCTATGAAGACGGTTTAGTGCAGCAAGTTCAAACTTTTCTCGTTAGTGTAATCTAACAAGATGTACAACTTAGTAGTTTCACTTCATTTCTTAAGCAGTTTCTTTAGGAAACAAACATCTTCATTGCCGAACACTATACTGTGTGAAATAAGCCAGTTCGGTTCTAGGAATCAGTTCCTTTCCTACGAAGAAGGTTTAGTGCAGCAACTTCAAACATTTCTAGTTAGTGTAATCTAAGAAGATGTACAAATTAGTAGTATCGCTTCATTTCTAAAGTTGTTTGTTTAGAAATCAAACATCTTCATTGCCGAATACTTTACTGTGTGAAATAAGCTAGTTCGGTTGTAGGAATCATTTGCTTTCCTACAAAGAAGGTTTAGTGCAGCAACTTCAAACCTTCCTTGATGGTGTAGTCTAACAAGATGTACAACTTACTATTTTCGCTTCATTTCTAAAGTAGTTTGTTTAGAAAACAAACATCTTCATTGCCGAACACTGTACTGTGTGAAATAAGCTAGTTCGGTTCTAGGAATCAGTTGCTTTCCTACGAAGAAGGTTTAGTGCAGCAAGTTCAAACTTTTCTAGTTAATGTAGTCTAAGAAGATGTACAACTTAATAGTATCGCTTCATTTCTGAAGCAGTTTGTTTAGAAAACATACACCTTCATGGCCGAAAACTGTACTGTGTGAAATAAGTTAGTTCGGTTGTAGGAATCAGTTTCTTTCCTACGAAGAAGGTTTAGTGCAGCAACTTCAAACATTTCTAGTTAGTGTAATCTCAGAAGAGGTACTAATTAGCAGAATCGCTTCATTTCTAAAGTAGTTTGTTTAGAAAACAAACATCTTCATTGCCGAACACTGTACTGTGTGAAATAAGCTAGTTCGGTTCTAGGAATCAGTTGCTTTCCTACGAAGAAGGTTTAGTGCAGCAACTTCCAACTTTTCTAGTTAGTGTAATCTAAAAAGATGTACAACTTAGTAGTTTCATTTCATTTCTAAAGCAGTTTGTTTAGAAAACATACATCTTCATTGCCGAAAACTGTACTGTGTGAAATAAGTTAGTTCGGTTGTAGGAATCATTTGGTTTCCTACGAAGAAGGTTTAGTTCAGCAACTTCAAACATTTTTAGTTAGTGTAATCTAAGAAGATGTACAAATTAGTAGTATTATTTCATTGCTAAAGTAGTTTGTTTAGAAAACAAACATCTTCATGGCCGAAAACTGTACTGTGTGAAATAAGTTAGTTCGGTTGTAGGAATCAGTTTCTTTCCTACGAAGAAGGTTTAGTGCAGCAATTTCAAACCTTCCTTGATGGTGTAGTCTAACAAGATGTACAACTTACTAGTTTCGCTTCATTTCTAAAGTAGTTTCTTTAGAAAACAAACATCTTCATTGCTGAATACTGTACTGTGTGAAATAAGTTAGTTCGGTTGTAGGAATCAGTTGCTTTCCTACGAAGAAGGTTAAGTGCAGCAACTTCAAACCTTCCTTGTTTGTGTAGTCTAACAAGATGTACAACTTACTAGTTTCGCTTCATTTCTAGAGTAGTTTCTTTAGAAAACAAACATCTTCATTGCCGAACACTGTACTGTGTGAAATAAGCTAGTTCGGTTCTAGGAATCAGTTGCTTTCCTACGAAGAAGGTTTAGTGCAGCAAGTTCAAACTTTTCTCGTTAGTGTAATCTAACAAGATGTACAACTTAGTAGTTTCACTTCATTTCTTAAGCAGTTTCTTTAGGAAACAAACATCTTCATTGCCGAACACTATACTGTGTGAAATAAGCTGGATTCGTTCTAGGAATCAGTTGCTTTCCTACGAAGAAGGTTTAGTGCAGCAACGTCAAACATTTCTAGTTAGTGTAATCTAAGAAGATGTACAAATTAGTAGTATCGCTTCATTTCTAAAGTTGTTTGTTTAGAAATCAAACATCTTCATTGCCGAATACTTTACTGTGTGAAATAAGCTAGTTCGGTTGTAGGAATCATTTGCTTTCCTACAAAGAAGGTTTAGTGCAGCAACTTCAAACCTTCCTTGATGGTGTAGTCTAACAAGATGTACAACTTACTACTTTCGCTTCATTTCTAAAGGAGTTTCTTTAGAAAACAAACATCTTCATTGCCGCACACTGTACTGTGTGAAATAAGCTAGTTCGGTTCTAGGAATCACTTGCGTTCCTACGAAGAAGGTTTAGTGCAGCAAGTTCAAACTTTTCTAGCTAGTGTAGTCTAACAACATGTACAACTTAGTAGTATCGCTTCATTTCTAAAGCAGTTTGTTTAGAAAACACACATCCTCATTGCCGAACACTGTACTTTGTGAAATAAGCTAGTTCGGTTCTAGGAATCATTTGCTTTCCTACGAAGAAGGTTTAGTGCAGCAACTTCAAACCTTCCTTGATGGTGTAGTCTAACAAGATGTACAACTTAGTAGTTTCACTTCATTTCTTAAGCAGTTTCTTTAGGAAACAAACATATTCATTGCCGAACACTGTTGTGTGTGAAATAAGTTAGTTCGGTTCTAGGAATCAGTTGCTTTCCTACGAAGAAGGTTAAGTGCAGCAACTTCAAACCTTCCTTGTTTGTGTAGTCTAACAAGATGTACAACTTACTAGTTTCGCTTCATTTCTAAAGTAGTTTCTTTAGAAAGCAAACATCTTCATTGTCGAACAATGTACTGTTTGAAATAAGATAGTTCGGTTCTAGGAATCAGTTGCTTTACTACGAAGAAGGTTTAGTGCAGCAAGTTCAAACTTTTCTAGTTAGTGTAATCTAGAAAGATGTACAACTTCGTAGTTTCACTTCATTTCTAAAGCAGTTTGTTTAGAAAACATACATGTTCATTGCCGAAAACTGTACTGTGTGAAATAAGTTAGTTCAGTTGTAGCAATCAGTTGCTTTCCTACGAAGAAGGTTTAGTGCAGCAACTTCAAACATTTCTAGTTAGTGTAATCTAAGAAGATGTACAAATTAGTAGTATCGCTTCATTTCTAAAGTTGTTTGTTTAGAAATCAAACATCTTCATTGCCGAATACTTTACTGTGTGAAATAAGCTAGTTCGGTTCTAGGAATCATTTCCTTTGCTGCAAAGAAGGTTTAGTGCAGCAACTTCAAACCTTCCTTGATGGTGTAGTTTAACAAGATGTACAACGTACTACTTTCGCTTCATTTCTAAAGTAGTTTCTTTAGAAAACAAACATCTTCATTACCGAACACTGTACTGTGTGAAATAAGCTAGTTCGGTTCTAGGAAACAGTTGCTTTCCTACGAAGAAGGTTTAGTGCAGCAAGTTCAAACTTTTCTAGTTAGTGTAATCTAACAAGATATACAAATTAGTAGTACCGCTTCATTTCTAAAGTTGTTTATTTAGAAATCAAACATCTTCATTGCCGAATAATTTACTGTGTGAAATAAGCTAGTTCGGTTCTAGGAATCATTTGCTTTCCTACGAAGAAGGTTTAGTGCAGCAACTTCAAACCTTCCTTGATGGTGTAGTCTAACAAGATGTACAACTTACTACTTTCGCTTCATTTCTAAAGTAGTTTCTTTAGAAAACAAACATCTTCATTGCCGAACACTGTACTGTGTGAAATAAGCTAGTTCGGTTCTAGGAATCAGTTGCTTTCCTACGAAGAAGGTTTAGTGCAGCAAGTTCAAACTTTTCTAGTTAGTGTAATCTAACAAGATGTACAACTTAGTAGTTTCACTTCATTTCTAAAGCAGTTTCTTTAGGAAACAAACATCTTCATTGCCGCAAACTATACTGTGTGAAATAAGTTAGTTGGGTTAGAGGAATCAGTTGCTTTCCTACGAAGAAGGTTAAGTGCAGCAACTTCAAACCTTCCTTGTTTGTGTAGTCTAACAAGATATACAACTTACTAGTTTCGCTTCATTTCTAAAGTAGTTTCTTTAGAAAACAAACATCTTCATTGCCGAACACTGTACTGTGTGAAATAAGCTAGTTCGGTTCTAGGAATCATTTGCTTTCCTACGAAGAAGGTTTACTGCAGCAACTTCAAACCTTCCTTGATTGTGTAGTCTAACAAGATGTACAACTTACTAGTTTCGCTTCATTTCTAAAGCAGTTTGTTTAGAAAACAAACATCTTCATTGCCGAAAACTGTACTGTGTGAAATAAGTTAGTTCGCTGTAGGAATCAGTTGCTTTCCTACGAAGAAGGTTTAGTGCAGCAACTTCAAACATTTCTAGTTAGTGTAATCTAAGAAGATGTACAAATTAGTAGTATCACTTCATTTCTAAAGTAGTTTGTTTAGAAAACAAACATCTTCATTGCCGAACACTTTACTGTGTGAAATAAGCTAGTTCGGTTCTAGGAATCATTTCCTTTCCTACAAAGAAAGTTTGGTGCAGCAACTTCAAACCTTCCTTGATGGTGTAGTCTAACAAGATGTACAACTTACTAGTTTCGCTTCATTTCTAAAGTAGTTTCTTTAGAAAACAAACAGCTTCTTTGCCGAACACTGTACTGTTTGAAATAAGCTAGTTCGGTTCTAGGAATCAGTTGCTTTCCTACGAAGAAGGTTTAGTGCAGCAAGTTCAAACTTTTCTGGTTAGTGTAATCTAACAAGTTGTACAACTTAGTAGTTTCACCTCATTTCTAAAGCAGTTTCTTTAGGAAACAAACATCTTCATTGCCGAAAACTGTATTGTGTGAAATAAGTTAGTTCGGTTGTAGGAATCAGTTGCTCTCCTACGAAGAAGGTTTAGTGCAGCAACTACAAACATTTCTAGTTAGTGTAATCTAACAAGATGTACAAATTAGTAGTATCGCTTCATTTCTAAAGTAGTTTGTTTAGAAAACAAACATCTTCATTGCCGAACACTGTACTGTGTGAAATAAGCTAGTTCGCATCTAGGAATCACTTGCTTTCCTATGAAGAAGGTTTAGTGCATCAAGTTCAAACTTTTCTGGTTAGTGTAATTTAACAAGATGTACACCTTAGTAGTTTCACTTCATTTTTAAAGCAGTTTCTTTAGGAAACAAACATCTTCATTGCCGAACACTGTACTGTTTGAAATAAGTTAGTTCTGTTGTAGGAATCAGTTGCTCTCCCTGAAAGAAGGTTAAGTGCAGCAACTTCAAACCTTCCTTGTTTGTGTAGTCTAACAAAATGTACAACTTACTAGTTTCGCTTCATTTCTAGAGTAGTTTCTTTAGAAAACAAACATCTTCATACCCGAACATTGTACTGTGTGAAATAAGCTCGTTCAGTTCTAGGAATCAGTTGCTTTCCTATGAAGAAGGTTTAGTGCAGCAAGTTCAAACTTTTCTAGTTAGTGTAATCTAAAAAGATGTACAACTTCGTAGTTTCACTTCATTTCTAAAGCAGTTTGTTTAGAAAACATACATCTTCATTGCCGAATACTGTACTGTGTGAAATAAGCTAGTTCGGTTCTAGGAATCAGTTGCTTTCCTACGAAGAAGGTTTAGTGCAGCAACTTCAAACCTTCCTTGTTTGTGTAGTCTAACAATATGTACAACTTCCTAGTTTCGCTTCATTTCTAACGTAGTTTCCTTAGAAAACAAACATTTTCATTGACGAACATTGTACTGCATGAAATAAGCTAGTTCGGTTCTAGGAATCAGTTGATTTCCTATGAAGAAGGTTTAGTGCAGCAAGTTCAAACTTTTCTAGTTGGTGTAATCTAGGAAGATGTACAAATTAGTAGTATCGCTTCATTTCTAAAGCAGTTTGTTTAGAAAACATACATCTTCATTGCCGAAAACTGTACTGTGTGAAATAAGTTAGTTCGGTTGTAGGAATCAGTTGCTTTCCTACGAAGAAGGTTTAGTGCAGCAACTTCAAATATTTGCAGTTAGTGTAATCTAAGAAGGAGTACAAATTAGTAGTATCGCTTCATTTGTAAAGTTGTTTGTTTAGAAAACAAACATCTTCATTTCCGAACACTGTACCGTGTGAAATACGCTAGTTCTATTCTAGGAATCATTTGCTTTCCTACGAAGAAGGTTTAGTGCAGCAACTTCAAACATTTCTAGTTAGTGTAATCTAAGAAGATATACAAATTAGTAGTATCGCTTCATTTCTAAAGTTGTTTGTTTAGAAAACAAACATCTTCATTGCCGAACACTGTACTGTGTGAAATAAGCTAGTTCGGTTCTAGGAATCAGTTGCTTTCCTACGAAGAAGGTTAAGTGCAGCAACTTCAAACCTTCCTTCTTTGTGTAGTCTAACAAGATATACAACATACTAGTTTCGCTTCATTTCTAAAGTCGTTTCTTTAGAAAACAAACATCTTCATTGCCGAACACTGTACTGTGTGAAATAAGCTAGTTCGGTTCTAGGAATCATTTGCTTTCCTACGAAGAAGGTTTAGTGCAGCAACTTCAAACCTTCCTTGATTGTGTAGTCTTACAAGATGTACAACTTACTAGTTTCGCTTCATTTCTAAAGCAGTTTGTTTAGAAAACATACATCTTCATTGCCGAAAACTGTACTGTGTGAAATGAGTTAGTTCGGCTGTAGGAATCAGTTGCTTTCCTACGAAGAAGGTTTAGTGCAGCAACTTCAAACATTTCTAGTTAGTGTAATCTAAGAAGATGTACAAATTAGTAGTATCGCTTCATTTCTAAAGTAGTTTGTTTAGTAAACAAACATCTTCATTGCCGAACACTGTACTGTGTGAAATAAGCTAGTTCGGTTCTAGGAATCAGTTGCTTTCCTACGAAGAAGGTTTAGTGCAGCAACTTCAAACCTTTCCTTGTTTGTGTCGTCTAACAAGATGTACAACTTTAGTAGTTTCACTTCATTTCTAAAGTAGTTTCTTTAGAAAACAAACATCTTCATTGCCGAACACTGTACTGTGTGAAATAAGCTAGTTCGGTTCTAGGAATCAGTTGCTTTCCTACGAAGAAGGTTTAGTGCAGCAAGTTCAAACTTTTCTAGTTAGTGTAGTCTAAGAAGATGTACAACTTAGTAGTATCAAGAAGGTTCATTTCTGAAGTAGTTTGTTTAGAAAACAAACATCTTCATTGCCGAACACTGTACTGTGTGAAATAAGCTAGTTCGTTTCTAGGAATCAGTTTCTTTCCTACGAAGAAGGTTTAGTGCAGCAACTTCAAACCTTCCTTGATGGTGTAGTCTAACAAGATGTACAACTTACTAGTTTCGCTTCATTTCTAAAGTAGTTTCTTTAGAAAACGTACATCTTCATTGCTGAATACTGTACTGTGTGAAATAAGTTAGTTCGGTTGTAGGAATCAGTTGCTTTCCTACTGAAGAAGTTTAAGTGCAGCAACTTCAAACCTTCCTTGTTTGTGTAGTCTAACAAGATGTACAACTTACTAGTTTCGCTTCATTTCTAAAGTTTCTTCTTTAGAAAACAAACATCTTCATTGCCGAACACTGTACTGTGTGAAATAAGCTAGTTCGGTTCTAGGAATCAGTTGCTTTCCTACGAAGAAGGTTTAATGCAGCAAGTTCAAACTTTTCTCGTTAGTGTAATCTAACAAGATGTACAACTTAGTAGTTTCACTTCATTTCTTAAGCAGTTTCTTTAGGAAACAAACATCTTCATTGCCGAACACTATACTGTGTGAAATAAGCTAGCTCGGTTCTAGGAATCAGTTGCTTTCCTACGAAGAGAAGGTTTAGTGCAGCAACGTCAAACATTACTAGTTAGTGTAATCTAAGAAGATGTACAAATTAGTAGTATCGCTTCATTTCTAAAGTTGTTTGTTTAGAAATCAAACATCTTCATTGCCGAATACTTTACTGTGTGAAATAAGCTAGTTCGGTTGTAGGAATCATTTGCTTTCCTACAAAGAAGGTTTAGTGCAGCAACTTCAAACCTTCCTTGATGGTGTAGTCCAACAAGATGTACAACTTACTACTTTCGCTTCATTTCTAAAGTAGTTTCTTTAGAAAACAAACATCTTCATTGCCGCACACTGTACTGTGTGAAATAAGATAGTTCTGTTCTAGGAATCACTTGCGTTCCTACGAAGAAGGTTTAGTGCAGCAAGTTCAAACTTTTCTAGCTAGTGTAGTCTAACAACATGTACAACTTAGTAGTATCGCTTCATTTCTAAAGCAGTTTGTTTAGAAAACACACATCCTCATTGCCGAACACTGTACTTTGTGAAATAAGCTAGTTCGGTTCTAGGAATCATTTGCTTTCCTACGAAGAAGGTTTAGTGCAGCAACTTCAAACCTTCCTTGATGGTGTAGTCTAACAAGATGTACAACTTAGTAGTTTCACTTCATTTCTTAAGCAGTTTCTTTAGGAAACAAACATATTCATTGCCGAACACAGTAGTGTGTGAAATAAGTTAGTTCGGTTCTAGGAATCAGTTGCTTTCCTACGAAGAAGGTTAAGTGCAGCAACTTCAAACATTCCTTGTTTGTGTAGTCTAACAAGATGTACAACTTACTAGTTTCGCTTCATTTCTAAAGTAGTTTCTTTAGAAAGCAAACATCTTCATTGTCGAACAATGTACTGTGTGAAATAAGATAGTTCGGTTCTAGAAATCAGTTGCTTTCCTAGGAAGAAGGTTTAGTGCAGCAAGTTCAAACTTTTCTACTTAGTGTAGTCTAACAAGATGTACAACTTAGTAGTATCGGTTCATTTCTAAAGCAGTTTGTTTAGAAAACATACATCTTCATTGCCGAAAACTTTACTGTGTGAAATAAGGTAGTTCGGTTGTAGGAATCAGTTGCTTTCCTACTTAAGAAGGTTTAGTGCAGCAACTTCAAACCTTCCTTGTTTGTGTAGTCTAACAAGGTGTACAACTTACTAGTTTCGCTTCATTTCTAAAGTAGTTTCTTTAGAAAACATACATCTTCATTGCCGAATACTGTACTGTGTGAAATAAGTTAGTTCGGTTGTAGGAATCAGTTGCTTTCCTACGAAGAAGGTTAAGTTCAGCAACTTCAAACCTTCCTTGTTTGTGTACTCTAACAAGATGTACAACTTACTAGTTTCGCTTCATTTCTAAAGCAGTTTCTTTAGAAAACAAACATCTTCAATGCCGAACACTGTACTGTGTGAAATAAGCTAGTTCGGTTCTAGGAATCACTTGCTTTCCTACGAAGAAGGTTTAGTGCAGCAAGTTCAAACTTTTCTAGTTAGTGTAATCTAACAAGATGTACAACTTAGTAGTTTCACTTCATTTCTAAAGCAGTTTCTTTAGGAAACAAACATCTTCATTGCCGCAAACTATACTGTGTGAAATAAGTTAGTTGGGTTAGAGGAATCAGTTGCTTTCCTACGAAGAAGGTTAAGTGCAGCAACTTCACACCTTCCTTGTTTGTGGAGTCTAACAAGATATACAACTTACTAGTTTCGCTTCATTTCTAAAGTAGTTTCTTTAGAAAACAAACATCTTCATTGCCGAACACTGTACTCTGTGAAATAAGCTAGTTCGGTTCTAGGAATCATTTGCTTTCCTACGAAGAAGGTTTACTGCAGCAACTTCAAACCTTCCTTGATTGTGTAGTCTAACAAGATGTACAACTTACTAGTTTCGCTTCATTTCTAAAGCAGTTTGTTTAGAAAACAAACATCTTCATTGCCGAAAACTGTACTGTGTGAAATAAGTTAGTTCGGTTGTAGGAATCAGTTGCTTTCCCTCTGAAGAAGGTTTAGTGCAGCAACTTCAAACATTTCTAGTTAGTGTAATCTAAGAAGATGTACAAATTAGTAGTATCACTTCATTTCTAAAGTAGTTTGTTTAGAAAACAAACATCTTCATTGCCGAACACTTTACTGTGTGAAATAAGCTAGTTCGGTTCTAGGAATCATTTGCTTTCCTACAAAGAAAGTTTGGTGCAGCAACTTCAAACCTTCCTTGATGGTGTAGTCTAACAAGATGTACAACTTACTAGTTTCGCTTCATTTCTAAAGTAGTTTCTTTAGAAAACAAACATCTTCATTTGCGAACACTGTACTGTTTGAAATAAGCTAGTTCGGTTCTAGGAATCAGTTGCGTTCCCTACGAAGAAGGTTTAGTGCAGCAAGTTCAAACTTTTCTGGTTAGTGTAATCTAACAAGTTGTACAACTTAGTAGTTTCACCTCATTTCTAAAGCAGTTTCTTTAGGAAACAAACATCTTCATTGCCGAAAACTGTATTGTGTGAAATAAGTTAGTTCGGTTGTAGGAATCAGTTGCTCTCCTACGAAGAAGGTTTAGTGCAGCAACTACAAACATTTCTAGTTAGTGTAATCTAACAAGATGTACAAATTAGTAGTATCGCTTCATTTCTAAAGTAGTTTGTTTAGAAAACAAACATCTTCATTGCCGAACACTGTACTGTGTGAAATAAGCTAGTTCGCATCTAGGAATCACTTGCTTTCCTATGAAGAAGGTTTAGTGCATCAAGTTCAAACTTTTCTGGTTAGTGTAATTTAACAAGATGTACACCTTAGTAGTTTCACTTCATTTCTAAAGCAGTTTCTTTAGGAAACAAACATCTTCATTGCTGAACACTGTACTGTTTGAAATAAGTTAGTTCTGTTGTAGGAATCAGTTGCTCTCCTACGAAGAAGGTTAAGTGCAGCAACTTCAAACCTTCCTTGTTTGTGTAGTCTAACAAAATGTACAACTTACTAGTTTCGCTTCATTTCTAGAGTAGTTTCTTTAGAAAACAAACATCTTCATTCCCGAACACTGTACTGTGTGAAATAAGCTCGTTCAGTTCTAGGAATCAGTTGCTTTCCTATGAAGAAGGTTTAGTGCAGCAAGTTCAAACTTTTCTAGTTAGTGTAATCTAAAAAGATGTACAACTTCGTAGTTTCACTTCATTTCTAAAGCAGTTTGTTTAGAAAACATACATCTTCATTGCCGAATACTGTACTGTGTGAAATAAGCTAGTTCGGTTCTAGGAATCAGTTGCTTTCCTACGAAGAAGGTTTAGTGCAGCAACTTCAAACCTTCCTTGTTTGTGTAGTCTAACAATATGAACAACTTCCTAGTTTCGCTTCATTTCTAACGTAGTTTCCTAAGAAAACAAACATTTTCATTGACGAACATTGTACTGCATGAAATAAGCTAGTTCGGTTCTAGGAATCAGTTGATTTCCTATGAAGAAGGTTTAGTGCAGCAAGTTCAAACTTTTCTAGTTGGTGTAATCTAAGAAGATGTACAAATTAGTAGTATCGCTTCATTTCTAAAGCAGTTTGTTTAGAAAACATACATCTTCATTGCCGAAAACTGTACTGTGTGAAATAAGTTAGTTCGGTTGTAGGAATCAGTTGCTTTCCTACGAAGAAGGTTTAGTGCAGCAACTTCAAATATTTGCAGTTAGTGTAATCTAAGAAGATGTACAAATTAGTAGTATCGCTTCATTTGTAAAGTTGTTTGTTTAGAAAACAAACATCTTCATTTCGAACACTGTACTGTGTGAAATAAGCTAGTTCTATTCTAGGAATCATTTGCTTTCCTACGAAGAAGGTTTAGTGCAGCAACTTCAAACATTTCTAGTTAGTGTAATCTAAGAAGATATACAAATTAGTAGTATCGCTTCATTTCTAAAGTTGTTTGTTTAGAAAACAAACATCTTCATTGCCAAACACTGTACTGTGTGAAATAAGCTAGTTCGGTTTAGGAATCAGTTGCTTTCCTACGAAGAAGGTTAAGTGCAGCAACTTCAAACCTTCCTTGTTTGTGTAGTCTAACAAGATATACAACATACTAGTTTCGCTTCATTTCTAAAGTCGTTTCTTTAGAAAACAAACATCTTCATTGCCGAACACTGTACTGTGTGAAATAAGCTAGTTCGGTTCTAGGAATCATTTGCTTTCCTACGAAGAAGGTTTAGTGCAGCAACTTCAAACCTTCCTTGATTGTGTAGTCTAACAAGATGTACAACTTACTAGTTTCGCTTCATTTCTAAAGCAGTTTGTTTAGAAAACATACATCTTCATTGCCGAAAACTGTACTGTGTGAAATGAGTTAGTTCGGCTGTAGGAATCAGTTGCTTTCCTACGAAGAAGGTTTAGTGCAGCAACTTCAAACATTTCTAGTTAGTGTAATCTAAGAAGATGTACAAATTAGTAGTATCGCTTCATTTCTAAAGTAGTTTGTTTAGTAAACAAACATCTTCATTGCCGAACACTGTACTGTGTGAAATAAGCTAGTTCGGTTCTAGGAATCAGTTGCTTTCCTACGAAGAAGGTTAAGTGCAGCAACTTCAAACCTTCCTTGTTTGTGTCGTCTAACAAGATGTACAACTTGCTAGTTTCGCTTCATTTCTAAAGTAGTTTCTTTAGAAAACAAACATCTTCATTGCCGAACACTGTACTGTGTGAAATAAGCTAGTTCGGTTCTAGGAATCAGTTGCTTTCCTACGAAGAAGGTTTAGTGCAGCAAGTTCAAACTTTTCTAGTTAGTGTAGTCTAAGAAGATGTACAACTTAGTAGTATCGCTTCATTTCTGAAGTAGTTTGTTTAGAAAACAAACATCTTCATTGCCGAACACTGTACTGTGTGAAATAAGCTAGTTCGGTTCTAGGAATCAGTTTCTTTCCTACGAAGAAGGTTTAGTGCAGCAACTTCAAACCTTCCTTGATGGTGTAGTCTAACAAGATGTACAACTTACTAGTTTCGCTTCATTTCTAAAGTAGTTTCTTTAGAAAACGTACATCTTCATTGCTGAATACTGTACTGTGTGAAATAAGTTAGTTCGGTTGTAGGAATCAGTTGCTTTCCTACGAAGAAGGTTAAGTGCAGCAACTTCAAACCTTCCTTGTTTGTGTAGTCTAACAAGATGTACAACTTACTAGTTTCGCTTCATTTCTAGAGTAGTTTCTTTAGAAAACAAACATCTTCATTGCCGAACACTGTACTGTGTGAAATAAGCTAGTTCGGTTCTAGGAATCAGTTGCTTTCCTACGAAGATGGTTTAATGCAGCAAGTTCAAACTTTTCTCGTTAGTGTAATCTAACAAGATGTACAACTTAGTAGTTTCACTTCATTTCTTAAGCAGTTTCTTTAGGAAACAAACATCTTCATTGCCGAACACTATACTGTGTGAAATAAGCTAGTTCGGTTCTAGGAATCAGTTGCTTTCCTACGAAGAAGGTTTAGTGCAGCAACGTCAAACATTACTAGTTAGTGTAATCTAAGAAGATGTACAAATTAGTAGTATCGCTTCATTTCTAAAGTTGTTTGTTTAGAAATCAAACATCTTCATTGCCGAATACTTTACTGTGTGAAATAAGCTAGTTCGGTTGTAGGAATCATTTGCTTTCCTACAAAGAAGGTTTAGTGCAGCAACTTCAAACCTTCCTTGATGGTGTAGTCCAACAAGATGTACAACTTACTACTTTCGCTTCATTTCTAAAGTAGTTTCTTTAGAAAACAAACATCTTCATTGCCGCACACTGTACTGTGTGAAATAAGCTAGTTCGGTTCTAGGAATCACTTGCGTTCCTACGAAGAAGGTTTAGTGCAGCAAGTTCAAACTTTTCTAGCTAGTGTAGTCTAACAACATGTACAACTTAGTAGTATCGCTTCATTTCTAAAGCAGTTTGTTTAGAAAACACACATCCTCATTGCCGAACACTGTACTTTGTGAAATAAGCTTAGTTCGGTTCTAGGAATCATTTGCTTTCCTACGAAGAAGGTTTAGTGCAGCAACTTCAAACCTTCCTTGATGGTGTAGTCTAACAAGATGTACAACTTAGTAGTTTCACTTCATTTCTTAAGCAGTTTCTTTAGGAAACAAACATATTCATTGCCGAACACAGTAGTGTGTGAAATAAGTTAGTTCGGTTCTAGGAATCAGTTGCTTTCCCTACGAAGAAGGTTAAGTGCAGCAACTTCAAACATTCCTTGTTTGTGTAGTCTAACAAGATGTACAACTTACTAGTTTCGCTTCATTTCTAAAGTAGTTTCTTTAGAAAGCAAACATCTTCATTGTCGAACAATGTACTGTGTGAAATAAGATAGTTCGGTTCTAGGAATCAGTTGCTTTCCTAGGAAGAAGGTTTAGTGCAGCAAGTTCAAACTTTTCTACTTAGTGTAGTCTAACAAGATGTACAACTTAGTAGTATCGGTTCATTTCTAAAGCAGTTTGTTTAGAAAACATACATCTTCATTGCCGAAAACTGTACTGTGTGAAATAAGGTAGTTCGGTTGTAGGAATCAGTTGCTTTCCTACGAAGAAGGTTTAGTGCAGCAACTTCAAACCTTCCTTGTTTGTGTAGTCTAACAAGATGTACAACTTACTAGTTTCGCTTCATTTCTAAAGTAGTTTCTTTAGAAAACATACATCTTCATTGCCGAATACTGTACTGTGTGAAATAAGTTAGTTCGGTTGTAGGAATCAGTTGCTTTCCTACGAAGAAGGTTAAGTTCAGCAACTTCAAACCTTCCTTGTTTGTGTACTCTAACAAGATGTACAACTTACTAGTTTCGCTTCATTTCTAAAGTATTTTCTTTAGAAAACAAACATCTTCAATGCCGAACAATGTACTGTGTGAAATAAGCTAGTTCGGTTCTAGGAATCACTTGCTTTCCTACGAAGAAGGTTTAGTGCAGCAAGTTCAAACTTTTCTAGTTAGTGTAGTCTAACAAGATGTACAACTTAGTAGTACCACTTCATTTCTAAAGCAGTTTATTTAAAAAACATACATCTTCATTGCCGAAAACTGTACTGTGTGAAATAAGTTAGTTCGGTTGTAGGAATCAGTTGCTTTACTACGAAGAAGGTTTAGTGCAGCAACTTCAAACATTTATCGTTAGTGTAATCTAAGAAGATGTACAAATTAGTAGTTTCGCTTCATTTCTAAAGTAGTTTGTTTAGTAAACAAACATCTTCATTGCCGAACACTGTACTGTGTGAAATAAGCTAGTTCGGTTCTAGGAATCAGTTGTTTTCCTACGAAGAAGGTTTAGTGCAGCAACTTCAAACCTTCCTTGTTTGTGTAGTCTAACAAGATGTACAACTTACTAGTTTCGCTTCATTTCTAAAGTAGTTTCTTTAGAAAACAAACATCTTCATTCCCGAGCACTGTACTGTGTGAAATAAGCTTGTTCGGTTCTAGGAATCAGTTGCTTTCCTATGAAGAAGGTTTAGTGCAGCAAGTTCAAACTTTTCTAGTTAGTGTAATCTAAAAAGATGTACAACTTCGTATTTTCACTTCATTTCTAAAGCAGTTTGTTTAGAAAACATACATCTTCATTGCCGAAAACTGTACTGTGTGAAATAAGTTAGTTCGGTTGTAGGAATCAGTTGCTTTCCTACGAAGAAGGTTTAGTGCAGCAACTTCAAACATTTCTAGTTAGTGTAATCTAAGAAGATATACAAATTAGTAGTATCACTTCATTTCTAAAGAAGTTAGTTTAGAAAACAAACATCTTCATTGCCGAATACTGTACTGTGTGAAATAAGCTAGTTCGGTTCTAGGAATCAGTTGCTTTCCTACGAAGAAGGTTTAGTGCAGCAACTTCAAACCTTCCTTGTTTGTGTAGTCTAACAATATGTACAACTTCCTAGTTTCGCTTCATTTCTAACGTAGTTTCTTTAGAAAACAAACATTTTCATTGACGAACACTGTACTGTATGAAATAAGCTAGTTCGGTTCTAGGAATCAGTTGATTTCCTACGAAGAAGGTTTAGTGCAGCAAGTTCAAACTTTTCTAGTAAGTGTAATCTAAGAAGATGTACCAATTAGTAGTATCGCTTCATTTCTAAAGCAGTTTGTTTAGAAAACATACATCTTCATTGCCGAAAACTGTACTGTGTGAAATAAGTTAGTTCGGTTGTAGGAATCAGTTGCTTTCCTAGGAAGAAGGTTTAGTGCAGCAAGTTCAAACTTTTCTACTTAGTGTAGTCTAACAAGATGTACAACTTAGTAGTATCGGTTCATTTCTAAAGCAGTTTGTTTAGAAAACATACATCTTCATTGCCGAAAACTTTACTGTGTGAAATAAGGTAGTTCGGTTGTAGGAATCAGTTTCTTTCCTACGAAGAAGGTTTAGTGCAGCAAATTCAAACCTTCCTTGTTTGTGTAGTCTAACAAGGTGTACAACTTACTAGTTTCGCTTCATTTCTAAAGTAGTTTCTTTAGAAAACATACATCTTCATTGCCGAATACTGTACTGTGTGAAATAAGTTAGTTCGGTTGTAGGAATCAGTTGCTTTCCTACGAAGAAGGTTAAGTTCAGCAACTTCAAACCTTCCTTGTTTGTGTACTCTAACAAGATGTATAACTTACTAGGTTCGCTTCATTTCTAAAGCAGTTTCTTTAGAAAACAAACATCTTCATTGCCGAACACTGTACTCTGTGAAATAAGCTAGTTCGGTTCTAGGAATCAGTTGCTTTCTTAGGAAGACAGTTTGGTGCAGCAAGTTCAAACTTTTCTAGTTAGTGTATTCTAAAAAGATGTACAACATCGTAGTTCCACTTCATTTCTAAAGTAGTTTGTTTAGAAAACATACATCTTCATTGCCGAATACTGTACTGTGTGAAATAAGGTAGTTCGGTTGTAGGAATCAGTTGCTTTCCTACGAAGAAGGTTTAGTGCAGCAATTTCAAACATTTTTAGTTAGTGTAATCTAAGAAGATGTACAAATTAGTAGTATCGCTTCATTTCTAAAGTAGTTTTTTAGAAAACAAACATCTTCATTGCCGAACACTGTACTGTGTGAAATAAGCTAGTTCGGTTCTAGGAATCAGTTGCTTTCCTACGAAGAAGGTTAAGTGCAGCAACTTCAAACCTTCCTTGTTTGTGTAGTCTAACAAGATGTACAACTTACTAGTTTCGCTTCATTTCTAAAGTAGTTTCTTTAGAAAACATACATCTTCCTTGCCAAAAACTGTACTGTGTGAAATAAGTTCGGTTGTAGGAATCAGTTGCTTTCCTACGAAGAAGGTTAAGTGCAGCAACTTCAAACCTTCCTTGTTTGTGTAGTCTAACAAGATGTACAACTTACTACTTTCGCTTCATTTCTAAAGTAGTTTCTTTAGAAAACATACATCTTCATTGCCGAAAACTGTACTGTGTGAAATAAGTTAGTTCGGTTGTAGGATTCAGTTGCTTTCCTACGAAGAAGGTTAAGTGCAGCAACTTCAAACCTTCCTTGTTTGTGTAGTCTAACAAGATGTACAACTTACTAGTTTCGCTTCATTTCTAAAGCAGTTTGTTTAGAAAACAAACATCTTCATTGCCGAACACTTTACTGTGTGAAATAAGCTAGTTCGGTTCTAGGAATCACTTGCTTTCCTACGAAGAAGGTTTAGTGCAGCAAGTTCAAACTTTTCTGGTTAGTGTAATCTAACAAGATGTACAACTTAGTAGTTTCACTTCATTTCTAAAGCAGTTTCCTTAGGAAACAAACATCTTCATTCCCGAACACTGTACTGTGTGAAATAACTTAGTTCGGTTGTAGGAATCAGTTGCTTTCCTACGAAGAAGGTTAAGTGCAGCAACTTCAAACCTTCCTTGTTTGTGTAGTCTAACAAGATGTACAACTTACTAGTTTCGCTTCATTTCTAAAGTAGTTTCTTTAGAAAACAAACATCTTCATTGCCGAACACTGTACTGTGTGAAATAAGCTAGTTCGGTTCTAGGAATCAGTTGCTTTCCTACGAAGAAGGTTTAGTGCAGCAAGTTCAAACTTTTCTACTTAGTGTAGTCTAACAAGATGTACAACTTAGTAGTATCGCTTCATTTCTAAAGCAGTTTGTTTAGAAAACATACATCTTCATTGCCGAAAACTGTACAGTGTGAAATAAGTTAGTTCGGTTGTAGGAATCAGTTGCTCTCCTAGGAAGAAGGTTTAGTGCAGCAAGTTCAAACTTTTCTACTTAGTGTAGTCTAACAAGATGTACAACTTAGTAGTATCGGTTCATTTCTAAAGCAGTTTGTTTAGAAAACATACATCTTCATTGCCGAAAACTTTACTGTGTGAAATAAGGTAGTTCGGTTGTAGGAATCAGTTGCTTTCCTACGAAGAAGGTTTAGTGCAGCAACTTCAAACCTTCCTTGTTTGTGTAGTCTAACAAGGTGTACAACTTACTAGTTTCGCTTCATTTCTAAAGTAGTTTCTTTAGAAAACATATATCTTCATTGCCGAATACTGTACTGTGTGAAATAAGTTAGTTCGGTTGTAGGAATCAGTTGCATTCCTACGAAGAAGGTTAAGTTCAGCAACTTCAAACCTTCCTTGTTTGTGTACTCTAACAAGATGTACAACTTACTAGTTTCGCTTCATTTCTAAAGTAGTTTCTTTAGAAAACAAACATCATCATTGCCGAACACTGTACTGTGTGAAATAAGCTTGTTCGGTTCTAGGAATCAGTTGCTTTCCTATGAAGAAGGTTTAGTGCAGCAAGTTCAAACTTTTCTAGTTAGTGTAATCTAAAAAGATGTACAACTTCGTATTTTCACTTCATTTCTAAAGCAGTTTGTTTAGAAAACATACATCTTCATTGCCGAAAACTGTACTGTGTGAAATAAGTTAGTTCGGTTCTAGGAATCAGTTGCTTTCCTACGAAGAAGGTTTAGTGCAGCAACTTCAAACATTTCTAGTTAGTGTAATCTAAGAAGATGTACAAATTAGTAGTATCACTTCATTTCTAAAGAAGTTTGTTTAGAAAACAAACATCTTCATTGCCGAATACTGTACTGTGTGAAATAAGCTAGTTCGGTTCTAGGAATCAGTTGCTTTCCTACGAAGAAGGTTTAGTGCAGCAACTTCAAACCTTCCTTGTTTGTGTAGTCTAACAATATGTACAACTTCCTAGTTTCGCTTCATTTCTAACGTAGTTTCTTTAGAAAACAAACATTTTCATTGACGAACACTGTACTGTATGAAATAAGCTAGTTCGGTTCTAGGAATCAGTTGATTTCCTACGAAGAAGGTTTAGTGCAGCAAGTTCAAACTTTTCTAGTAAGTGTAATCTAAGAAGATGTACCAATTAGTAGTATCGCTTCATTTCTAAAGCAGTTTGTTTAGAAAACATACATCTTCATTGCCGAAAACTGTACTGTGTGAAATAAGTTAGTTCGGTTGTAGGAAGCAGTTGCTTTCGTAGGAAGAAGATTTAGTGCAGCAAGTTCAAACTTTTCTACTTAGTGTAGTCTAACAAGATGTACAACTTAGTAGTATCGGTTCATTTCTAAAGCAGTTTGTTTAGAAAACATACATCTTCATTGCCGAAAACTTTACTGTGTGAAATAAGGTAGTTCGGTTGTAGGAATCAGTTGCTTTCCTACGAAGAAGGTTTAGTGCAGGAAATTCAAACCTTCCTTGTTTGTGTAGTCTAACAAGGTGTACAACTTACTAGTTTCGCTTCATTTCTAAAGTAGTTTCTTTAGAAAACATACATCTTCATTGCCGAATACTGTACTGTGTGAAATAAGTTAGTTCGGTTGTAGGAATCAGTTGCTTTCCTACGAATAAGGTTAAGTTCAGCAACTTCAAACCTTCCTTGTTTGTGTACTCTAACAAGATGTACAACTTACTAGTTTCGCTTCATTTCTAAAGTAGTTTCTTTAGAAAACAAACATCTTCATTGCCGAACACTGTACTCTGTGAAATAAGCTAGTTCGGTTCTAGGAATCAGTTGCTTTCTTAGGAAGAAGGTTTAGTGCAGCAAGTTCAAACTTTTCTAGTTAGTGTATTCTAAAAAGATGTACAACATCGTAGTTCCACTTCATTTCTAAAGTAGTTTGTTTAGAAAACATACATCTTCATTGCCGAATACTGTACTGTGTGAAATAAGGTAGTTCGGTTGTAGGAATCAGTTGCTTTCCTACGAAGAAGGTTTAGTGCAGCAATTTCAAACATTTTTAGTTAGTGTAATCTAAGAAGATGTACAAATTAGTAGTATCGCTTCATTTCTAAAGTAGTTTTTTTAGAAAACAAACATCTTCATTGCCGAACACTGTACTGTGTGAAATAAGCTAGTTCGGTTCTAGGAATCAGTTGCTTTCCTACGAAGAAGGTTAAGTGCAGCAACTTCAAACCTTCCTTGTTTGTGTAGTCTAACAAGATGTACAACTTACTAGTTTCGCTTCATTTCTAAAGTAGTTTCTTTAGAAAACATACATCTTCCTTGCCAAAAACTGTACTGTGTGAAATAAGTTCGGTTGTAGGAATCAGTTGCTTTCCTACGAAGAAGGTTAAGTGCAGCAACTTCAAACCTTCCTTGTTTGTGTAGTCTAACAAAATGTACAACTTACTAGTTTCGCTTCATTTCTAAAGCAGTTTGTTTAGAAAACAAACATCTTCATTGCCGAACACTTTACTGTGTGAAATAAGCTAGTTCGGTTCTAGGAATCAGTTGCTTTCCTACGAAGAAGTTTTAGTGCAGCAACTTCAAACCTTCCTTGATTGTGTAGTCTAACAAGATGTACAACTTACTAGTTTTGCTTCATTTCTAAAGCAGTTTGTTTAGAAAACAAACATCTTCATTGCCGAACACTGTACTGTGTGAAATAAGTTAGTTCGGCTGTAGGAATCAGTTGCTTTCCTACGAAGAAGGTTTAGGCAGCAACTTCAAACATTTCTAGTTAGTGTAATCTAAGAAGATGTACAAATTAGTAGTATCGCTTCATTTCTGAAGTAGTTTGTTTAGACAACAAACATCTTCATTGCCGAACACTGTACTGTGTGAAATAAGCTAGTTCGGTTCTAGGAATCAGTTGCTTTCCTACGAAGAAGGTTAAGTGCAGCAACTTCAAACCTTCCTTGTTTGTGTAGTCTAACAAGATGTACAACTTACTAGTTTCGCTTCATTTCTAAAGTAGTTTCTTTAGAACACATACATCTTCCTTGCCAAAAACTGTACTGTGTGAAATAAGTTCGGTTGTAGGAATCAGTTGCTTTCCTACGAAGAAGGTTAAGTGCAGCAACTTCAAACCTTCCTTGTTTGTGTAGTCTAACAAGATGTACAACTTACTAGTTTCGCGTCATTTCTGAAGTAGTTTCTTTAGAAAACAAACATCTTCATTGCCGAACACTGTACTGTGTGAAATAAGCTAGTTCGGTTCTAGGAATCAGTTGCTTTATTACGATGAAGATTTAGTGTAGCAAGTTCAAACTTTTCTAGTTAGTGTAATCTAACAAGATGTACAACTTAGTAGTTTCACTTCATATCTAAAGCAGTTTCTTTAGGAAACAAACATCTTCATTGCCGAACACTGTACTGTGTGAAATAAGTTAGTTCGGTTAGAGGAATCAGTTGCTTTCCTATGAAGAAGGTTAAGTGCAGCAACTTCAAACCTTCATTGTTTGTGTAGTCTAACAAGATGTACAACTTACTTGTTTCGCTTCATTTCTAAAGTAGTTTCTTTAGAAAACAAACATCTTCATTGCCGAACACTGTACTGTGTGAAATAAGCTAGTTCGGTTATAGGAATCAGTTGCTTTCCTACGAAGAAGGTTTAATGCAGCAAGTTCAAACTTTTCTACTTAGGGTAGTCTAACAAGATGTACAAATTAGTAGTATCGCTTCATTTCTAAAGTAGTTTCTTTAGAAAACATACATCTTCATTGCCGAAAACTGTACTGTGTGAAATAAGTTAGTTCGGTTGTAGGAATCAGTTGCTTTCCTACGAAGAAGGTTAAGTGCAGCAACTTCAAACCTTCCTTGTTGGTGTAGTCTAACAAGATGTACAACTTACTAGTTTCGCTTCATTTCCAAAGCAGTTTGTTTAGAAAACAAACATCTTCATTGCCGAACACTTTACTGTGTGAAATAAGCTAGTTCGGTTCTTGGAATCACTTGCTTTCCTACGAACAAGGTTTAGTGCAGCAACTTCAAACATTTTTAGTTAGTGTAATCTAAGAAGATGTACAAATTAGTAGTATCGCTTCATTTCTAAAGTAGTTTGTTTAGAAAACAAACATCTTCATTGCCGAACACTGTACTGTGTGAAATAAGCTAGTTCGGTTCTAGGAATCAGTTGCTTTCCTACGAAGAAGGTTAAGTGCAGCAACTTCAAACCTTCCTTGTTTGTGTAGTCTAACAATATGTACAACTTACTAGTTTTGTTTCATTTATAAAGTAGTTTCTTTAGAAAACAAACATCTTCATTGCCGAACACTGTACTGTGTGAAATAAGTTAGTTCGGTTGTAGGATTCAGTTGCTTTCCTACGAAGAAGGTTAAGTGCAGCAACTTCAAACCTTCCTTGTTTGTGTAGTCTAACAAAATGTACAACTTACTAGTTTCGCTTCATTTCTAAAGTAGTTTCTTTAGAAAACAAACATCTTCATTGCCGAACACTGTACTGTGTGAAATAAGCTAGTTCGGTTCTAGGAATCAGTTGCTTTCCTACGAAGACGGTTTAGTGCAGCAAGTTCAAACTTTTCTCGTTAGTGTAATCTAACAAGATGTACAACTTAGTAGTTTCACTTCATTTCTTAAGCAGTTTCTTTAGGAAACAAACATCTTCATTGCCGAACACTATACTGTGTGAAATAAGCTAGTTCGGTTCTAGGAATCAGTTGCTTTCCTACGAAGAAGGTTTAGTGCAGCAACTTCAAACATTTCTAGTTAGTGTAATCTAAGAAGATGTACAAATTAGTAGTATCGCTTCATTTCTAAAGCAGTTTGTTTAGAAAACATCCATCTTCATTGCCGAAAACGGTACTGTGTGAAATAAGTTAGTTCGGTTGTAGGAATCAGTTGCTTTCCTACGAAGAAGGTTAAGTGCAGCAACTTCAAATCTTCCTTGTTTGTTTAGTCTAACAAGATGTACAACTTACTAGTTTCGCTTCATTTCTAAAGTAGTTTCTTTAGAAAACAAACATCTTCATTGCCGAACACTGTACTGTGTGAAATAAGCTAGTTCGGTTCTAGGAATCAGTTGCATTACTACGATGAAGGTTTAGTGTAGCAAGTTCAAACTTTTCTAGTTAGTGTAATGTAACAAGATGTACAACTTAGTAGTTTCACTTCATATCTAAAGCAGTTTCTTTAGGAAACAAACATCTTCATTGCCGAACACTGTACTGTGTGAAATAAGTTACTTGGGTTAGAGGAATCAGTTGCTTTCCTACGAAGAAGGTTAAGTGCAGCAACTTCAAACCTTCATTGTTTGTGTAGTCTAACAAGATGTACAACTTACTTGTTTCGCTTCATTTCTAAAGTAGTTTCTTTAGAAAACAAACATCTTCATTGCCGAACACTGTACTGTGTGAAATAAGCTAGTTCGGTTCTAGGAATCAGTTGCTTTCCTACGAAGAAGGTTTAGTGCAGCAAGTTCAAACTTTTCTACTTAGTGTATTCTAACAAGATGTACAAATTAGTAGTATCGCTTCATTTCTAAAGCAGTTTGTTTAGAAAACATACATCTTCATTTCCGAAAACTGTACTGTGTGAAATAAGTTAGTTCGGTTGTAGGAATCAGTGCTTTCCTATGAAGAAGGTTTAGTGCAGCAACTTCAAACATTTCTAGTTAGTGTAATCTAAGAAGATGTACAAATTAGTAGTATCGCTTCATTTCTAAAGTAGTTTGTTTAGAAAAGAAACATCTTCATTGCCGAACACTGTACTGTGTGAAATAAGCTAGTTCGGTTCTAGGAATCAGTTGCTTTCCTAAGAAGAAGGTTAAGTTCAGCAACTTCAAACCTTCCTTGTTTGTGTACTCTAACAAGATGTACAACTTACTAGTTTCGCTTCATTTCTAAAGTAGTTTCTTTAGAAAACAAACATCTTCATTGCCGAACACTGTACTCTGTGAAATAAGCTAGTTCGGTTCTAGGAATCAGTTGCTTTCTTAGGAAGAAGGTTTAGTGCAGCAAGTTCAAACTTTTCTAGTTAGTGTATTCTAAAAAGATGTACAACATCGTAGTTCCACTTCATTTCTAAAGTAGTTTGTTTAGAAAACATACATCTTCATTGCCGAATACTGTACTGTGTGAAATAAGGTAGTTCGGTTGTAGGAATCATTTCCTTTCCTACGAAGAAGGTTTAGTGCAGCAATTTCAAACATTTTTAGTTAGTGTAATCTAAGAAGATGTACAAATTAGTAGTATCGCTTCATTTCTAAAGTAGTTTTTTAGAAAACAAACATCTTCATTGCCGAACACTGTACTGTGTGAAATAAGCTAGTTGGGTTCTGGGAATCAGTTGCTTTCCTACGAAGAAGGTTAAGTGCAGCAACTTCAAACCTTCCTTGTTTGTGTAGTCTAACAAGATGTACAACTTACTAGTTTCGCTTCATTTCTAAAGTAGTTTCTTTAGAAAACATACATCTTCCTTGCCAAAACTGTACTGTGTGAAATAAGTTAGTTGTTGGAATCAGTTGCTTTCCTACGAAGAAGGTTAAGTGCAGCAACTTCAAACCTTCCTTGTTTGTGTAGTCTAACAAGATGTACAACTTCCTACTTTCGCTTCATTTCTAAAGTAGTTTCTTTAGAAAACATACATCTTCATTGCCGAAAACTGTACTGTGTGAAATAAGTTAGTTCGGTTGTAGGATTCAGTTGCTTTCCTACGAAGAAGGTTAAGTGCAGCAACTTCAAACCTTCCTTGTTTGTGTAGTCTAACAAAATGTACAACTTCCTAGTTTCGCTTCATTTCTAAAGCAGTTTGTTTAGAAAACAAACATCTTCATTGCCGAACACTGTACTGTGTGAAATAAGTTAGATCGGTTAGAGGAATCAGTTGCTTTCCTACGAAGAAGGTTAAGTGCAGCAACTTCAAACCTTCCTTGTTTGTGTAGTCTAACAAGATGTACAACTTACTAGTTTCGCTTCATTTCCAAAGCAGTTTGTTTAGAAAACAAATATCTTCATTGCCGAACACTTTACTGTGTGAAATAAGCTAGTTCGGTTCTTGGAATCACTTGCTTTCCTACGAACAAGGTTTAGTGCAGCAACTTCAAACATTTTTAGTTAGTGTAATCTAAGAAGATGTACAAATTAATAGTATCGCTTCATTTCTAAAGTAGTTTGTTTAGAAAACAAACATCTTCATTGCCGAACACTGTACTGTGTGAAATAAGCTAGTTCGGTTCTAGGAATCAGTTGCTTTCCTACGAAGAAGGTTAAGTGCAGCAACTTCAAACCTTCCTTGTTTGTGTAGTCTAACAATATGTACAACTTACTAGTTTTGTTTCATTTATAAAGTAGTTTCTTTAGAAAACAAACATCTTCATTGCCGAACACTGTACTGTGTGAAATAAGCTAGTTCGGTTCTAGGAATCAGTTGCTTTCCTACGAAGAAGGTTAAGTGCAGCAACTTCAAACCTTCCTTGTTTGTGTAGTCTAACAAGATGTACAACTTACTAGTTTCGCTTCATTTCTAAAGCAGTTTGTTTAGAAAACAAACATCTTCATTGCCGAACACTTTACTGTTTGAAATAAGCTATTTCGGTTCTAGGAATCACTTGCTTTCCTACGAAGAAGGTTTAGTGCAGCAATTTCAAACTTTTCTGGTTAGTGTAATCTGACAAGATGTACAACTTAGTAATTTCACTTCATTTCTAAAGCAGTTTCCTTAGGAAACAAACATCTTCATTGCCGAACACTGTACTGTGTGAAATAACTTAGTTCGGTTGTAGGAATCAGTTGTTTTCCTACGAAGAAGGTTAAGTGCAGCAACTTCAAAGATTCCTTGTTTGTGTAGTCTAACAAGATATACAACTTACTAGTTTCGCTTCATTTCTAAAGTAGTTTCTTTAGAAAACAAACATCTTCATTGCCGAACACTGTACTGTGTGAAATAAGCTAGTTCGGTTCTAGGAATCAGTTGCTTTCCTACGAAGAAGGTTTAGTGCAGCAAGTTCAAACTTTTCTACTTAGTGTAGTCTAACAAGATGTACAACTTAGTAGTATCGCTTCATTTCTAAAGCAGTTTGTTTAGAAAACATACATCTTCATTGCCGAAAACTGTACTGTGTGAAATAAGTTAGTTCGGTTGTAGGAATCAGTTGCTTTCCTACGAAGAAGGTTTACTGCAGCAAGTTCAAATTTTTCTAGTTAGTGTAATCTAAAAAGATGTAAAACTTCGTAGTTTCACTTCATTTCTAAAGCAGTTTGTTTAGAAAACATACATCTTCATTGCCGAAAACTGTACTGTGTGAAATAAGTTAGTTCGGTTGTAGGAATCAGTTGCTTTCCTACGAAGAAGGTTTCCTGCAGCAACTTCAAACATTTTTAGTTACTGTAATCTAAGAAGATGTACAAATTAGTAGTATCACTTCATTTCTAAAGTAGTTTGTTTAGAAAACAAACATCTTCATTGCCGAACACTGTACTGTGTGAAATAAGCTAGTTCGGTTCTAGGAATCAGTTGCTTTCCTACGAAGAAGGTTAAGTGCAGCAACTTCAAACCTTCCTTGTTTGTGTAGTCTAACAAGATGTACAACTTACTAGTTTCGCTTCATTTCTAAACTAGTTTCTTTAGAAAACAAACATTTTCATTGACGAACACTGTACTGTGTGAAATTAGCTAGTTCGGTTCTAGGAATCAGTTGCTTTCCTACGAAGAAGGTTTAGTGCAGCAAGTTCAAACTTTTCTAGTTAGTGTAATCTAAGAAGATATACAAATTAGTAGTATTGCTTCATTTCTAAAGCAGTTTGTTTAGAAAACATACATCTTCATTGCCAAAAACTGTACTGTGCGAAATAAGTTAGTTCGGTTGTAGGAATCAGTTGCTTTCCTACGAAGAAAGTTAAGTGCAGCAACTTCAAACCTTCCTTGTTTGTGTAGTCTAACAAGATGTACAACTTACTAGTTTCGCTTCATTTCCAAAGCAGTTTGTTTAGAAAACAAACATCTTTATTGCCGAACACTTTACTGTGTGTAATAAGCTAGTTTGGTTCTTGGAATCACTTGCTTTCCTACGAAGAAGGTTTAGTTCAGCAACTTCAAACATTTTTAGTTAGTGTAATCTAAGAAGATGTACAAATTAATAGTATCGCTTCATTTCTAAAGTAGTTTGTTTAGAAAACAAACATCTTCATTGCCGAACACTGTACTGTGTGAAATAAGCTAGTTCGGTTCTAGGAATCAGTTGCTTTCCTACGAAGAAGGTTAAGTGCAGCAACTTCAAACCTTCCTTGTTTGTGTAGTCTAACAATATGTACAACTTACTAGTTTTGTTTCATTTATAAAGTAGTTTCTTTAAAAACAAACATCTTCATTGCGAACACTGTACTGTGTGAAATAAGCTAGTTCGGTTCTAGGAATCAGTTGCTTTCCTACGAAGAAGGTTAAGTGCAGCAACTTCAAACCTTCCTTGTTTGTGTAGTCTAACAAGATGTACAACTTACTAGTTTCGCTTCATTTCTAAAGCAGTTTGTTTAGAAAACAAACATCTTCATTGCCGAACACTTTACTGTTTGAAATAAGCTATTTCGGTTCTAGGAATCACTTGCTTTCCTACGAAGAAGGTTTAGTGCAGCAATTTCAAACTTTTCTGGTTAGTGTAATCTGACAAGATGTACAACTTAGTAGTTTCACTTCATTTCTAAAGCAGTTTCCTTAGGAAACAAACATCTTCATTGCCGAACACTGTACTGTGTGAAATAACTTAGTTCGGTTGTAGGAATCAGTTGTTTTCCTACGAAGAAGGTTAAGTGCAGCAACTTCAAAGATTCCTTGTTTGTGTAGTACAACAAGATATACAACTTACTAGTTTCGCTTCATTTCTAAAGTAGTTTCTTTAGAAAACAAACATCTTCATTGCCGAACACTGTACTGTGTGAAATAAGCTAGTTCGGTTCTAGGAATCAGTTGCTTTCCTACGAAGAAGGTTTAGTGCAGCAAGTTCAAACTTTTCTACTTAGTGTAGTCTAACAAGATGTACAACTTAGTAGTATCGCTTCATTTCTAAAGCAGTTTGTTTAGAAAACATACATCTTCATTGCCGAAAACTGTACTGTGTGAAATAAGTTAGTTCGGTTGTAGGAATCAGTTGCTTTCCTACGAAGAAGGTTTACTGCAGCAAGTTCAAATTTTTTCTAGTTAGTGTAATCTAAAAGATGTAAAACATCGTAGTTTCACTTCATTTCTAAAGCAGTTTGTTTAGAAAACATACATCTTCATTGCCGAAAACTGTACTGTGTGAAATAAGTTAGTTCGGTTGTAGGAATCAGTTGCTTTCCTACGAAGAAGGTTTCCTGCAGCAACTTCAAACATTTTTAGTTACTGTAATCTAAGAAGATGTACAAATTAGTAGTATCGCTTCATTTCTAAAGTAGTTTGTTTAGAAAACAAACATCTTCATTGCCGAACACTGTACTGTGTGAAATAAGCTAGTTCGGTTCTAGGAATCAGTTGCTTTCCTACGAAGAAGGTTAAGTGCAGCAACTTCAAACCTTCCTTGTTTGTGTAGTCTAACAAGATGTACAACTTACTAGTTTCGCTTCATTTCTAAACTAGTTTCTGTAGAAAACAAACATTTTCATTGACGAACACTGTACTGTGTGAAATTAGCTAGTTCGGTTCTAGGAATCAGTTGCTTTCCTACGAAGAAGGTTTAGTGCAGCAAGTTCAAACTTTTCTAGTTAGTGTAATCTAAGAAGATGTACAAATTAGTAGTATTGCTTCATTTCTAAAGCAGTTTGTTTAGAAAACATACATCTTCATTGCCAAAAACTGTACTGTGCGAAATAAGTTAGTTCGGTTGTAGGAATCAGTTGCTTTCCTACAAAGAAGGTTAAGTGCAGCAACTTCAAATCTTCCTTGTTTGTTTAGTCTAACAAGATGTACAACTTACTCGTTTCGCTTCATTTCTAAAGTAGTTTCTTTAGAAAACAAACATCTTCATTGCCGAACACTGTACTGTGTGAAATAAGCTAGTTCGGTTCTAGGAATCAGTTGCATTACTACGATGAAGGTTTAGTGTAGCAAGTTCAAACTTTTCTAGTTAGTGTAATGTAACAAGATGTACAACTTAGTAGTTTCACTTCATATCTAAAGCAGTTTCTTTAGGAAACAAACATCTTCATTGCCGAACACTGTACTGTGTGAAATAAGTTACTTGGGTTAGAGGAATCAGTTGCTTTCCTACGAAGAAGGTTAAGTGCAGCAACTTCAAACTTTCATTGTTTGTGTAGTCTAACAAGATGTACAACTTACTTGTTTCGCTTCATTTCTAAAGTAGTTTCTTTACAAAACAAACATCTTCATTGCCGAACACTGTACTGTGTGAAATAAGCTAGTTCGGTTCTAGGAATCAGTTGCTTTCCTACGAAGAAGGTTTAGTGCAGCAAGTTCAAACTTTTCTACTTAGTGTATTCTAACAAGATGTACAAATTAGTAGTATCGCTTCATTTCTAAAGCAGTTTGTTTAGAAAACATACATCTTCATTTCCGAAAACTGTACTGTGTGAAATAAGTTAGTTCGGTTGTAGGAATCAGTGCTTTCCTACGAAGAAGGTTTAGTGCAGCAACTTCAAACATTTCTAGTTAGTGTAATCTAAGAAGATGTACAAATTAGTAGTATCGCTTCATTTCTAAAGTAGTTTGTTTAGAAAAGAAACATCTTCATTGCCGAACACTGTACTGTGTGAAATAAGCTAGTTTGGTTCTAGGAATCAGTTGCTTTCCTACGAAGAAGGTTAAGTGCAGCAACTTCAAACCTTCCTTCTTTGTGTAGTCTAACAAGATGTACAACTTACTAGTTTCGCTTCATTTCTAAAGTAGTTTCTTTAGAAAACATACATCTTCATTGCCGAAAACTGTACTGTGTGAAATAAGTTCGGTTGTAGGAATCAGTTGCTTTCCTACGAAGAAGGTTAAGTGCAGCAACTTCAAACCTTCCTTGGTTGTGTAGTCTAACAAGATGTACAACTTACTAGTTTCGCTTCATTTCTAAAGTAGTTTCTTTAGAAAACAAACATCTTCATTGCCGAACACTGTACTGTGTGAAATAAGCTACTTCGGTTCTAGTAATCAGTTGCTTTCCTACGAAGATGGTTTAGTGCAGCAACGTCAAACTTTCCTTGATTGTGTAGTCTAACAAGATGTACAACTTATTAGTTTCACTTCATTTCTAAAGCAGTTTGTTTAGAAAACATACATCTTCATTGCGAAAACTGTACTGTGTGAAAGAAGTTAGTTCGCCTGTAGGAATCAGTTGCTTTCCCTCTGAAGAAGGTTTAGTGCAGCAACTTCAAACATTTCTAGTTAGTGTAATC
Organism: Orientallactaga sibirica; assembly: GCA_036365145.1. Classification (NCBI taxonomy): domain Eukaryota; kingdom Metazoa; phylum Chordata; class Mammalia; order Rodentia; family Dipodidae; genus Orientallactaga; species Orientallactaga sibirica. Next base: position 91,108 of record JAEOAD010001517.1, on the reverse strand, counting down.
TGAGAAGAAGTACAAATTAGTAGTATCGCTTCATTTCTAAGGTAGTTTGTTTAGAAAACAAACATCTTCATTGCGAACACTGTACTGTGTGAAATAAGCTAGTTCGGTTCTAGGAATCAGTTACTTTCCTCCGAAGAAGGTTAAGTGCAGCAACGTCAAACCTTCCTTGTTTGTGTAGTCTAACAAGATGTACAACTTACTAGTTTCGCTTCATTTCTAAAGTAGTTTCTTTAGAAAACCTACATCTTCATTGCCAAAACTGTACTGTGTGAAATAAGTTAGTTCAATTGTAGGAATCAGTTGCTTTCCTAAGAAAAAAGGTTAAGTGCAGGAACTTCAAACCTTCCTTGTTTGTGTAGTCTAAGAAGATATACACCTTACTAGTTTCGCTTCATTTCTAAAGTAGTTTCTTTAGGAAACAAACATCTTCATTGCCGAACACTGTACTGTGTGAAATAAGTTAGTTCGGTTGTAGGAATCAGTTGCTTTCCTACGAAGAAGGTTAAGTGCAGCAACTTCAAACCTTCCTTGTTGGTGTAGTCTAAAAAAATGTACAACTTACTAGTTTCGCTTCATTTCTAAAGTAGTTTCTTTAAAAAACAAACATCTTCATTGCCGAACAATGTACTGTGTTAAATAAGCTAGTTCGGTTCTAGGAATCAGTTGCTTTCCTACGAAGAAGGTTTAGTGCAGCAAGTTCAAACTTTTCTACTTAGTGTAGTCTAACATGATGTACAACTTAGTAGTATAGCTTCATTTCTAAAGCAGTTTGTTTAGAAAACATACATCTTCATTGCAGCGGTACTGTGTGAAATAAGTTAGTTCGGGTTGTAGGAATCAGTTGCTTTCCCTCTCGAAGAAGGTTTATGCAGCAAGTTCAAACTTTTCTAGTTAGTGTAATCTAAAAAGATGTACAACTTCGTAGTATCGCTTCATTTCTAAAGCAGTTTGTTTAGAAAACATCCATCTTCATTGCAGCGGCGGTACTGTGTGAAATAAGTTAGTTCGGTTGTAGGAGTCAGTTGCTTTCCAACGAAGAAGGTTTAGTGCAGCAAGTTCAAACTTTTCTAGTTAGTGTAATCTAAAAAGATATACAACTTAGTAGTTATCGCTTCATTTCTAAAGCAGTTTGTTTAGAAAACATACATCTTTATTGCCGAAAACTGTACTGTGTGAAATAAGTTAGTTCGGTTGTAGGAATCAGTTGCTTTCCTACGAAGAAGGTTAACTGCAGCAACTTCAAACCTTCCTTGTTGGTGTAGTCTAAAAAAAATGTACAACTTACTAGTTTCGCTTCATTTCTAAAGTAGTTTCTTTAGAAAACAAACATCTTCATTGCCGAACAATGTACTGTGTTAAATATGCTAGTTCGGTTCTAGGAATCAGTTGCTTTCCTACGAAGAAGGTTTAGTATGCAGCAAGTTCAAACTTTTCTACTTAGTGTAGTCTAACATGATGTACAACTTAGTAGTATAGCTTCATTTCTAAAGCAGTTTGTTTAGAAAACATACATCTTCATTGCAGCGGTACTGTGAAATAAGTTAGTTCGGTTGTAGGAATCAGTTGCTTTCCTACGAAGAAGGTTTATGCAGCAAGTTCAAACTTTTCTAGTTAGTGTAATCTAAAAAAGATGTACAATTTAGTAGTATCGCTTCATTTCTAAAGCAGTTTGTTTAGAAAACATCCATCTTCATTGCAGCTGGTACTGTGTGAAATAAGTTAGTTCTGTTGTAGGAATCAGTTGCTTTCCTACGAAGAAGGTTTAGTGCAGCAAGTTCAAACTTTTCTAGTTAGTGTAATCTAAAAAGATGTACAACTTCGTAGTATCGCTTCATTTCTAAAGCAGTTTGTTTAGAAAACATACAACTTCATTGCCGAAAACTGTACTGTGTGAAATAAGTTAGTTCGGTTGTAGGAACAGTTGCTTTCCTCTGAAGAAGGTTTAGTGCAGCAACCTTAAACATTTCTAGTTAGTGTAATCTAAGAAGATGTACAAATTAGTAGTATCGCTTCATTTCTAAAGTAGTTTGTTTAGAAACAAAACATCTTCATTGCCGAACACTGTACTGGGTGAAATAAGCTAGTTCGGTTCTAGGAATCACTTGATTTCCTACGAAGAAGGTTAAGTGCAGCAACTTCAAACCTTCCTTGTTTGTTTAGTCTAACAAGATGTACAACTTACTAGTTTCGCTTCATTTCTAAAGTAGTTTCTTTAGAAAACATACATCTTCATTGCCAAAAACTGTACTGTGTGAAATAAGTTCGGTTGTCGGAATCAGTTGCTTTCCTACGAAGAAGGTTAAGTGCAACAACTTCAAACCTTCCTTGTTTGTGTAGTCTAACAAGATGTACAACTTACTAGTTTCGCTTCATTTCTAAAGTAGTTTCTTTAGAAAACAAACATCTTCATTGCCGAACACTGTACTGTGTGAAATAAGCTAGTTCGGTTCTAGGAATCAGTTGCTTTCCTACGAAGAAGGTTTAGTGCAGCAAGTTCAAACTTTTCTACTTAGTGTATTCTAACAAGATGTACAAATTAGTAGTATCGCTTCATTTCTAAAGCAGTTTGTTTAGAAAACATACATCTTCATTTCCGAAAACTGTACTGTGTGAAATAAGTTAGTTCGGTTGTAGGAATCAGTGCTTTCCTACGAAGAAGGTTTAGTGCAGCAACTTCAAACATTTCTAGTTAGTGTAATCTAAGAAGATGTACAAATTAGTAGTATCGCTTCATTTCTAAAGTAGTTTGTTTAGATTAGAAACATCTTCATTGCCAACACTGTACTGTGTGAAATAAGCTAGTTTGGTTCTAGGAATCAGTTGCTTTCCTACGAAGAAGGTTAAGTGCAGCAACTTCAAACCTTCCTTCTTTGTGTAGTCTAACAAGATGTACAACTTACTAGTTTCGCTTCATTTCTAAAGTAGTTTCTTTAGAAAACATACATCTTCATTGCCGAAAACTGTACTGTGTGAAATAAGTTCGGTTGTAGGAATCAGTTGCTTTCCTACGAAGAAGGTTAAGTGCAGCAACTTCAAACCTTCCTTGGTTGTGTAGTCTAACAAGATGTACAACTTACTAGTTTCGCTTCATTTCTAAAGTAGTTTCTTTAGAAAACAAACATCTTCATTGCCGAACACTGTACTGTGTGAAATAAGCTACTTCGGTTCTAGTAATCAGTTGCTTTCCTACGAAGATGGTTTAGTGCAGCAACGTCAAACTTTCCTTGATTGTGTAGTCTAACAAGATGTACAACTTATTAGTTTCACTTCATTTCTAAAGCAGTTTGTTTAGAAAACATACATCTTCATTGCCGAAAACTGTACTGTGTGAAAGAAGTTAGTTCGCCTGTAGGAATCAGTTGCTTTCCTACGAAGAAGGTTTAGTGCAGCAACTTCAAACATTTCTAGTTAGTGTAATCTGAGAAGAAGTACAAATTAGTAGTATCGCTTCATTTCTAAGGTAGTTTGTTTAGAAAACAAACATCTTCATTGCCGAACACTGTACTGTGTGAAATAAGCTAGTTCGGTTCTAGGAATCAGTTACTTTCCTCCGAAGAAGGTTAAGTGCAGCAACGTCAAACCTTCCTTGTTTGTGTAGTCTAACAAGATGTACAACTTACTAGTTTCGCTTCATTTCTAAAGTAGTTTCTTTAGAAAACCTACATCTTCATTGCCGAAAACTGTACTGTGTGAAATAAGTTAGTTCGGTTGTAGGAATCAGTTGCTTTCCTAAGAAAAAGGTTAAGTGCAGGAACTTCAAACCTTCCTTGTTTGTGTAGTCTAAGAAGATATACACCTTACTAGTTTCGCTTCATTTCTAAAGTAGTTTCTTTAGGAAACAAACATCTTCATTGCCGAACACTGTACTGTGTGAAATAAGTTAGTTCGGTTGTAGGAATCAGTTGCTTTCCTACGAAGAAGGTTAAGTGCAGCAACTTCAAACCTTCCTTGTTGGTGTAGTCTAAAAAAATGTACAACTTACTAGTTTCGCTTCATTTCTAAAGTAGTTTCTTTAAAAAACAAACATCTTCATTGCCGAACAATGTACTGTGTTAAATAAGCTAGTTCGGTTCTAGGAATCAGTTGCTTTCCTACGAAGAAGGTTTAGTGCAGCAAGTTCAAACTTTTCTACTTAGTGTAGTCTAACATGATGTACAACTTAGTAGTATAGCTTCATTTCTAAAGCAGTTTGTTTAGAAAACATACATCTTCATTGCCGAAAACGGTACTGTGTGAAATAAGTTAGTTCGGTTGTAGGAATCAGTTGCTTTCCTACGAAGAAGGTTTATGCAGCAAGTTCAAACTTTTCTAGTTAGTGTAATCTAAAAAGATGTACAACTTCGTAGTATCGCTTCATTTCTAAAGCAGTTTGTTTAGAAAACATCCATCTTCATTGCCGAAAACGGTACTGTGTGAAATAAGTTAGTTCGGTTGTAGGAGTCAGTTGCTTTCCTACGAAGAAGGTTTAGTGCAGCAAGTTCAAACTTTTCTAGTTAGTGTAATCTAAAAAGATGTACAACTTCGTAGTATCGCTTCATTTCTAAAGCAGTTTGTTTAGAAAACATACATCTTTATTGCCGAAAACTGTACTGTGTGAAATAAGTTAGTTCGGTTGTAGGAATCAGTTGCTTTCCTACGAAGAAGGTTAACTGCAGCAACTTCAAACCTTCCTTGTTGGTGTAGTCTAAAAAAATGTACAACTTACTAGTTTCGCTTCATTTCTAAAGTAGTTTCTTTAGAAAACAAACATCTTCATTGCCGAACAATGTACTGTGTTAAATATGCTAGTTCGGTTCTAGGAATCAGTTGCTTTCCTACGAAGAAGGTTTAGTGCAGCAAGTTCAAACTTTTCTACTTAGTGTAGTCTAACATGATGTACAACTTAGTAGTATAGCTTCATTTCTAAAGCAGTTTGTTTAGAAAACATACATCTTCATTGCCGAAAACGGTACTGTGTGAAATAAGTTAGTTCGGTTGTAGGAATCAGTTGCTTTCCTACGAAGAAGGTTTAGTGCAGCAACCTTAAACATTTCTAGTTAGTGTAATCTAAGAAGATGTACAAATTAGTAGTATCGCTTCATTTCTAAAGTAGTTTGTTTAGAAAACAAACATCTTCATTGCCGAACACTGTACTGGGTGAAATAAGCTAGTTCGGTTCTAGGAATCACTTGATTTCCTACGAAGAAGGTTAAGTGCAGCAACTTCAAACCTTCCTTGTTTGTTTAGTCTAACAAGATGTACAACTTACTAGTTTCGCTTCATTTCTAAAGTAGTTTCTTTAGAAAACATACATCTTCATTGCCAAAAACTGTACTGTGTGAAATAAGTTCGGTTGTCGGAATCAGTTGCTTTCCTACGAAGAAGGTTAAGTGCAACAACTTCAAACCTTCCTTGTTTGTGTAGTCTAACAAGATGTACAACTTACTAGTTTCGCTTCATTTCTAAAGTAGTTTCTTTAGAAAACAAACATCTTCATTGCCGAACACTGTACTGTGTGAAATAAGCTAGTTCGGTTCTAGGAATCAGTTGCTTTCCTACGAAGAATGTTTAATGTAGCAAGTTCAAACTTTTCTAGTTGGTGTAATGTAACAAGATGTACAACTTAGTAGTTTCACTTCATATCTAAAGCAGTTTCTTTAGGAAACAAACATCTTCATTGCCGAATACTGTACTGTGTGAAATAAGTTAGTTCGGTTAGAGGAATCAGTTGCTTTCCTACGAGGAAGGTTATGTGCAGCAACTTCAAACCTTCATTGTTTGTGTAGTCTATCAAGATGTACAAATTACTTGTTTCGCTTCATTTCTAAAGTAGTTTCTTTAGAAAACAAACATCTTCATTCCCGAACACTGTACTGTGTGAAATAAGCTAGATCGGTTCTAGGAATCAGTTGCTTTCATACGAAGAAGGTTTAGTGCAGCAAGTTCAAACTTTTCTAGTTAGTGTAGTCTAACAAGATGTACAAATTACTAGTATCTCTTCATTTCTAAAGCAGTTTGTTTAGAAAACATACATCTTCATTTCCGAAAACTGTACTGTGTGAAATAAGTTAGTTCGGTTGTAGGAATCTGTGCTTTCCTACGAAGAAGGTTTAGTGCAGCAACTTCAAAAATTTCTAGTTAGTGTAATCTAAGAAGATGTACAAATGAGTAGTATCGCTTCATTTCTAAAGTAGTTTGTTTAGAAAACAAACATCTTCATTGCCAAACACTGTACTGTGTGAAATAAGCTAGTTGGGTTCTAGGAATCAGTTGCTTTCCTACGAAGAAGGTTAAGTGCAGCAACTTCAAACCTTCCTTGTTTGTGCAGTCTAACAAGATGTACAACTTACTAGTTCCGCTTCATTTCTAAAGTAGTTTCTTTAGAAAACATACATCTTCATTGCCGAAAACTGTACTGTGTGAAATAAGTTCGGTTGTAGGAATCAGTTGCTTTCCTACAAAGAAGGTTAAGTGCAGCAACTTCAAACCTTCCTTGTTTGTGTAGTCTAACAAGATGTACAACGTACTAGTTTCGCTTCATTTCTAAAGTATTTTCTTTAGAAAACAAACATCTTCATTGCCGAACACTGTACTGTGTGAAATAAGCTAGTTCGGTTCTAGGAATTAGTTGCTTTCCTACGAAGAAGGTTTAGTGCAGCAACATCAAACCTTCCTTGATTGTGTAGTCTAACAAGATGTACACCTTACTAGTTTCGCTTCATTTCTAAAGCAGTTTGTTCAGAAAACATACATCTTCATTGCCGAAAACTGTACTGTATGAAAGAAGTTAGTTCGCCTGTAGGAATCAGTTGCTTTCCTACGAAGAAGGTTTAGTGCAGCAACTTCAAACATTTCTAGTTAGTGTAATCTGAGAAGATGCACAAATTAGTAGTATCGCTTCATTTCTAAAGTAGTTTGTTTAGAAAACAAACATCTTCATTGCCGAACACTGTACTGTGTGAAATAAGCTAGTTCGGTTCTAGGAATCAGTTACTTTCCTACGAAGAAGGTTAAGTGCAGCAACTTCAAACCTTCCTTGTTTGTGTAGTCTAACAAGATGTACAACTTACTAGTTTCGCTTCATTTCTAAAGTAGTTTCTTTAGAAAACCTACATCTTCATTGCTGAAAACTGTACTGTGTGAAATAAGTTAATTCGATTGTAGGAATCAGTTGCTTTCCTAAGAAAAACGTTAAGTGCAGCAACTTCAAACCTTCCTTGTTTGTGTAGTCTAAGAAGATGTACACCTTTCTAGTTTCGCTTCATTTCTAAAGTAGTTTCTTTAGAAAACAAACATCTTCATTACCGAACACTGTACTGTGTGAAATAAGCTAGTTCGGTTCTAGGAATCACTTGCTTTCCTACGAAGAAGGTTTAGTGCAGCAAGTTCAATCTTTTCTGGTTAGTGTAATCTAACAAGATGTACAACTTAGTAGTTTCACTTCATTTCTAAAGCAGTTTCTTTAGGAAACAAACATCTTCATTGCCGAACACTGTACTGTGTGAAATAAGTTAGTTCGGTTGTAGGAATCAGTTGCTTTCCTACGAAGAAGGTTAAGTGCAGCAACTTCAAACCTTCCTTTTTGGTGGAGTCTAAAAAAATATACAACTTACTAGTTTCGCTTCATTTCTAAAGTAGTTTCTTTAGAAAACAAACATCTTCATTGCCGAACAATGTACTGTGTGGAATAAGCTAGTTCGGTTCTAGGAATCAGTTGCTTTCCTACGAAGAAGGTTTAGTGCAGCAAGTTCAAACTTTTCTAGTTAGTGTTATCTAAAAAGATGTACAACTTCATAGTATCGCTTCATTTCTAAAGCAGTTTGTTTAGAAAACATACATCTTCATTGCCGAAAACTGTACTGTGTGAAATAAGTTAGTTCGGTTGTAGGAATCAGTTGCTTTCCTATGAAGAAGGTTTAGTGCAGCAACTTCAAACATTTTTAGTTAGTGTAATCTAAGAAGATGTACAACTTATTAGTTTCGTTTCATTTCTAAAGTAGTTTGTTTAGAAAACAAACATCTTCATTGCCAAACACTGTACTGTGTGAAATAAGCTAGTTCGGTTCTAGGAATCAGTTGCTTTCCTACGAAGAAGGTTTAGTGCAGCAAGTTCAAACTTTTCTAGTTAGTGTTATCTAAAAAGATGTACAACTTCATAGTATCGCTTCATTTCTAAAGCAGTTTGTTTAGAAAACATACATCTTCATTGCCGAAAACTGTACTGTGTGAAATAAGTTAGTTCGGTTGTAGGAATCAGTTGCTTTCCTTTGAAGAAGGTTTAGTGCAGCAACTTCAAACATTTTTAGTTAGTGTAATCTAAGAAGATGTACAACTTATTAGTTTCGTTTCATTTCTAAAGTAGTTTGTTTAGAAAACAAACATCTTCATTGCCAAACACTGTACTGTGTGAAATAAGCTAGTTCGGTTCTAGGAATCACTTGATTTCCTACGAAGATGTTTTAGTGCAGCAACTTCAAACATTTCGTGTTAGTGTAATCTAAGAAGATGTACAAATTAGTAGTATCGCTTCATTTCTAAAGTAGTTTGTTTAGAAAACAAACATCTTCATTGCCGAACACTGTACTGTGTGAAATAAGCTAATTCGGTTCTAGGAATCAGTTGCTTTCCTACTGTGGTAGTTTGAATATATGGCCCCCAATATATTCAATGTTTTATTACTTTATAGTTTGCATCTGCAATCACCTTGCTAGAGGCAATGTCACTGGGGGCCGATGTGGTGGTGGGTTTGAGATTCCATTGTAAAGATATGCAAAGTGTGCCCAGTAGGAGTTCCTGAAGTGTGCTGTGACTTTTTGGCTGTAGTTTTGCTCTGTGTGCTGTGGTGGCTGGTTGGTTTCTCTCTCTCTCTCTGCTTGGCCCTATGGAGAGCAGGCTGCTTCTCTTGCCATTATGGAACTTCCCCTGGATCTGTAAGCTTCAATAAATAATATCCCTTCCTCCATAACTGTGCCTGGTCTGGAAGTTCATCTCAGCGAACCTGAAGCTGTCTGCTACAGTAAAGTGGTACCGAGAGTGGGGTGAGATGAACCTGACCATGTGGATATTCGTCTTTTGGAACCTTTGTTTTGGAGGAATGGGCATGGACTTGGTGTTTGCAACTGAACATGCCTTCTGGAGTGGTAAGCCAAGTTTTATGGACTATTCTGATGAGAGTTTAAGAATGCTAAGTGCAGATAGTACTGAACTTCGAGGCTTGGCTTATGAGCTTTCTAAGGGGAAGGAAAGACTGCAGAGGACTTTGTTGGAACTGGGATACTGGCATAAGGGATGGCTACGTTCCGCTATCCAGGGACAGAAAGTTTGATCAAGGTTAAATTTGTAATGGACTGATGTGCTTGGCTGAAGATATCGGACTGAGATTTTAAGATTTTAAGTTGGAAAAACTCAAGCAAGTTAAAAGCAGAGGCACTGAGACTGGTTTTAGGTTACTGGAGCTGCTATTGTCAATGCATTAGCAATCTTAAGGAAGGTGGAAGGAAGGTGGCCCGACTTGATTTACATTAAAACAATGGAGAGGATGCCTGAGGAAAGACTGTTAGAAATGCAAACTCTTTGGAAAGAGTTGACTGGAGAAGGAACCTGCTTTTCAAGGCTATGGTTTATTTTGTCCCTGGATTTAGAATATGGCTGTGTCCTGAACACCTGGTATTAGTTTTGGAAGCATGAAAAATGCATGGAATGGTCATGAGTTGCACATGGTTCCAGGAGCCGCTGCTGAGATGCGGCATGAGGCAGGGCATGAAGACCCTCAGGAATAGGCTGGAAGAGCCTTTGGAAGATGGACCGTGGTTTTCATGGAGACCTGAAGATGTTTTGGATATACCAGGACTGTGCAAAAGGGCTACCATGGAGTGCAGTGTTGGCATGGGATGAAAGTTTTTCCTGGCGACTCTGCCCAGCTGGAGGGGCGGAATTGGAAAACCTGGAGACTGTTAGTCTCTGGTTATATTGAACTTGAACTGCAGAAGTTTGATGACGGCTGATGGTGGTTGAGTTTGCATTGTTTTAGTTTCTCCTTGCTATGCCTTATACCAGTTAAAAATGTTTACTCTGTGCCTTTACATGTTGAAAGTATTTAACTTGTTTGATTTTACAGGACTCACTATCTTAAGTTGATCAGACTGTGAGAACCTTTGAAATTGGACTGAGTACAATTTACAATGTGTGACAGTTATAAATCTATTAAATAGGAACTAAATTATTGGGGCCAGAGGCGGAATGTGGTAGTTTGAATATATGGCCCCAATATATTCAATGTTTTATTACTTTATAGTTTGCATCTGCAATCACCTTGCTAGAGGCAATGTCACTGGGGGCCGATGTGGTGGTGGGTTTGAGATTCCATTGTAAAGATATGCAAAGTGTGCCCAGTAGGAGTTCCTGAAGTGTGCTGTGACTTTTTGGCTGTAGTTTTGCTCTGTGTGCTGTGGTGGCTGGTTGGTTTCTCTCTCTCTCTCTGCTTGGCCCTATGGAGAGCAGGCTGCTTCTCTTGCCATTATGGAACTTCCCCTGGATCTGTAAGCTTCAATAAATAATATCCCTTCCTCCATAACTGTGCCTGGTCTGGAAGTTCATCTCAGCGAACCTGAAGCTGTCTGTTACACCTACGAAGAAGGTTAAGTGCAGCAACTTGAAACCTTCCTTGTTTGTGTAGTCTAACAAGATGTACAACTTACTAGTTTCGCTTCATTTCTAAAGTAGTTTCTTTTGAAAACATACATCTTCATTGCCGAAAACTGTACTATGTGAAATAAGTTAGTTCGGTTGTAGGAATCAGTTGCTTTCCTAAGAAAAAGGTTAAGTGCAGCAACTTCAAACCATCCTTGTTTGTGTAGACTAACAAGATGTACAACTTACTAGTTTCGCTTCATTTCTAATGTAGTTTCTTTAGAAAACAAACATCTTCATTGCCGAACACTGTACTGTGTGAAATAAGCTAGTTCGGTTCTAGGAATCACTTGCTTTCCTACGAAGAAGGTTTAGTGCAGCAAGTTCAAATTTTCTGGTTAGTGTAATCTAACAAGATGTACAACTTAGTAGTTTCACTTCATTTCTAAAGCAGTTTCTTTAGGAAACAAACATCTTCATTGCCTAACACTGTACTGTGTGAAATAAGTTAGTTCGGTTGTAGGAATCAGTTGCTTTCCCACGAAGAAGGTTAAGTGCAGCAACTTCAAACCTTCCTTGTTTGTGAAGTCTAACAAGATGTAAAACTTACTAGTTTCACTTCATTTCTAAAGTCGTTTCTTTAGAAAAAAAACATCTTCATTGCCTAACACTGTACTGTGTGAAATAAGCTAGTTCAGTTCTAGGAATTAGTTGCTTTCCTACGAAGAAGGTTTAGTGCAGCAAGTTCAAACTTTTCTACTTAGTGTAGTCTAACAAGCTGAACAACTTAGTGGTATCGCTTCATTTCTATAGCAGTTTGTTTAGAAAACATACATCTTCATTGCCGAAAACTGTACTGTGTGAAATAAGTTAGTTCGGTTGTAGGAATCAGTTGCTTTCCTACGAAGAAGGTTTAGTGCAGCAAGTTAATACTTTTCTAGTTAGTGTAATCTAAAAAGATGTACAACTTCGTAGTATCGTTTCATTTCTAAAGCAGTTTGTTTAGAAAACATACATCTTCATTGCCGAAAACTGTACTGTGTGAAATAAGTTAGTTCGGTTGTAGGAATCAGTTGCTTTCCTACGAAGAAGGTTTAGTGCAGCAACTTCAAACCTTCCTTGTTTGTGTAGTCTAACAGGATGTACAACTTAGTAGTATTGCTTCATATCTAAAGAAGTTTGTTTAGAAAACATACATCTTCATTGCCAAAAACGGTACTGTGTGTAATAAGTTAGTTCGGTTGTAGGAATCAGTTGCTTTCCTAAGAAGAAGGTTTAGTGCAGCAAGTTCAAACTTTTCTAGTTAGTGTAATCTAAAAAGATGTACAACTTCGTAGTTTCACTTCATTTCTAAAGCAGTTTGTTTAGAAAACATACATCTTCATTGCCGAAAACTGTACTGTGTGAAATAAGTTAGTTCGGTTGTAGGAATCAGTTGCTTTCATACGAAGAAGGTTGAGTGCAGCAACTTCAAACATTTTTAGTTAGTGTAATCTAGGAAGATGTACAAATTAGTAGTATCACTTCATTTCTGAAGGAGTTTGTTTAGAAAACAAACATCTTCATTGCCCAACACTGTACTGTCTGAAATAAGCTAGTTCGGTTCTAGGAATCAGTTGCTTTCCTACGAAGAAAGTTAAGTGCAGCAACTTCAAACCTTCCTTGTTTGTGTAGTCTAACAAGATGTACAACTTACTAGTTTCGCTTCATTTCTAAAGTAGTTTCTTAAGAAAACAAACATTTTCATTGACGAACACTGTACTGTGTGAAATAAGCTAGTTCGGTTCTAGGAATCAGTTGCTTTCTTACGAAGAAGGTTTAGTGCAGCAAGTTCAAACTTTTCTAGTTAGTGTAATCTAAGAAGATGTACAAATTAGTACTATCGCTTCATTTCTAAAGCAGTTTGTTTAGAAAACATATATTTTCATTTCCTAACACTGTACTGTGTGAAATAAGTTAGTTCGGTTGTAGGAATCAGTTGCTTTCCTACGAAGGTTTAGTGCAGCAACTTCAAACATTTCTAGTTAGTGTAATCTAAGAAGATGTACAAATTAGTAGTATCGCTTCATTTCTAAAATAGTTTGTTTAGAAAACAAACATCTTCATTGCCGAACACTGTACTGTGTGAAATACGGTAGTTCGGTTCTAGGAATCAGTTGCTTTCCTACGAAGAATGTCAAGTGCAGCAACTTCAAACCTTCCTTGTTTGTGTAGTCTAACAAGATGTACAACTTACTAGTTTCGCTTCATTTCTAAAGTAGTTTCTTTAGAAAACATACATCTTCATTCCCAAAAACTGTACTGTGTGAAATAAGTTAGTTCGGTTGTAGGAATCAGTTGCCTTCCTACGAAGAAGGTTTAGTGCAGCAACTTCAAACATTTTTAGTTAGTGTAATCTAAGAAGATGTACAAATTAGTAGTATCGCTTCATATCTAAAGTTGTTTGTTTAGAAAACAAACATCTTCATTGCCGAACACTTTACTGTGTGAAATAAGCTAGTTCGGTTCGAGGAATCATTTGCTTTCCTACGAAGATGGTTTAGTGCAACAACTTCAAACCTTCCTTGATGGTGTAGTCTAACAAGCTGTACAACTTACCCGTTTCGCTTCATTTCTAAAGTAGTTTCTTTAGAAAACAAACATCTTCATTGCCGAACACCGTACTGTGTGAAATTAGCTAGTTCGGTTCTAGGAATCAGTTGCTTTCCTACTAAGAAGGTTTAGTGCAGCGAGTTCAAACTTTTCTGGTTAGTGTAATCTAACAAGTTGTACAACTTCCTAGTTTCACTTCATTTCTAAAGCAGTTTGTTTAGAAAACATACATCTTCATTGCCGAACACTGTACTGTGTGAAATAAGTTAGTTCGGTTGTAGGAATCAGTTGCTTTCCTACGAAGAAGGTTAAGTGCAGCAACTTCAAACCTTCCTTGTTTGTGTAGTCTAACAAGATGTAAAACTTACTAGTTTCGCTTCATTTCTAAAGTAGTTTCTTTAGAAAACAAACATCTTCATTCCCGAACACTGTACTGTGTGAAATAAGCTAGTTCGGTTCTAGGAATCAGTTGCTTTCCTACGAAGAAGGATTAGTGCAGCAAGTTCAATCTTTTCTGGTTAGTGTAATCTAACAAGATGTACAACTTAGTAGTTTCACTTCATTTCTAAAGCAGTTTCTTTAGGAAACAAACATCTTCATTGCTGAACACTGTACTGTGTGAAATAAGTTAGTTCGGTTGTAGGAATCAGTTGCTTTCCTACGAAGAAGGTTAAGTGCAGCAACTTCAGACATTACTTGTTTGTGTAGTCTAACAAGATGTACAACTTAGTAGGATCGCTTCATTTCTAAAGAAGTTTGTTTAGAAAACATACATCTTCATTGCCGAAAACTGTACTGTGTGAAATAAGTTAGTTCGGTTGTAGGAATCAGTTGCTTTCCTACGAAGAAGGTTTAGTGCAGCAAGTTCAAACTTTTCTAGTTAGTGTAATCTAAAAAGATGTACAACTTCGTAGTTTCACTTCATTTCTAAAGCAGTTTGTTTAGAAAATATACATCTTCATTGCCGAAAACTGTACTGTGTGAAATAAGTTAGTTCGGTTGTAGGAATCAGTTGCTTTCCTACGAAGAAGGTTTAGTGCAGCAACTTCAAACATTTTTAGTTAGTGTAATCTAAGAAGATGTACAAATTAGTAGTATCACTTCATTTCTAAAGTAGTTTGTTTAGAAAACAAACATCTTCATTGCCGAACACTGTACTGTGTGAAATAAGCTAGTTCGGTTCTAGGAATCAGTTGCATTCCTACGAAGAAGTTAAATGCAGCAACTTCAAACCTTCCTTGTTTGTGTAGTCTAACAAGATGTACAACTTACTAGCTTCACTTCATTTCTAAACTAGTTTCTTCAGAAAACAAACATTTTCATTGACGAACACTGTACTGTGTGAAATAAGCGAGTTCGGTTCTAGGAATCAGTTGCTTTCCTACGAAGAAGGTTTAGTGCAGCAAGTTCAAACTTTTGTAGTTAGTGTAATCTAAGAAGATGTACAAAATAGTAGTATCGCTTCATTTCTAAAGCAGTTTGTTTAGAAAACATACATCTTCATTGCCGAACACTGTACTGTGTGAAATAAGTTAGTTCGGTTGTAGGAATCAGTTGCTTTCCTACGAAGAAGGTTTAGTGCAGCAACTTCAAACATTTCTAGTTAGTGTAATCTAAGAAGATGTACAAACTAGTAGTATCGCTTCATTTCTAAAATAGTTTGTTTAGGAAACAAACATCTTCATTGCCGAACACTGTACTGTGTGAAATATGCTAGTTCGGTTCTAGGAATCAGTTACTTTCCTACGAAGAATGTTAAGTGCAGCAAATTCAAACCTTCCTTGTTTGTGTAGTCTAACAAGATGTACAACTTACTAGTTTCGCTTCATTTCTAAAGTAGTTTCTTTAGAAAAAATACATCTTCATTGCCGAAAACTGTTCTGTGTGAAATAAGTTCGGTTGTAGGAATCAGTTGCTTTCCTACGAAGAAGGTTTAGTGCAGCAAGTTCAAGCTTTTCTACTTAGTGTAATCTAAAAAGATGTACAACTTCGTAGTTTCACTTCATTTCTAAAGCAGTTTGTTTCGAAAACATACATCTTTATTCCCGAAAACTGTACTGTGTGAAATAAGTTAGTTCGGATGTAGGAATCAGTTGCATTCCTAAGAAGAAGGTTTAGTGCAGCAACTTCAAACATTTTTAGTTAGTGTAATCTAAGAAGATGTACAAATTAGTAGTATCGCTTCATTTCTAAAGTTGTTTGTTTAGAAAACAAATATCTTCATTGCCGAACACTTTACTGTGTGAAATAAGCTAGTTCGGTTCAAGGAATCATTTGCTTTCCTACGAAGATGGTTTAGTGCAGCAACTTCAAACCTTCCTTGATGGTGTAGTCTAACAAGATGTACAACTTACCAGTTTCGCTTCATTTCTAAAGTAGTTTCTTTAGAAAACAAACATCTTCATTGCCGAACACTGTACTGTGTGAAATTAGCTAGTTCGGTTCTAGGCATCACTTGCTTTCCTACGAAGAAGGTTTAGTGCAGCAAGTTCAAACTTTTCTGGTTAGTGTAATCTAACAAGATGTACAACTTAGTAGTTTCACTTCATTTCTAAAGGAGTTTGTTTAGAAAACATAAATCTTCATTGCCGAAAACTGTACTGTGTGAAATAAGTTAGTTCGGTTGTAGGAATCAGTTGTTTTCCTACGAAGAAGGTTTAGTGCAGCAACTTCAAACATTTTTAGTTAGTGTAATCTAAGAAGATGTACAAATTAGTAGTATCGCCTCATTTCTAAAGTAGTTTGTTTAGAAAACAAACATCGTCATTGCCGAACACTGTACTGTGTGAAATAAGCTAGTTCGGTTCTAGGAATCAGTTACTTTCCTACGAAGAAGGTTAAGTGCAGTAACTTCAAACCTTCCTTGTTTGTGTAGTCTAACAAGATGTACAACTTACTAGTTTCGCTTCATTTCTAAAGTAGTTTCTTTAGAAAACAAACATTTTCATTGACGAACACTGTACTGTGTGAAATAAGCTAGTTCGGTTCTAGGAATCAGTTGCTTTCCTACGAAGAATGTTTAGTGCAGCAAGTTCAAACTTTTCTAGTTAGTGTAATCTAAGAAGATGTACAAATTAGTAGTATCGCTTCATTTCTATAGCACTTCGTTTAGAAAACATACATCTTCATTGCCGAACACTGTACTGTGTGAAATAAGTTAGTTCGGTTGTAGGAATCAGTTGCTTTCCTACGAAGAAGGTTTAGTGCAGCAACTTCAAACATTTCTAGTTAGTGTAATCTAAGAAGATGTACAAACTAGTAGTATCGCTTCATTTCTAAAATAGTTTGTTTAGGAAACAAACATCTTCATTGCCGAATACTGTACTGTGTGAAATATGCTAGTTCGGTTCTTGGAATCAGTTGCGTTCCTACGAAGAATGTGAAGTGCAGCAACTTCAAACCTTCCTTGTTTGTGTAGTCTAACAACATGTACAACTTACTAGTTTCGCCTCATTTCTAAAGTACTTTCTTTAGAAAACATACATCTTCATTGCCAAAAACTGTACTGTGTGAAATAAGTTCGGTTGTAGGAATCAGTTGCTTTCCTACGAAGAAGGTTTAGTGCAGCAAGTTCAAACTTTTCTGGTTAGTGTAATCTAAAAAGATGTACAACTTCGTAGTTTCACTTCATTTCTAAAGCAGTTTGTTTAGAAAACATACATCTTCATTCCCGAAAACTGTACTGTGTGAAATAAGTTAGTTCGGTTGTAGGAATCAGTTGCTTTCCTACGAAGAAGGTTTAGTGCAGCAACTTCAAACATTTTTAGTTAGTGTAATCTGACAAGATGTACAAATTAGTAGTATCGCTTCATTTCTAAAGTTGTTTGTTTAGAAAACAAACATCTTCATTGCCGAACACTTTACTGTGTGAAATAAGCTAGTTCGGTTCGAGGAATCATTTGCTTTCCTATGAAGAAGGTTTAGTGCAGCAACTTCAAACCTTCCTTGATGGTGTAGTCTAACAAGATGTACAACTTACTAGTTTCGCTTCATTTCTAAAGTAGTTTCTTTAGAAAACAAACATCTTCATTGCCGAACACTGTACTGTGTGAAATTAGCTAGTTCGGTTCTAGGAATCACTTGCTTTCCTACTAAGAAGGTTTAGTGCAGCAAGTTCAAACTTTTCTGGTTAGTGTAATCTATCAAGATGTACAACTTAGTAGTTTCACTTCATTTCTAAAGCAGTTTCCTTAGGAAACAAACATCTTCATTGCCGAACACTGTACTGTGTGAAATAAGTTAGTTTGGTTGTAGGAATCAGTTGCTTTCCTACGAAGAATGTTAAGTGCAGCAACTTCAAACCTTCCTTGTTTGTGTAGTCTAACAAGATGTAAAACTTACTAGATTCGCTTCATTTCTAAAGTAGTTTCTTTAGAAAAAAAACATCTTCATTGCCGAACAATGTACTGTGTGAAATAAGCTAGTTCGGTTCTAGGAATCAGTTGCTTTCCTACGAAGAAGGTTTAGTGCAGCAAGTTCAAACTTTTCTACTTAGTGTAGTCTAACAAGATGTACAACTTACTAGTATCGATACATTTCTAAAGCAGTTTGTTTAGAAAACATACATCTTCATTGCCGAAAACTGTACTGTGTGAAATAAGTTAATTCGGTTGTAGGAATCAGTTGCTTTCCTACGAAGAAGGTTTACTGCAGCAACTTCAGACATTTTTAGTTAGTGTAATCTAAGAAGATGTACAAATTAGTAGTATCGCTTCATTTCTAACGTAGTTTGTTTAGAAAACAAACATCTTCATTGCCGAACACTGTACTGTTTGAAATAAGCTAGTTCGGTTCTAGGAATCAGTTGCTTTCCTACGAAGAAGGTTTAGTGCAGCAACTTCAAACCTTCCTTGATGGTGTAGTCCAACAAGATGTACAACTTACTAGTTTCGCTTCATTTCTAAAGTAGTTTCTTTAGAAAACAAACATCTTCATTGCCGAACACTGTACTGTGTGAAATTAGCTAGTTCGATTCTAGGAATCACTTGCTTTCCTACGAAGAAGGTTTAGTGCAGCAAGTTCAAACTTTTCTGGTTAGTATAATCTAACAAGATGTACAACTTAGTAGGTTCACTTCATTTCTAAAGCAGTTTCTTTAGGAAACAAACATCTTCATTGCCGAACACTGTACTGTGTGAAATAACTTAGTTCGGTTGTAGGAATCAGTTGCTCTCCTACGAAGAAAGTTAAGTGCAGCAACTTCAAACCTTCCTTGTTTGTGTAGTCTCACAAGATGTACAACTTACTAGTTTCGCTTCATTTCTAAAGTAGTTTCTTTAGAAAACAAACATCTTCATTGCCGAACACTGTACTGTATGAAATAAGCTAGTTCGTTTCTAGGAATCAGTTGATTTCCTACGAAGAAGGTTTAGTGCAGCAAGTTCAAAGTTTTCTAGTTAGTGTAATCTAAGAAGATGTACAAATTAGTAGTATCGCTTCATTTCTAAAGCAGTTTGTTTAGAAAACATACATCTTCATTGCCGAAACCTGTACTGTGTGAAATAAGCTATTTCGGTTCTAGGAATCAGTTGCTTTCCTACGAAGAAGGTTAAGTTCAGCAACTTCAAACCTTCCTTGTTTGTGTAGTCTAACAAGTTGTACAACTTAACAGTTTCGCTTCATTTCTAAAGTACTTTCTTTAGAAAACAAACATCTTCATTGTTGAACACTGTACTGTGTGAAATAAGCTAGTTCGGTTCTAGGAATCAGTTGCTTTCCTACGAAGAAGGTTTAGTGCAGCAAGTTCAAACTTTTCTAGTTAGTGTAATCTAAAAAGATGTACAACTTCGTAGTTTCACTTCATTTCTAAAGCAGTTTTTTTAGAAAACATACATCTTCATTGCCGAAAACTGTACTGTGGGAAATAAGTTAGTTCGGTTGTAGGAATCAGTTGCTTACATACGAAGAAGGTTTAGTGCAGCAACTTCAAACATTTTTAGTTAGTGTAATCTAAGAAGATGTACAAATTAGTAGTATCGCTTCATTTCTAAAGTAGTTTCTTTACAAAACAAACATCTTCATTGCCGAACACTGTACTGTGTGAAATAAGCTAGTTCGGTTCTAGGAATCAGTTGCTTTCCTACAAAGAAGGTTTAGTGCAGCAACTTCAAACATTTCTAGTTAGTGTAATCTAAGAATATGTACAAATTAGTAGTTTCGCTTCATTTCTAAAGTAGTTTGTTTAGAAAACAAACATCTTCATTGCGAACACTGTACTGTGTGAAATAAGCTAGTTCGGTTCGAGGAATCAATTGCTTTCCTACGAAGAAGGATTAGTGCAGCAACTTCAAACCTTCCTTGTTTGTGTAGTCTAACAAGATGTACAACTTACTAGTTTCGTTTCATTTCTAAAGTAGTTTCTTTAGAAAACAAACATTTTCATTGAAGTACACTGTACAGTATGAAATAAGCTAGTTCGGTTCTAGGAATCAGTTGATTTCAAACGAAGAAGGTTTAGTGCAGCAAGTTCAAACTTTTCTGGTTAGTGTAATCTATCAAGATGTACAACTTAGTAGTTTCACTTCATTTCTAAAGCAGTTTCTTTAGGAAACAAACATCTTCATTGCCGAACACTGTACTGTGTGAAATAAGTTAGTTCGGTTGTAGGAATCAGTTGCTTTCCTACGAAGAAGGTTAAGTGCAGCAACTTCAAACCTTCCTTGTTTGTGTAGTCTAACAAGATGTAAAACTTACTAGATTCGCTTCATTTCTAAAGTAGTTTCTTTAGAAAACAAACATCTTCATTGCCGAACACTGTAATGTGTGAAATAAGCTAGTTCGGTTCTAGGAATCAGTTGCTTTCCTACGAAGAAGGTTTAGTGCAGCAAGTTCAAACTTTTCTACTTAGTGTAGTCTAACAAGATATACAACTTACTAGTATCGCTTCATTTCTAAAGCAGTTTGTTTAGAAAACATACATCTTCATTGCCGAAAACTGTACTGTGTGAAATAAGTTAGTTCGGTTGTAGGAATCAGTTGCTTTCCTACGAAGAAGGTTTAGTGCAGCAAGTTCAAACTTTTGTAGTTAGTGTAATCTAAAAATATGTACAACTTCAATTTTCTAAAGATTCATTTCTAAAAACAACATCTTCAAACTGTACTGTGTGAAATAAGTTAGTTCGGTTGTAGGAATCATTTGCTTTCCTACGAAGAAGTTTTAGTGCAGCAACTTCAACCATTTTTAGTTAGTGTAATCTAAGAAGATGTACTAATTAGTAGTATCACTTCATTTCTAAAGTAGTTTCTTTAGAAAACAAACATCTTCATTGCCGAACACTATACTGTGTGAAATAAGCTAGTTCGGATCTAGGAATCACTTGCTTTCCTACGAAGAAGGTTTAGTGCAGCAAGTTCAAACTTTTCTGGTTAGTGTAATCTAACAAGATGTACAACTTAGTAGTTTCACTTCATTTCTAAAGCAGTTTCTTTAGGAAAGAAACATCTTCATTGCCGAACACTGTACTGTGTGAAATAAGTTAGTTCGGTTGTAGGAATCAGTTGCTTTCCTACGAAGAAGGTTAAGTGCAGCAACTTCAAACCTTCCTTGTTTGTGTAGTCTAACAAGATGTACAACTTAGTAGTATCGCTTCATTTCTAAAGAAGTTTGTTTAGAAAACATACATCTTCATTGCCGAAAACTGTACTGTGTGAAATAAGTTAGTTCGGTTGTAGGAATCAGTTGCTTTCCTACGAAAAAGGTTTAGTGCAGCAAGTTCAAACTTTTCTAGTTAGTGTAATCTAAAAAGATGTACAACTTCGTAGTTTCACTTCATTTCTAAAGCAGTTTGTTTAGAAAACATACATCTTCATTGCCGAAAACTGTACTGTGTGAAATAAGTTAGTTCGGTTGTAGGAATCAGTTGCTTTCCTACGAAGAAGGTTTACTGCAGCAACTTCAGACATTTTTAGTTAGTGTAATCTAAGAAGATGTACAAATTAGTAGTATCGCTTCATTTCTAACGTAGTTTGTTTAGAAAACAAACATCTTCATTGCCGAACACTGTACTGTGTGAAATAAGCTAGTTCGGTTCTAGGAATCAGTTGCTTTCCTACGAAGAAGGTTTAGTGCAGCAACTTCAAACCTTCCTTGATGGTGTAGTCTAACAAGATGTACAACTTACTAGTTTCGCTTCATTTCTAAAGTAGTTTCTTTAGAAAACAAACATCTTCATTGCCGAACACTGTACTGTGTGAAATTAGCTAGTTCGGTTCTAGGAATCACGTGCTTTACTACGAAGAAGGTTTAGTGCAGCAAGTTGAAACTTTTCTGGTTAGTGTAATCTAACAAGATTTACAACTTAGTAGGTTCACTTCATTTCTAAAACAGTTTCTTTAGGAAACAAACATCTTCATTGCCGAACACTGTACTGTGTGAAATAAGTTAGTTCGGTTGTAGGAATCAGTTGCTCTCCTACGAAGAAAGTTAAGTGCAGCAACTTCAAACCTTCCTTGTTTGTGTAGTCTCACAAGATGCACAACTTACTAGTTTCGCTTCATTTCTAAAGTAGTTTCTTTAGAAAACAAACATCTTCATTGCCGAACACTGTACTGTATGAAATAAGCTAGTTCGGTTCTAGGAATCAGTTGCTTTCCTACGAAGAAGGTTTAGTGCAGCAAGTTCAAACTTTTCTAGTTAGTGTAATCTAAAAAGATGTACTACTTCGTAGTTTCACTTCATTTCTAAAGCAGTTTTTTTAGAAAACATACATCTTCATTGCTGAAAACTGTACTGTGGGAAATAAGTTAGTTCGGTTGTAGGAATCAGTTGCTTTCCTACGAAGAAGGTTTAGTGCAGCAACTTCAAACATTTTTAGTTAGTGTAATCTAAGAAGATGTACAAATTAGTAGTATCGCTTCATTTCTAAAGTAATTTGTTTAGAAAACAAACATCTTCATTGCCCAACACTGTACTGTGTGAAATAAGCTACTTCGGTTCTAGGAATCAGTTGCTTTCCTATGAAGAAGGTTAGGTGCAGCAACTTCAAACCTTCCTTGTTTGTGTAGTCTAACAAGATATACAACTTACTAGTTTCGCTTCATTTCTCAAGTAGTTTCTTTAGAAAACAAACATCTTTATTGCCGAACACTGTACTGTGTGAAATAAGCTAGTTCGGTTCTAGGAATCACTTGCTTTCCTACGAAGAAGGTTTAGTGCAGCAAGTTCAAACTTTTCTAGTTAGTGTAGCCTAACAAGATGTACAACTTAGTAGTATCGCTTAATTTCTAAAGCAGTTTGTTTAGAAAACATACATCTTCATTGCCGAAAACTGTACTGTGTGAAATAAGTTAGTTCGGTTGTAGGAATCAGTTGCTTTCCTACGAAGAAGGTTTAGTGCAGCAACTTCAAACATTTCTAGTTAGTGTAATCTAAGAAGATGTACAAATTAGTAGTTTCGCTTCATTTCTAAAGTAGTTTGTTTAGAAAACAAACATCTTCATTGCCGAACACTGTACTGTGTGAAATAAGCTAGTTCGGTTCTAGGAATCAGTTGCTTTCCTACGAAGAAGGAGTAGTGCAGCAACTTCAAACCATCCTTGTTTGTGTAGTCTAACAAGATGTACAACTTACTAGTTTCGCTTCATTTCTAAAGTAGGTTCTTTAGAAAACAAACATTTTCATTGAAGTACACTGTATTGTATGAAATAAGCTAGTTCGGTTCTAGGAATCAGTTGATTTCCTACGAAGAAGGTTTAGTGCAGCAAGTTCAAACTTTTCTAGTTAGTGTAATCTAAGAAGATGTACAAATTAGTAGTATCGCTTCATTTCTAAAGCAGTTTGATTAGAAAACAAACGTCTTCATTGCCGAAACCTGTACTGTGTGAAATAAGTTAGTTCCGTTGTAGGAATCAGTTGCTTTCCTACGAAGAAGTTTGAGTGTAGCAACTTCAAATATTTGTAGTTAGTGTAATCTAAGAAGGTGTACAAATTAGTAGTATCGCTTCATTTCTAAAGTTGTTTGTTTAGAAAACAATCATCTTCATTGCCGAACACTGTACTGTGTGAAATAAGCTAGTTCGGTTCTAGGAATCATTTGCTTTCCTACGAAGAAGATTTAGTGCAGCAACTTCAAACCTTCCTTGATTGTGTAGTCTAACAAGATGTACAACTTACTAGTTTTGCTTCATTTATAAAGTAGTTTCTTTAGAAAACAAACATCTTCATTGCCGAACACTGTACTGTGTGAAATAAGCTAGTTCGGTTCTAGGAATCAGTTGCTTTCCTACGAAGAAGGTTTAGTGCAGCAAGTTCAAACTTTTCTAGTTAGTGTAGTCTAACAAGATGTACAACTTAGTAGTATCGCTTCATTTCTAAAGCAGTTTGTTTAGAAAACATACATCTTCATTGCCGAAAACTGTACTGTGTGAAATAAGGTACTTCGGTTGTAGGAATCAGTTGCTTTCCTACGAAGAAGGTTTAGTGCAGCTACTTCAAACCTTCCTTGATTGTGTAGTCTAACAAGATGTACAACTTACTATTTTCGCTTCATTTCTAAAGTAGTTTCTTTAGAAAACATACATCTTCATTGCCGAATACTGTACTGTGTGAAATAAGTTAGTTCGGTTGTAGGAATCAGTTGCTTTCCTACGAAGAAGGTTAAGTTCAGCAACTTCAAACCTTCCTTGTTTGTGTAGTCTAACAAGATGTACAACTTACTAGTTTCGCTTCATTTCTAAATTAGTGTCTTTAGAAAACATACATCTTCATTGCCGAAACCTGTACTGTGTGAAATAAGTTAGTTCGGTTGTAGGAATCAGTTGCTTTCCTACGAAGAAGGTTGAGTGTAGCAACTTCAAATATTTGTAGTTAGTGTAATCTAAGAAGGTGTACAAATTAGTAGTATCACTTCATTTCTAAAGTTGTTTGTTTAGAAAACAAACATCTTCATTGCCGAACACTGTACTGTGTGAAATAAGCTAGTTCGGTTCTAGGAATCATTTGCTTTCCTACGAAGAAGATTTAGTGCAGCAACTTCAAACCTTCCTTGATTGTGTAGTCTAACAAGATGTACAACTTACTAGTTTTGCTTCATTTATAAAGTAGTTTCTTTAGAAAACAAACATCTTCATTGCCGAACACTGTACTGTGTGAAATAAGCTAGTTCGGTTCTAGGAATCAGTTGCTTTCCTACGAAGAAGGTTTAGTGCAGCAAGTTCAAACTTTTCTAGTTAGTGTAGTCTAACAAGATGTACAACTTAGTAGTATCGCTTCATTTCTAAAGCAGTTTGTTTAGAAAACATACATCTTCATTGCCGAAAACTGTACTGTGTGAAATAAGGTAGTTCGGTTGTAGGAATCAGTTGCTTTCCTACGAAGAAGGTTTAGTGCAGCTACTTCAAACCTTCCTTGATTGTGTAGTCTAACAAGATGTACAACTTACTATTTTCGCTTCATTTCTAAAGTAGTTTCTTTAGAAAACATACATCTTCATTGCCGAATACTGTACTGTGTGAAATAAGTTAGTTCGGTTGTAGGAATCAGTTGCTTTTCTACGAAGAAGGTTAAGTTCAGCAACTTCAAACCTTCCTTGTTTGTGTAGTCTAACAAGATGTACAACTTACTAGTTTCGCTTCATTTCTAAAGCAGTTTCTTTAGAAAACAAACATCTTCATTGCCGAACACTGTACTGTGTGAAATAAGCTAGTTCGGTTCTAGGAAGCAGTTGCTTTCCTACGGAGAAGGTTTAGTGCAGCAAGTTCAAACTTTTCTACTTAGTGTAGTCTAACAAGATGTACAACTTACTAGTATCGCTTCATTTCTAAAGCAGTTTGTTTAGAAAACATACATCTTCCTTGCCGAAAACTGTACTGTGTGAAATAAGTTAGTTCGGTTGTAGGAATCAGTTGCTTTCCTACGAAGAAGGTTTACTGCAGCAACTTCAGACATTTTAAGTTAGTGTAATCTAAGAAGATGTACAAATTAGTAGTATTGCTTCATTTCTAACGTAGTTTGTTTAGAAAACAAACATCTTCATTGCCGAACACTGTACTGTGTGAAATAAGCTAGTTCGGTTCTAGGAATCAGTTGCTTTCCTACGAGGAAGGTTTAGTGCAGCAACTTCAAACCTTCCTTGATGGTGTAGTCCAACAAGATGTACAACTTACTAGTTTCGCTTCATTTCTAAAGTAGTTTCTTTAGAAAACAAACATCTTCATTGCCGAACACTGTACTGTGTGAAATTAGCTAGTTCGGTTCTAGGAATCACTTGCTTTCCTACGAAGAAGGTTTAGTGCAGCAAGTTCAAACTTTTCTGGTTAGTGTAATCTAACAAGATGTACAACTTAGTAGGTTCACTTCATTTCTAAAGCAGTTTCTTTAGGAAACAAACATCTTCATTGCCGAACACTGTACTGTGTGAAATAAGTTAGTTCGGTTGTAGGAATCAGTTGCTCTCCTACGAAGAAAGTTAAGTGCAGCAACTTCAAACCTTCCTTGTTTGTGTAGTCTCACAAGATGTACAACTTACTAGTTTCGCTTCATTTCTAAAGTAGTTTCTTTAGAAAACAAACATCTTCATTACCGAACACTGTACTGTATGAAATAAGCTAGTTCGTTTCTAGGAATCAGTTGATTTCCTACGAAGAAGGTTTAGTGCAGCAAGTTCAAAGTTTTCTAGTTAGTGTAATCTAAGAAGATGTACAAATTAGTAGTATCGCTTCATTTCTAAAGCAGTTTGTTTAGAAAACATACATCTTCATTGCCGAAACCTGTACTGTGTGAAATAAGCTAGTTCGGTTCTAGGAATCAGTTGCTTTCCTACGAAGAAGGTTAAGTGCAGCAACTTCAAACCTTCCTTGTTTGTGTAGTCTAACAAGTTGTACAACTTAATAGTTTCGCTTCATTTCTAAAGTACTTTCTTTAGAAAACAAACATCTTCATTGCTGAACACTGTACTGTGTGAAATAAGCTAGTTCGGTTCTAGGAATCAGTTGCTTTCCTTAGAAGAAGTTTTAGTGCAGCAAGTTCAAACTTTTCTAGTTAGTGTAATCTAAAAAGATGTACAACTTCGTAGATTCACTTCATTTCTAAAGCACTTTTTTTAGAAAACATACATCTTCATTGCTGAAAACTGTACTGTGGGAAATAAGTTAGTTCGGTTGTAGGAATCAGTTGCTTTCCTACGAAGAAGGTTTAGTGCAGCAACTTCAAACATTTTTAGTTAGTGTAATCTAAGAAGATGTACAAATTAGTAGTATCGCTTCATTTCTCAAGTAATTTGTTTAGAAAACAAACATCTTCATTGCCCAACACTGTACTGTGTGAAATAAGCTAGTTCGGTTCTAGGAATCAGTTGCTTTCCTACGAAGAAGGTTAGGTGCAGCAACTTCAAACCTTCCTTGTTTGTGTAGTCTAACAAGATATACAACTTACTAGTTTCGCTTCATTTCTCAAGTAGTTTCTTTAGAAAACAAACATCTTCATTGCTGAACACTGTACTGTGTGAAATAAGCTAGTTCGGTTCTAGGATTCACTTGCTTTCCTGCGAAGAAGGTTTAGTGCAGCAAGTTCAGACTTTTCTAGTTAGTGTAGCCTAACAAGATCTACAACTTAGTAGTATCGCTTCATTTCTAAAGCAGTTTGTTTAGAAAACATACATCTTCATTGCTGAAAACTGTACTGTGTGAAATAAGTTAGTTCGGTTGTAGAAATCAGTTCCTTTCCTACGAAGAAGGTTAAGTGCAGCAACTAGATGTACACCGTAGTAGTTTCACTTCATTTGTAAAGCAGTTTCTTTAGGAAACAAACATCTTCATTGCCGAACACTGTACTGGGTGAAATAAGTTAGTTCAGTTCTAGGAATCAGTTGCTTTCCCTAGAAGAAGGTTAAGTGCAGCAAGTTCAAACTTTTCTAGTTAGTGTAATCTAAAAAGATGTACAACTTCGTAGTTTCACTTCATTTCTAAAGCAGCAAGAAAACAAACATCTTCATTGCTGACTTTTCTAAATAAGTTAGTTCGGTTGAAATCAGTTGCTTTCCCTACAAGATTTAGTACAACTTCAAACTTTTTAGTTAGTGTAATCTAACAAGATGTACAAATTAGTAGTATCGCTTCATTTCTAAAGTAGTTTCTTTAGAAAACAAACATCTTCATTGCCCAAAACTGTACTGTGTGAAATAAGTTAGTTCAACTAGGAATCAGTTGCTTTCCTAAGAAGAAAGTTTAGTGCAGCAACTTCAAACCTTTTTGTTTGTGTAGTCTAACAAGATGTACAACTTACTAGTTTCGCTTCATTTCTAAAGTAGTTTGTTTAGAAAACAAACATCTTCATTGCTGAACACTGTACTGTGTGAAATAAGCTAGTTCGGTTCTAGGAATCAGTTGCTTTCCTACAAGAAGGTTTAGTGCAGCAACTTCAAACTTTTCTTGTTAGTGTAATCTAACATTTTACAACTTAGTAGTATCGCTTCATTTCTAAAGCAGTTTGTTTAGAAAACAAACATCTTCATTGCTGAAAACTGTACTGTGTGAAATAAGCTAGTTCAGTTCTAGGAATCAGTTGCTTTCCCTCAAGACGTTGGTTTTATGTGCAGCAAGTTCAAACTTTTCTAGTTATTTAGTAAACTAACAGATCTACAACACTGTACTAGTAAATAAGTTAGTTCAGTTCTAAAATCAGTTTGCTTTAGAAAAGAAAGAAATTAAGTTCCTTTTTCTAGTTAGTGTAATCTAAAAAGATGTACAACTTTCCTAGTTTCACTTCACTTAGTGCAGCAACTTCAAACTTTTCTTGTTTAGTGAAATCTAACAAGATGTACAAATTACTAGATTCATTCATTTCTAAAGTAGTTTCTTTCAAAAACAAACATCTTCATTGCCGAAAACTGTACTGTGTGAAATAAGTTAGTTTGGTTCTAGAATCAGTTGCTTTCCTAAGAAGAAAGTTTAGTGCAGCAACTTCAAACCTTTTTGTTGGTGTAGTCTAACAAGATGTACAACTTAGTAGTTTCACTTCATTTCTAAAGTAGTTTGTTTAGAAAACAAACATCTTCAAAACACTGTACTGTGTGAAATAAGCTCTTCATTGCGAAGAAGGTTTAGTGCAGCAAGTTCAAACATTTCTAGTTAGTGTAATCTAACAAGATGTACAAATTAGTAGTTTCAGCCATTTCTCAAGCAGTTGGTTTAGAAAACATTCTTCATTGGCAAACACTGTACTTTGTGAAATAAGCCAGTTCTAGGAATCAGTTCCTTTCCTAAGCAAGTTCAAACTTTTCTAGTTAGTGTAACTCTAACAAGATGTACAACAATAGTTTCACTTCATTTCTAAAGCAGTTTGTTTAGAAAACATACATCTTCATTGTCGAAAACTGTACTGTGTGAAATAAGTTAGTTTGGTTGTAGGAATCAGTTGCTTTCCTACGAAGAAGGTTTAGAGCAGCAATTTCAAACATTTCTAGTTACTGTAATCTAACAAGGTGTACAACTTTGTAGTTTTACTTCATTTCTAATGCAGTTTGTTTAGAAAACATCCATCTTCATTGCCGAACACTGTACCGTGTGAAATAAGCTAGTTCGGTTCTAGGAATCAGTTCGTTTCCTAAGAAGAAGGTTTAGTGCAGCAACTTTAAACCTTCCTCGTTTGTGTAGTCTAACAAGATGTACAACTTACTAGTTTCTAAAGTTGTTTGTTTAGAAAACAAACATCTTCATTGCCGAACACTGTACTGTGTGAAATAAGCTAGTTCGATTATAGGAATCAGTTGCTTTCCAACGAAGAAGGTTTAGTGCAGCAACTTGAAACCTTCCTTGTTTGTGTAGTCTATCAAGATGTACAACTTACTAGTTTCGCTTCATTTCTAAAGTAGTTTCTTTAGAAAACAAACATCTTCATTGCCAACACTGTACTGGGTGAAATAAGTTAGTTCGGTTCTAGGAATCAGTTCCTTTCCTCTGAAGGTTTAGTGCAGCAACATCAAACATTTCTAGTTCGTGTAATCTAAAAAATGTACAACTTAGGTGTTTTCCTTCATTTCTAAAGCAGTTTGTTTAGAAAACATAAATCTTCATTGTCGAACACTGTATCGTGTGAAATAAGTTAGTTCGGTTCTAGGAATCAGTTGCTATCCTACGAAGAAGGTTTAGTGCAGCAACTTCAAACCTTCCCTGTTTGTGTAGTCTAACAGGATGTACAACTTCTTAGATTCGCTTCATTTCTAAAGTAGTTTGTTTAGAAAACAGACATCTTCATTGCCGAAAACAGTACTGTGTGAAATAAGTTAGTTCGGTTCTAGGAATCAGTTGCTTTCCTACGAAGAAAGTTTAGTGCAGCAACTTCAAACCTACCTTGTTTGTGTAGTATAACAAGATGTACAACTTACTAGTTTCGCTTCATTTGTAAAGTAGTTTGTTTAGAAAACAAACATCTTCATTGCGGAACACTGTGCTGTGTGAAATAAGCTCGTTCGGTTCTAGTAATCAGTAGCTTTCCTACGAAGAAGGTTTAGTGCAGCAAGATCAAACTTTTCTAGTTAGTGTAGTCTAACAAGATGTACAACATACTAGACTCGCTTCATATCTAAAGTAGTTTCTTTCAAAAACAAACATCTTCATTGCCGAAAACTGTACTGTGTGAAATAAGTTAGTTCGGTTCTAGGAATCAGTTGCTTTCCTAAGAAGAAGGTTTAGTACAACAAGTTCAAAGTTTTCTAGTTAGTGTAGTCTAACAAGATGTACAACTTAGTAGTTTCACTTCATTTCTAAAGCAGTTTGTTTAGAAAACATACATCTTCATTGCCGAAAACTGTACTGTGTGAAATAAGTTAGTTCGGTTGTAGGAATCAGTTGCTTTCCTACGAAGAATGTTTAGTGGAGCAACTTCAAACATTTCTAGTTACTGTAATCTAAGAAGATGTACAAATTAGTAGTATCGCTTCATTTTTAAAGTAGTTTGTTTAGACAACGAACATCTTCATTGCCGAACACTGTACTGTGTGAAATAAGCTAGTTCGGTTCTAGGAATCATTTGCTTTCCTACGAAGAAGGTTTAGTGCAGCAACTTCAAACCTTCCTTGATTGTGTAGTCTAACAAGATGTACAACTTACTAGTTTCACTTCATTTCTAAAGTAGTTTCTTTAGAAAAGAAACATCTTCATTGCCCAACACTGTACTGTGTATAATAAGCTAGTTCGGTTCTAGGAATCAGTTGCTTTCCTACGAAGAAGGTTTAGTGCAGCAAGTTCAATCTTTTCTAGTTAGTGTAATCTACCAAGATGTACAACATACTAGATTCGCTTCATATCTAAAGCAGTTTCTTTAAAAAACAAATATCTTCATTGCCAAAAACTGTACTGTGTGAAATAAGTTAGTTCGGTTCTAGGATTCAGTTGCTTTCCTACGAAGAAGGTTTAGTGCAGCAACTTGAAACCTTCCTTTTTTGTGTAGCCTAACAAGATGTACAACGTACTAGTTTCTCTGTATTTGTAAGGTAGTTTGTTTAGAAAACAAACATCGTCATTGCCGAACACTGTACTGTGTGAAATAACCTACTTCGGTTCTAGGAATCAGTTGCTTTCCTAATAAGAAGGTTTAGTGCAGTAAGTTCAAACATTTCTACTTAGTGTAATTTAAGAAGATGTACAAATTAGTAGTTTTGCTTAATTTAAGCTTAGTAGTTTTGGTTCATTTCTAAAGCAGTTGGTTTTAGAAAAACATTCTACTTAGTGTAATTTACATCTTCATTTGGTTTACACTGTACTGTGTGATGTAAGCTAGTTCGGTTCTAGGAATCAGTTGCTTTCCTACGAAGAAAGTTTTGTGCAGCAACTTCAAACCTTCCTTATTTGTGTAGTCATAAAGATGTACAACGTACTAGTTTCGGTTCACTTCTAAAGTAGTTTCTTTGGAAATCAAACACCTGCATTGCCGAACACTGTACTGGGTGAAATAAGCTAGTTCGGTTCTAGGAATCAGTTCCTTTCCTCCGAAGAAGGTTTAGTTCCGCAACTTCAAAACTTCCTTGTTTGTGTAGTATAACAAGATGTACAACTTACTAGTTTTGCTTCATTTCTAAAGTAGTTTGTTTAGAAAACAAACATCTTCATTGCCGAACACTATACTGTGTGAAATAAGCTACTTCGGTTCTAGGAATCAGTTGCTTTCCTACGAAGAATGTTCAGTGCAGCAAGTTCAAACTTTTCTAGTTAGTGTAGCCTAACAAGATATACAACTTAGTAGTTTCACTTCATTTCTAAAGTAGTTTGTTTAGAAAACATACATCTTCATTGCCGAAAAGTGTACTGTGTGAAATAAGTTAGTTGATTTGTAGGAATCAGTTGCTTTCCCTACGAAGAAGGTTAAGTGCAGAAACTTGAAACCTTCCTTGTTTGTGTAGTCTAACAAGATGTACAACTTACTAGTTTCGCTTCATTTCTAAAGTAGTTTCTTTAGAAAACAAACATCTTCATTGCCGAACACTTTACTGTGTGAAATAAGCTAGTTCATTTCTAGGAATCAGTTGCTTTCCTACGAAGAAGGTTTATTGCAGCAAGTTCAATCTTTTCTAGTTAGTGTAATCTGACAAGATGTACAACATACTAGATTCGCTTCATATCTAAAGCAGTTTCTTTCAAAAACAAATATCTTCATTGCCGAAAACTGTACTGTGTTAAATAAGTTACTTCGCTTCTAGGAATCAGTTGCTTTCCTACGTAGAAGGTTCACTGGAGCAACTTCAAACCTTCCTCGTTTGTGTAGTCTAACACGATGTACAAATTACTAGTTTCGCTCCGTTTCTAAAGTTGTTTGTTTAGAAAACAAACATCTTCATTGCCGAACACTGTACTATGTGAAATAAGCTCGTTCGGTTCTAGAAATCAGTTGCTTTCGTACGAAGAAGGTTTAGTGCACCAAGTTCAAACTTTTCTAGTTAGTGTAGTCTAACAAGATGTACAACTTAGTAATTTCAATTCATTTCTAAAGCAGTATGTTTAGAAAACATACATCTTCATTGCCGAAAACTGTACTGTGTGAAATAAGTTAGTTCGGTTCTAGGAATCAGTTGCTTTCCTACGAAGAAAGTTTAGTGCAGCAACTTCAAACCTTCCTTGTTTGTGTAATCTAAGAAGATGTACAAATTAGTAGTATTGCTTCATTTCTAAAGTTGTTTGTTTAGAAAACAAACATCTTCATTGCCGAACACTGTACTGTGTGAAATAAGATAGTTCGGTTCTAGGAATCAGTTGCTTTCCTACGAAGAAGGTTTAGTGCAGCAAGTTCAAACTTTTCTAGTTAGTGTAATCTAACAAGATGTACACAATACTAGATTCGCTTCATATCTAAAGTAGTTTCTTTCAAAAACAAACATCTTCATTGCCGAAAACTGTACTGTGTAAAATAAGTTAGTTCGGTTCTAGGAATCAGTTGCTTTCCTACCAAGAAGGTTAAGAGCAGCAACTTGAAACCTTCCTTGTTTGTGTAGTCTAACAAGATGTACAACTTACTAGTTTCGCTTCATTTGTAAAGTAGTTTGTTTAGAAAACAAACATCTTCATTGCCGAACACTGTACTGTTTCAAATAAGCTAGTTCCATCCTAGGAATCACTTGCTTTCCTACAAAGAAGGTTTAGTGCAGCAAGTTCAAACTTTTCTGGTTAGTGTAGTCTAACAAGATATACGACTTAGTACTTTCACTTCATTTCTAAAGTATTTTGTTTAGAAAACATACATCTTCATTTCCGAAAACTGTACTGTGTGAAATAAGTTAGTTCGGTTGTAGGAATCAGTTGCTTTCCTACGAAGAAGGTTAAGTGCAGCAACTTGAAACCTTTCTTGTTTGTGTAGTCTAACAAGGTGTACAACTTACTAGTTTTGCTTCATTTGTAAAGTAGTTTGTTTAGAAAATAAATATCTTCATTTCCGAACACTGTACTGTTTGAAATAAGCTAAGTTGATTCTAGGAATCAGTTGCTTTCCTACGAAGAAGGATTAGTGCAGCAAGTTCAAACTTTTCTAGTTCGTGTAGTCTAACAAGATATACAACTTAGTAGTTTCACTTCATTTCTAAAGCAGTTTGTTTAGAAAACATACATCTTCATTGCCGAAAACTGTACTGTGTGAAATAAGTTAGTTCGGTTCTAGGAATCAGGTGCTTTCCTACAACGAAGATTTAGTGCAGCAACTTCAAACCTCCCTTGCTTGTGTAGTATAACAAGATATACAACTTAGTAGTTTCACTTCATTTCTAAGGTAGTTTGTTTAGAAAACAAACATCTTCATTTCCGAACACTGTACTGTGTGAAGTAAGCTCGTTCGGTCCTAGGAATCAGTTGCTTTCCAACGAAGAAGGTTTAGTGCAGCAAGTTCAAACTTTTCTAGTTAGTGTAATCTAACAAGATGTACACCATACTAGATTTGCTTCATATCTAAAGTAGTTTGTTAAGAAAACAAACATCTTCATTGCCGAAAACTGTACTGTGTGAAATAAGTTAGTTCTGTTCTAGGAATCAATTGCTTTCCTACGAAGAAAGTGTAGTGCAGTAACTTCAAACCTTCCTTGTTTATGTAGTCTAACAATATGTACAACTTAGCAGTTTCGCTTCATATGTAAAGTAGTTTGTTTAGAAAACAAACATCTTCATTGCCGAACACTGTACTGTGTGAAATAAGCTAGTTCGGTTCTAGGAATCAGTTGCTTTCCTAAGAAGAATGTTTTGTGCAGCAAGTTCAAACTTTTCTAGTTAGTGTAGTCTAACAAGATATACAACTTAGTAGTTTCACTTCATTTCTAAAGCAGTTTGTTTAGAAAACATACATATTCATTGCCGAAAATTATACTGTGTGAAATAAGTTATTTCGGTTCTAGGAATCAGTTGCTTTCCTACGTAGAAGGTTTACTGCAGGAACTTCAAACCTTCCTCGTTTGTGTAGTTTAAGAAGATGTACAACTTACTAGTTTCGCTCCATTTCTAAAGTTGTTTGTTTAGAAAACAAACATCTTCATTGCCGAACACTGTACTATGTGAAATAAGCTCGTTTGGTTCTAGGAATCAGTTGCTTTCCTACGAAGAAGGTTTAGTGCACCAAGTTCAAACTTTTCTAGTTAGTGGAGTCTAACAAGATGTACAACTTAGTAATTTCACTTCATTTCTAAAGCAGTATGTTTAGAAAACATACATCTTCATTGCCCAAAACTGTACTGTGTAAAATAAGCTCGTTTGGTTCTAGGAATCAGTTGCTTTCCTACGAAGAA
Source organism: Orientallactaga sibirica (assembly GCA_036365145.1). NCBI lineage: Eukaryota > Metazoa > Chordata > Mammalia > Rodentia > Dipodidae > Orientallactaga > Orientallactaga sibirica. Next base: position 56,720 of record JAEOAD010001517.1, on the reverse strand, counting down.
GGTTTAGTGCACCAAGTTCAAACTTTTCTAGTTAGTGGAGTCTAACAAGATGTACAACTTAGTAATTTCACTTCATTTCTAAAGCAGTATGTTTAGAAAACATACATCTTCATTGCCGAAAACTGTACTGTGTGAAATAAGTTAGTTCCGTTCTAGGAATCAGTTGCTTTCCTACGAAGAAAGTTTAGTGCAGCAACTTCAAACCTTCCTTGTTTGTGTAATCTAAGAAGATGTACAAATTAGTAGTATCGCTTCATTTCTAAAGTTGTTTTTTTAGAAAACAAACATCTTCATTGCCGAACACTGTACTGTGTGAAATAAGCTAGTTCGGTTCTAGGAATCAGTTGCTTTCCTACGAAGAAGGTTTAGTGCAGCAAGTTCAAACTTTCCTAGTTAGTGTAATCTAACAAGATGTACAACATACTAGATTCGCTTCATATCTAAAGTAGTTTCTTTCAAAAACAAACATCTTCATTGCCGAAAACTGTACTGTGTGAAATAAGTTAGTTCGGTTGTAGGAATCAGTTGCTTTCCTACGAAGAAGGTTAAGTGCACCAACTTGAAACCTGACTTGTTTGTGTAGTCTAAAAAGATGTACAACTTACTAGTTTCGCTTCATTTCTAAAGTAGTTTCTTTAGAAAACAAACATCTTCATTGCCGAACACTGTACTGTGTGAAATAACCTAGTTCAGTTCTAGGAATAAGTTGCTTTCCTACGAAGAAGGTTTAGTGCAGCAAGTTCAAACTTTTCTAGTTAGTGTAATCTAACAAGATGTACACTATACTAGATTTGCTTCATATCTAAAGTAGTTTGTTTAGAAAACAAACATCTTCATTTCCGAAAACTATACTGTGTGAAATAAGTTAGTTCGGTTCTAGGAATCAGTTGCTTTCCTACGAAGAAAGTGTAGTGCAGTAACTTCAAACCTTCCTTGTTTGTGTAGTCTAACAAGATGTACAACTTAGCAGTTTCGCTTCATTTGTAAAGTAGTTTCTTTAGAAAACAAACATCTTCATTGCCGAACACTGTACTGTGTGAAATAAGCTAGTTCTGTCCTAGGAATCAGTTGCTTTCCTACAAAGAAGGTTTAATGAAGCAAGTTCAAACTTTTCTAGTTAGTGTAATCTAACAAGATGTACAACTTAGTACTTTCACTTCATTTCTAAAGTAGTTTGTTTAGAAAACATACATCTTCATTGCCGAAAACTGTACTGTGTGAAATAAGTTAGTTTGGTTCTAGGAATCAGTTGCTTTCCTACGAAGAAAGTTTAGTGCAGCAACTTCAAACCTTCCTTGTTTGTGTAACCTAAGAAGATGTACAAATTAGTAGTATCGCTTCATTTCTAAAGTTGTTTGTTTAGAAAACAAACATCTTCATTGCCGAACACTATACTGTGTGAAATAAGCTACTTCGGTTCTAGGAATCAGTTGCTTTCCTACGAAGAATGTTCAGTGCAGCAAGTTCAAACTTTTCTAGTTAGTGTAGCCTAAGAAGATATACAACTTAGTAGTTTCACTTCATTTCTAAAGTAGTTTGTTTAGAAAACATACATCTTCATTGCCGAAAAGTGTACTGTGTGAAATAAGTTAGTTCGGTTGTAGGAATCAGTTGCTTTCCTACGAAGAAGGTTAAGTGCAGAAACTTGAAACCTTCCTTGTTTGTGTAGTCTAACAAGATGTACAACTTACTAGTTTCGCTTCATTTCTAAAGTAGTTTCTTTAGAAAACAAACATCTTCATTGCCGAACACTTTACTGTGTGAAATAAGCTAGTTCATTTCTAGGAATCAGTTGCTTTCCTACGAAGAAGGTTTATTGCAGCAAGTACAATCTTTTCTAGTTAGTGTAATCTAACAAGATGTACAACATACTAGATTCGCTTCATATCTAAAGTAGTTTCTTTCAAAAACAAATATCTTCATTGCCAAAAACTGTACTGTGTTAAATAAGTTATTTCGCTTCTAGGAATCAGTTGCTTTCCTACGTAGAAGGTTGACTGGAGCAACTTCAAACCTTCCTCGTTTGTGTAGTCTAACACGATGTACAAATTACTAGTTTCGCTCCATTTCTAAAGTTGTTTGTTTAGAAAACAAACATCTTCATTGCCGAAACACTGTACTATGTGAAATAAGCTCGTTCGGTTCTAGAAATCAGTTGCTTTCGTACGAAGAAGGTTTAGTGCACCAAGTTCAAACTTTTCTAGTTAGTGTAGTCTAACAAGATGTACAACTTAGTAATTTCAATTCATTTCTAAAGCAGTATGTTTAGAAAACATACATCTTCATTGCCGAAAACTGTACTGTGTGAAATAAGTTAGTTCGGTTCTAGGAATCAGTTGCTTTCCTACGAAGAAAGTTTAGTGCAGCAACTTCAAACCTTCCTTGTTTGTGTAATCTAAGAAGATGTACAAATTCGTAGTATTGCTTCATTTCTAAAGTTGTTTGTTTAGAAAACAAACATCTTCATTGCCGAACACTGTACTGTGTGAAATAAGATAGTTCGGTTCTAGGAATCAGTTGCTTTCCTACGAAGAAGGTTTAGTGCAGCAAGTTCAAACTTTTCTAGTTAGTGTAATCTAAGAAGATGTACACAATACTAGATTCGCTTCATATCTAAAGTAGTTTCTTTCAAAAACAAACATCTTCATTGCCGAAAACTGTACTGTGTAAAATAAGTTAGTTCGGTTCTAGGAATCAGTTGCTTTCCTACCAAGAGGGTTAAGAGCAGCAACTTGAAACCTTCCTTGTTTGTGTAGTCTAACAAGATGTACAACTTCCTAGTTTCGCTTCATTTGTAAAGTAGTTTGTTTAGAAAACAAACATCTTCATTGCCGAACACTGTACTGTTTCAAATAAGGTAGTTCCATCCTAGGAATCACTTGCTTTCCTACAAAGAAGGTTTAGTGCAGCAAGTTCAAACTTTTCTAGTTAGTTTAGTCTAACAAGATATACGACTTAGTACTTTCACTTCATTTCTAAAGTATTTTGTTTAGAAAACATACATCTTCATTTCCGAAATCTGTACTGTGTGAAATAAGTTAGTTTGGTTGTAGGAATCAGTTGCTTTCCTACGAAGAAGGTTAAGTGCAGCAACTTGAAACCTTTCTTGTTTGTGTAGTCTAACAAGGTGTACAACTTACTAGTTTTGCTTCATTTGTAAAGTACTTTGTTTAGAAAACAAATATCTTCATTTCCGAACACTGTACTGTTTGAAATAAGCTAAGTCGATTCTAGGAATCAGTTGCTTTGCTACGAAGAAGGATTAGTGCAGCAAGTTCAAACTTTTCTAGTTCGTGTAGTCTAACAAGATATACAACTTAGTAGTTTCAATTCATTTCTAAAGCAGTTTTTTTAGAAAACATACATCTTCATTGCCGAAAACTGTACTGTGTGAAATAAGTTAGTTCGGTTCTAGGAATCAGTTGCTTTCCTACGAAGAAGGTTTAGTGCAGCAACTTCAAACCTTCCTTGTTTGTGTAGTATAACAAGATGTACAACTTACTAGTTTCGCTTCATTTGTAAAGTAGTTTGTTTAGAAAACAAACATCTTCATTGCCGAACACTGTACTGTGTGAAATAAGCTAGTTCGGTCCTAGGAATGATTTCCTTTCCTACCAAGAAGGTTTAGTGCAGCAAGTTCAAACTATTCTAGTTAGTGTTATCTAACAAGATGTACAACATACTAGATTTGCTTCATATATGAAGTAGTTTCTTTCAAAAACAAACATCTTCATTGCCGAAAACTGTACTCTGTGAAATAAGTTAGTTCGATTCTAGGAATCAGTTGCTTTCCTACGAAGAAAGTGTAGTGCAGTAACTTCAAACCTTCCTTATTTCTGCAGTCTAACAAGATGTACAACTTAGTACTTTCACTTCATTTCTAAAGTAGTTTGTTTAGAAAACAAACATCTTCATTTCCGAACACTGTACTTTTTGAAATAAGCTCGTTCGGTCCTAGGAATAAGTTGCTTTCCTACGAAGAAGGTTTAGTGCAGCAAGTTCAAACTTTTCTAGTTAGTGTAATCTAACAAGATGTACACTATACTAGATTTGCTTCATATCTAAAGTAGTTTGTTTAGAAAACAAACATCTTCATTTCCGAAAACTATACTGTGTGAAATAAGTTAGTTCGGTTCTAGGAATCAGTTGCTTTCCTACGAAGAAAGTGTAGTGCAGTAACTTCAAACCTTCCTTGTTTGTGTAGTCTAACAAGATGTACAACTTAGCAGTTTCGCTTCATTTGTAAAGTAGTTTCTTTAGAAAACAAACATCTTCATTGCCGAACACTGTACTGTGTGAAATAAGCTAGTTCTGTTCTAGGAATCAGTTGCTTTCCTACGAAAAAAGTTTAGTGCAGCAACTTCAAACCTTCCTTGTTTGTGTAACCTAAGAAGATGTACAAATTAGTAGTATCGCTTCATTTCTAAAGTTGTTTGTTTAGCAAACAAACATCTTCATTGCCGAACACTATACTGTGTGAAATAAGCTACTTCGATTATAGGAATCAGTTGCTTTCCTACGAAGAAGGTTTAGTGCAGCAAGTTCAAACTTTTCTAGTTAGTGTGATCTAACAAGATGTACAACATACTAGATTCGCTTCATATCTAAAGTAGTTTCTTTCAAAAACAAACATCTTCATTGCCGAAAACTGTACTGTGTGAAATAAGTTAGTTCGGTTCTAGGAATCAGTTGCTTTCCTACGAAGAAGGTTAAGTCCACAACTTGAAACCTTCCTTGTTTGTGAAGTCTAACAAGATGTACAACTTACTAGTTTCGCTTCATGTGTAAAGTAGTTTGTTTAGAAAACAAACATCTTCATTGCCGAACACTGTACTGTGTGAAATAAGCTAGTTCGGTTCTAGGAATCAGTTGCTTTCCTACGAAGAATGTTCAGTGCAGCAAGTTCAAACTTTTCTAGTTAGTGTAGCCTAACAAGATATACAACTTAGTAGTTTCACTTCATTTCTAAAGTAGTTTGTTTAGAAAACATACATCTTCATTGCCGAAAAGTGTACTGTGTGAAATAAGTTAGTTCGATTGTAGGAATCAGTTGCTTTCCTACGAAGAAGGTTAAGTGCAGAAACTTGAAACCTTCCTTGTTAGTGTAGTCTAACAAGATGTACAACTTACTAGTTTCACTTCATTTCTAAAGTAGTTTCTTTAGAAAACAAACATCTTCATTGCCGAACACTGTACTGTGTGAAATAAGCTAGTTCATTTTTAGGAATCAGTTGCTTTCCTACGAAGAAGGTTTATTGCAGCAAGTTCAAACTTTTCTAGTTAGTGTAATCTAACAAGATGTACAACATACTAGATTCGCTTCATATCTAAAGTAGTTTCTTTCAAAAACAAACATCTTCATTGCCAAAAACTGTACTGTGTTAAATAAGTTATTTCGCTTAGGAATCAGTTGCTTGCCTACGAAGAAAGTTTAGTGCAGCAACTTCAAACCTTCCTTGTTTGTGTAGTCTAACAAGATGTACAACTTACTAGTTTCGCTTCATTTCTAAAGTTGTTTGTTTAGAAAACAAACATCTTCATTGCCGAACACTGTACTATGTGAAATAAGCTAGTTTCGGTTCTAGAAATCAGTTGCTTTCCTACGAAGAAGGTTTAGTGCAGCAAGTTCAAACTTTCTAGTTAGTGTAATCTAACAAGATGTACAACTTAGTAATTTCAATTCATTTCTAAAGTAGTTTGTTTAGAAAACATACATCTATATTGCTGAAAACTGTACTGTGTGAAATAAGTTAGTTCAAGCAGGAATCAGTTGCTTTCCTACGAAGAAGGTTTAGTGCAGCAACTTCAAACCTTCCTTGTTTGTGTAATCTAAGAAGATGTACAAATTAGTAGTATTGCTTCATTTCTAAAGTTGTTTGTTTAGAAAACAAACATCTTCATTGCCGAACACTGTACTGTGTGAAATAAGATAGTTCGGTTCTAGGAATCAGTTGCTTTCCAAAGAAGAAGGTTTAGTGCAGCAAGTTCAAACTTTTCTAGTTAGTGTAATCTAACAAGATGTACAACTACTAGATTCGCTTCATATCTAAAGTAGTTTGTTTCAAAAACAAACATCTTCATTGCCAAAACTGTACTGTGTAAAATAAGTTAGTTCGGTTCTAGGAATCACTTGCTTTCCTACAAAGAAGGTTTAGTGCAGCAAGTTCAAACATTTCTAGTTAGTGTAATCTAACAAGATGTACAACATACTAGTTTCGCTTCATATCTAAAGTAGTTTGTTTAGAAAACAAACATCTTCATTGCCAAAAACTGTACTGTGTGAAATAAGTTAGTTCGGTTCTAGGAATCAGTTGCTTTCCTAGGAAGAAGGTTTAGTTCAGCAACTTCAAACCTTCCTTGTTTGTGTAGTCTAACAAGATGTAAAACTTACTAGTTTCGCTTCATTTGTAAAGTAGTTTGTTTAGAAAACAAACATCTTCATTGCCGAAAACTGTACTGTGAAATAAGTTAGTTCGGTTCTAGGAATCAGTTGCTTTCCCTACGAAGAAGGTTTAGTGCAGCAAGTTCAAACATTTCTTGTTTGTGTAATCTAACAAGATGTACAACGTAGTATTTTTTGCTTCATTTCTAAAGTAGTTTTTTAGAAAACAAACATCTTCATTGCCGAACACTGTACTGTGTGAAATAAGCTAGTTCGGTCCTAGGAATCAGTTGCTTTTCTACGAAGAAGGTTAAGTGCAGCAAGTTCAAACTTTTCCAGTTAGTGTAATCTAACAAGATGTACAACATACTAGATTTGCTTCATAACTAAAGTAGTTTGGTTAAAAAAACAAACATCTTCATTGCCGAAAACTGTACTGTGTGAAATAAGTTAGTTCGGTTCTAGGAATCAGTTGCTTTCCTAGGAAGAAAATTTAGTGCAGCAACTTCAAACGTTCCCTTGTTTGTGTAGTCTAACAAGATGTACAACTTAGCAGTTTCGCTTCATTTGTAAAGTATATGTTTAGAAAACAAACATCTTCATTGCCGAACACTGTACTGTGTGAAATAAGCTAGTTCGGTTCTATGAATCAGTTGCTTTCCTACGAAGAAGGTTTAGTGCAGCAAGTTCAAACTTTTCTAGTTAGTGTGCAGTCTAACAAGATGTACAGCTTAGTAGTTTCACTTCATTTCTAAAGCAGTTTGTTTAGAAAACATACATCTTCATTGCAAAAACTGTACTGTGTGAAATAAGTTAGTTCGGTTCTAGAATCAGTTGCTTTCCTACGAAGAAGGTTTAGTGCAGGAACTTCAAACCTTCCTTGTTTGTGTAGTCTAACAAGATGTACAACTTACTAGTTTCGCTTCATTTCTAAAGTAGTTTGTTTAGAAAACAAACATCTTCATTGCGAACACTGTACTGTGTGAAATAAGCTAGTTCAGTTCTAGGAATCAGTTGCTTTCCTACAAAGAAGGTTTAGTGCAGCAAGTTCAAACTTTTCTAGTTAGTGTAGTCTAACAAGATATACAACTTACTAGTTTCACTTCATTTGTAAAGTAGTTTGTTTAGAAAACAAACATCTTCATTGCCAACACTGTACTGTGTGAAATAAGCTAGTTCGGTTCTAGGAATCAGTTGCTTTCCTACGAAGAAGGTTTAGTGCAGCAACTTCAAACCTTCCTTGTTTGTGTAGTCTAACAAGATGTACAACTTACTAGTTTCACTTCATTTCTAAAGTAGTTTCTTTAGAAAACAAACATCTTCATTGCCGAACACTGTACTGTGTGAAATAAGCTAGTTCGGTTCTAGGAATCAGTTGCTTTCCTACGAAGAAGATTTAGTGCAGCAAGTTCAAACTTTTCTAGTTAGTGTAGTCTAACAAGATGTACAACATACTAGATTCACTTCATTTCTAAAGTAGTTTGTTTAGAAAACAAACATCTTCATTGCCAAAAACTGTACTGTGTGAAATAAGTTAGTTCGGTTGTAGGAATCAGTTGCTTTCCTACGAAGAAAGTTTAGTGCAGCAACTTCAAACCTTCCTTGTTTGTGTAGTCTAACAAGATGTACAACTTACTAGTTTCACTTCATTTGTAAAGTAGTTTGTTTAGAAAACAAACATCTTCATTGCCAAACACTGTACTGTGTGAAATAAGCTAGTTCAGTTCTAGGAATCAGTTGCTTTCCTACGAAGAAGGTTTAGTGCAGCAAGTTCAAACTTTTCTAGTTAGTGTAATCTAACAAGATGTACAACATACTAGATTCGCTTCATTTCTAAAGTAGTTTGTTTAGAAAAACAAACATCTTCATTGCCGAAAACTGTACTGTGTGAAATAAGTTAGTTCGGTTCTAGGAATCAGTTGCTTTCCTACGAAGAAGGTTTAGTGCAGCAACTTCAAACCTTCCTTGTTTGTGTAGTCTAACAAGATGTACAACTTAGTAGTTTCTGTTCATTTGTAAAGTAGTTTCTTTTAGAAAACAAACATCTTCATTGCCGAACACTGTACTGTGTGAAATAAGCTAGTTCTGGTTCTAGGAATCAGTTGCTTTCCTACGAAGAAGGTTTAGTGCAGCAAGTTCAAACCTTTCTAGTTAGTGTAATCTAACAAGATGTACAACTTAGTAGTTTCGCTTCATTTCTAAAGTAGTTTTTTAGAAAACAAACATCTTCATTGCGAAAACTGTACTGTGTGAAATAAGTTAGTTCTGTTCTAGGAATCAGTTGCTTTCCTACGAAGAAGTTTAGTGCAAAGTTCAAACCTTCTAGTTTGTGTAATCTAACAAGATGTACAACTTAGTAGTTTCGCTTCATTTCTAAAGTAGTTTGTTTTAGAAAACAAACATCTTCATTGCCTAAACTGTACTGTGTGAAATAAGTTAGTTCGGTTCTAGGAATCAGTTGCTTTCCTACGAAGAAGGTTTAGTGCAGCAACTTCAAACCTTCCTTGTTTGTGTAACCTAACAAGATGTACAACTTAGTAGTTTCGCTTCATTTCTAAAGTTGTTTGTTTAGAAAACAAACATCTTCATTACTGCCGAACACTGTACTGTGTGAAATAAGCTAGTTCGGTTCTAGGAATCAGTTGCTTTCCTACGAAGAAGGTTTAGTGCAGCAAGTTCAAACTTTTCTAGTTAGTGTAGTCTAAGAAGATATACAACTTAGTAGTTTCACTTCATTTCTAAAGTAGTTTGTTTAGAAAACATACATCTTCATTGCCGAAAAGTGTACTGTGTGAAATAAGTTAGTTCGGTTGTAGGAATCAGTTGCTTTCCTACGAAGAAGGTTAAGTGCAGAAACTTGAAACCTTCCTTGTTTGTGTAGTCTAACAAGATGTACAACTTACTAGTTTCGCTTCATTTCTAAAGTAGTTTCTTTAGAAAACAAACATCTTCATTGCCTAACACTTTACTGTGTGAAATAAGCTAGTTCATTTCTAGGAATCAGTTGCTTTCCTACGAAGAAGGTTTATTGCAGCAAGTTCAATCTTTTCTAGTTAGTGTAATCTAACAAGATGTACAACATACTAGTTTCGCTTCATATCTAAAGTAGTTTGTTTAGAAAACAAATATCTTCATTGCCAAAAACTGTACTGTGTTAAATAAGTTATTTCGGTTCTAGGAATCAGTTGCTTTCCTACGGAAGAAGGTTTAGTGCAGCAACTTCAAACCTTCCTTGTTTGTGTAGTCTAACAGATGTACAAATTACTAGTTTCGCTCCATTTCTAAAGTTGTTTGTTTAGAAAACAAACATCTTCATTGCCGAACACTGTACTATGTGAAATAAGCTCGTTCGGTTCTAGAAATCAGTTGCTTTCGTACGAAGAAGGTTTAGTGCACCAAGTTCAAACTTTTCTAGTTAGTGTAGTCTAACAAGATGTACAACTTAGTAATTTCAATTCATTTCTAAAGCAGTATGTTTAGAAAACATACATCTTCATTGCCGAAAACTGTACTGTGTGAAATAAGTTAGTTCGGTTCTAGGAATCAGTTGCTTTCCTACGAAGAAAGTTTAGTGCAGCAACTTCAAACCTTCCTTGTTTGTGTAATCTAAGAAGATGTACAAATTACTAGTATTGCTTCATTTCTAAAGTTGTTTGTTTAGAAAACAAACATCTTCATTGCCATACACAATGTACTGTGTGAAATAAGATAGTTCGGTTCTAGGAATCAGTTGCTTTCCTACGAAGAAGGTTTAGTGCAGCAAGTTCAAACTTTTTCTAGTTAGTGTAATCTAAGAAGATGTACACAATACTAGTTTCACTTCATATCTAAAGTAGTTTCTTTAAAAACAAACATCTTCATTGCGAAAACTGTACTGTGTGAAATAAGTTAGTTCGGTTCTAGGAATCAGTTGCTTTCCTACCAAGAGGGTTAAGTGCAGCAACTTGAAACCTTCCTTGTTTGTGTAGTCTAACAAGATGTACAACTTACTAGTTTCGCTTCATTTGTAAAGTAGTTTGTTTAGAAAACAAACATCTTCATTGCCAAACACTGTACTGTTTCAAATAAGCTAGTTCCATTCTAGGAATCAGTTGCTTTCCTACAAAGAAGGTTTAGTGCAGCAAGTTCAAACTTTTCTAGTTAGTTTAGTCTAACAAGATGTACAACTTAGTAGTTTCACTTCATTTCTAAAGTATTTTGTTTAGAAAACATACATCTTCATTTCCGAAAACTGTACTGTGTGAAATAAGTTAGTTTGGTTGTAGGAATCAGTTGCTTTCCTACGAAGAAGGTTTAGTGCAGCAACTTGAAACCTTTCTTGTTTGTGTAGTCTAACAAGATGTACAACTTACTAGTTTTGCTTCATTTGTAAAGTAGTTTGTTTAGAAAACAAACATCTTCATTGCCGAACACTGTACTGTTTGAAATAAGCTAAGTCGATTCTAGGAATCAGTTGCTTTCCTCGAAGAAGGTTTAGTGCAGCAAGTTCAAACTTTTCTAGTTAGTGTAGTCTAACAAGATATACAACTTAGTAGTTTCACTTCATTTCTAAAGCAGTTTGTTTAGAAAACATACATCTTCATTGCCGAAAACTGTACTGTGTGAAATAAGTTAGTTCGGTTCTAGGAATCAGTTGCTTTCCTACGAAGAAGGTTTAGTGCAGCAACTACAAACCTTCCTTGTTTGTGTAGTATAACAAGATGTACAACTTACTAGTTTCGCTTCATTTGTAAAGTAGTTTGTTTAGAAAACAAACATCTTCATTGCCGAACACTGTACTGTGTGAAATAAGCTAGTTCGGTCCTAGGAATGATTTCTTTCCTACCAAGAAGGTTTAGTGCAGCAAGTTCAAACTTTTCTAGTTAGTGTTATCTAACAAGATGTACAACATACTAGATTTGCTTCATATATGAAGTAGTTTCTTTCAAAAACAAACATCTTCATTGCCGAAAACTGTACTCTGTGAAATAAGTTAGTTCGATTCTAGGAATCAGTTGCTTTCCTACGAAGAAAGTGTAGTGCAGTAACTTCAAACCTTCCTTATTTCTGCAGTCTAACAAGATGTACAACTTAGTACTTTCACTTCATTTCTAAAGTAGTTTGTTTAGAAAACAAACATCTTCATTTCCGAACACTGTACTTTTTGAAATAAGCTAGTTCGGTCCTAGGAATCAGTTGCTTTCCCTACGAAGAAGGTTTAGTGCAGCAAGTTCAAACTTTTCTAGTTAGTGTAATCTAACAAGATGTACAACTTACTAGATTTGCTTCATTTCTAAAGTAGTTTGTTTAGAAAACAAACATCTTCATTTCCAAAACTATACTGTGTGAAATAAGTTAGTTCGGTTCTAGGAATCAGTTGCTTTCCTACTAAGAAAGTGTAGTGCAGTAAGTTCAAACCTTCCTTGTTTGTGTAGTCTAACAAGATGTACAACTTAGTAGTTTCACTTCATTTGTAAAGTAGTTTGTTTAGAAAACAAACATCTTCATTGCCAAACACTGTACTGTGTGAAATAAGCTAGTTCTGTTTCTAGGAATCAGTTGCTTTCCTACAAAAAAGGTTTAGTGCAGCAACTTCAAACTTTCCTTGTTTGTGTAACCTAACAAGATGTACAAATTAGTAGTATCGCTTCATTTCTAAAGTTGTTTGTTTAGCAAACAAACATCTTCATTGCCGAACACTGTACTGTGTGAAATAAGCTACTTGATTCTAGGAATCAGTTGCTTTCCTAAGAAGAAGGTTTAGTGCAGCAAGTTCAAACTTTTCTAGTTAGTGTAATCTAACAAGATGTACAACATACTAGAAATCGCTTCATTTCTAAAGTAGTTTCTTTAAAAAACAAACATCTTCATTGCTAGCAAGTTTTTCTCAAAACTGTACTGTGTGAAATAAGTTAGTTCGGTTCTAGGAATCAGTTGCTTTCCTACGAAGAAGGTTAAGTCCACAACTTGAAACCTTCCTTGTTTGTGAAGTCTAACAAGATGTACAACTTACTAGTTTCGCTTCATGTGTAAAGTAGTTTGTTTAGAAAACAAACATCTTCATTGCCGAACACTGTACTGTGTGAAATAAGCTAGTTCGGTTCTAGGAATCAGTTGCTTTCCTACGAAGAATGTTCAGTGCAGCAAGTTCAAACTTTTCTAGTTAGTGTAGCCTAACAAGATATACAACTTAGTAGTTTCACTTCATTTCTAAAGTAGTTTGTTTAGAAAACATACATTTTCATTGCCGAAAAGTGTACTGTGTGAAATAAGTTAGTTCGGTTGTAGGAATCAGTTGCTTTCCTACGAAGAAGGTTAAGTGCAGAAACTTGAAACCTTCCTTGTTTGTGTAGTCTAACAAGATGTACAACTTACTAGTTTCGCTTCATTTCTAAAGTAGTTTCTTTAGAAAACAAACATCTTCATTGCCGAACACGTTACTGTGTGAAATAAGCTAGTTCATTTTTAGGAATCAGTTGCTTTCCTACGAAGAAGGTTTATTGCAGCAAGTTCAATCTTTTCTAGTTAGTGTAATCTAACAAGATGTACAACATACTAGATTCGCTTCATATCTAAAGTAGTTTCTTTCAAAAACAAATATCTTCATTGCCGAAAACTGTACTGTGTTAAATAAGTTATTTCGCTTCTAGGAATCAGTTGCTTGCCTACGTAGAAAGTTGACTGCAGCAACTTCAAACCTTCCTTGTTTGTGTAGTCTAACAAGATGTACAAATTACTAGTTTCGCTCCGTTTCTAAAGTTGTTTGTTTAGAAAACAAACATCTTCATTGCCGAACACTGTACTATGTGAAATAAGCTCGTTCGGTTCTAGAAATCAGTTGCTTTCGTACGAAGAAGGTTTAGTGCACCAAGTTCAAACTTTTCTAGTTAGTGTGGTCTAACAATATGTACAACTTAGTAATTTCAATTCATTTCTAAAGCAGTATGTTTAGAAAACATACATCTATATTGCCGAAAACTGTACTGTGTGAAATAAGTTAGTTCGGTTCTAGGAATCAGTTGCTTTCCTACGAAGAAAGTTTAGTGCAGCAACTTCAAACCTTCCTTGTTTGTGTAATCTAAGAAGATGTACAAATTAGTAGTATTGCTTCATTTCTAAAGTTGTTTGTTTAGAAAACAAACATCTTCATTGCCGAACACTGTACTGTGTGAAATAAGATAGTTCGGTTCTAGGAATCAGTTGCTTTCCAAAGAAGAAGGTTTAGTGCAGCAAGTTCAAACTTTTCTAGTTAGTGTAATCTAACAAGATGTACACAATACTAGATTCGCTTCATATCTAAAGTAGTTTCTTTCAAAAACAAACATCTTCATTGCCGAAAACTGTACTGTGTAAAATAAGTTAGTTCGGTTCTAGGAATCAGTTGCTTTCCTACGAAGAAGGTTTAGTGCAGCAAGTTCCAATTTTTCTAGTTAGTGAAATCTAACAAGATGTACAACATACTAGATTCGCTTCATATCTAAAGTAGTTTCTTTGAGAAACAAACTTCTTCATTGCCAAAACTGTACCGTGTGAAATAAGTTAGTTCGGTTCTAGGAATCAGTTGCTTTCCTAGGAAGAAGGTTTAGTTCAGCAACTTCAAACCTTCCTTGTTTGTGTAGTCCAACAAGATGTAAAAATTTCTAGTTTCGCTTCATTTGTAAAGTAGTTTGTTTAGGAAACAAACATCTTCATTGCCGAAACTGTACTGTGTGAAATAAGTTAGTTCGGTTCTAGGAATCAGTTGCTTTCCTACGAAGAAGGTTTAGTGCAGCAAGTTCAAACATTTCTAGTTAGTGTAATCTAACAAGATGTACAACGTAGTATTTTCACTTCATTTCTAAAGTAGTTTTTTTAGAAAACAAACATCTTCATTGCCGAACACTGTACTGTGTGAAATAAGCTCGTTCGGTCCTAGGAATCAGTTGCTTTTCTACGAAGAAGGTTAAGTGCAGCAAGTTCAAATTTTTCCAGTTAGTGTAATCTAACAAGATGTACAACATACTAGATTTGCTTCATAACTAAAGTAGATTGGTTAAAAAACAAACATCTTTATTGCCGAAAACTGTACTGTGAAATAAGTTAGTTCGGTTCTAGGAATCAGTTGCTTTCCTAGGAAGAAAATTTAGTGCAGCAACTTCAAACGTTCCCTGTTTGTGTACTCTAACAAGATGTACATATTAGCAGTTTCGCTTCATTTGTAAAGTATATGTTTAGAAAACAAACATCTTCATTGCCGAACACTGTACTGTGTGAAATAAGCTAGTTCGGTTCTATGAATCAGTTGCTTTCCTACGAAGAAGGTTTAGTGCAGCAAGTTCAAACTTTTCTAGTTAGTGCAGTCTAAGAAGATGTACAGCTTAGTAGTTTCACATCATTTCTAAAGCAGTTTGTTTAGAAAACATACATCTTCATTGCCGAAAACTGTACTGTGTGAAATAAGTTAGTTCGGTTTTAGGAATCAGTTGCTTTCCTTTACAGCAACTTCAAACCTTCCTTGTTTGTGTAGAAGGTTTAGTGCAGGAACTTCAAACCTTCCTTGTTTGTCTAGTCTAACAAGATGTACAACTTACTAGTTTCGCTTCATTTCTAAAGTAGTTTCTTTAGAAAACAAACATCTTCATTGCCGAACACTGTAACGTGTGAAATAAGCTAGTTCAGTTCTAGGAATCAGTTGCTTTCTTACAAAGAAGGTTAAGGGCAGCAACTTGAAACCTTCCTTGTTTGTGAAGTCTAACAAGATATACAACTTACTAGTTTCGCTTCATTTGTAAAGTAGTTTGTTAGAAAACAAACATCATCATTGCCGAACATTGTACTGTGTGAAATAAGCTATTTCGGTTCTAGGAATCATTTGCTTTCCTACGAAGAAGGTTTAGTGCAGCAACTTCAAACCTTCCTTGTTTGTGCAGTCTAACAAGATGTACAACTTACTAGTTTCGCCTCATTTCCAAAGTAGTTTCTTGAGAAAACAAACATCTTAGTTGCCGAACACTGTACTGTGTGAAATAAGCTAGTTCGGTTCTAGGAATCAGTTGCTTTCCTACGAAGAAGATTTAGTGCAGCAAGTTCAAACTTTTCTAGTTAGTGTAGTCTACCAAGATGTACAACGTAGTAGTTTCACTTCATTTCTAAAGCAGTTTGTTTAGAAAACATACATCTTCATTGCCAAAAACTGTACTGTGTGAAATAAGTTAGTTCGGTTGTAGGAATCAGTTGCTTTCCTACGAAGAAAGTTTAGTGCAGCAACTTCAAACCTTCCTTGTTTGTAGAGTCTAACAAGATGTACAACGTACTAGTTTCACTTCATTTGTAAAGTAGTTTGTTTAGAAAACAAACATCTTCATTGCCAAACACTGTACTGTGTGATATAAGCTAGTTCAGTACTAGGAATCAGTTGCTTTCCTACGAAGAAGGTTTAGTGCAGCAAGTTCAAACTTTTCTACTTAGTGTAATCTAACAAGATGTACAACATACTAGATTCGCTTCATATCTAAAGTAGTTTCTTTCAAAAACAAACATCTTCATTGCCGATAACTGTACTGTGTGAAATAAGTTAGTTCGGTTCTAGGAATCAGTTGCTTTCCTACGAAGAAGGTTAAGTGCAGCAACTTGAAACCTTCCTTGTTTGTGTAGTCTAACAAGATGTACAACTTCCTAGTTTCTGTTCATTTGTAAAGTAGTTTGTTTAGAAAATAAACATCTTCATTGCCGAACACTGTACTGAGTGAAATAAGCTAGTTCGGTTCTAGGAATCAGTTGCTTTCCTACGAAGGTTTAGTGCAGCAAGTTCAATCTTTTCTAGTTAGTGTAATCTAACAAGATGTACAACATACTAGATTCGCTTAATATCTAATGTAGTTTCTTTCAAAAACAAACATCTTCATTGCCGAAAACTGTACTGTGTGAAATAAGTTAGTTCGGTTCTAGGAATCAGTTGCTTTCCTACGAAGAAGATTTAGTGCAGAAACTTCAAACCTTACTTGTAACAAGATGTACATCTTAGCAGTTTCGCTTCATTTGTAAAGTAGTTTGGTTAGAAAACAAACATCTTCATTGCTGAAAACTGTACTGTGTGAAATAAGTTAGTTCGGTTCTAGGAATCAGTTGCTTTCCTACGAAGAAGGTTAAGTGCAGCAACTTCAAACATTCCTTGTTTGTGTAGTCTAACAAGATGTACAACTTACTAGTTTCGCTTCATTTCTAAAGTAGTTTCTTTAGAAAACAAATATCTTCATTGCCGAACACTGTACTGTGTGAAATAAGCTAGTTCGGTTCTAGGAATCAGTTGCTTTCCTACGAAGAAGGTTTAGTGCAGCAAGTTCAAACTTTTCTAGTTAGTGCAGTATAACAAGATGTACAGGTTAGTAGTTTCACTTCATTTCTAAAGCAGTTTGTTTAGAAAACATACATCTTCATTTCCGACAACTGTACTGTGTGAAATAAGTTAGTTCGGTTTAGGAATCAGTTGCTTTCCTACGAAGAAGGTTTAGTGCAGCAACTTCAAACCTTCCTTCTTTGTGTAGTCTAACAAGATGTACAACTTAGTAGTTTCGCTTCATTTCTAAAGTAGTTTCTTTAGAAAACAAACATCTTCATTGCCGAACACTGTACTGTGTGAAATAAGCTAGTTCGGTTCTGGTATTCAGTTCCTATCCTACGAAGAAGGTTTAGTGCAGCAACTTCAAACTTTTCTAGTTAGTGTAATCTAACAACATGTACAACTTAGTAGTTTCACTTCATTTCTAAAGCAGTTTGTTTAGAAAAAATACATCTTCATTGCCGATAACTATACTGTGTGAAATAAGTTAGTTCGGTTCTAGGAATCAGGTGCTTTCCTACAAAGAAGATTTAGTGCAGCAACTTCAAACCTTCCTTTTTTGTGTAGTCTAACAAGATGTACAACTTACTAGTTTCGCTTCATTTGTAAAGTAGTTTCTTTAGAAAACCAACATCTTCATTGCCGAACACTGTAACATGTGAAATAATCTAGTTCGGTTCTAGGAATCAGTTGCTTTCCTACGAAGAAGGTTTAGTGCAGCAAGTTCAAACTTTTATACTCAGTGTAATCTAACAACATGTACAACTTAGTAGTTTCACTTCATTTCTAAAGCAGTTTGTTTAGAAAACATACATCTTCATTGCCGAAAACTGTACTGTGTGAAATAAGTTACTTCGGATCTAGGAATCAGTTGCTTTCCTACGAAGAAAGTTTAGTACACCAACTTCAAACCTTCCTTGTTTGAGTAGTATAAAAAGATGTACAGCTTACTAGTTTCGCTTCATTTGTAAAGTAGTTTGTTTAGAAAACAAACATCTTCATCGCCATACACTATACTGTGTGAAATAAGCTCGTTCGGTTCTAGGAATCAGTTGCTTTCCTACGAAGAAGGTTTAGTGCAGCAAGTTCAAACTTTTCTAGTTAGTGCAGTCTAACAAGATGTACAACTTAGTAGTTTCACTTCATTTAGAAAGCAGTTTGTTTAGAAAACATACATCTTCATAGCCCAAAACTGTACTGTGTGAAATAAGTTAGTTCGGTTGTAGGAATCAGTTGCTTTCCTACGAAGAAGGTTTAGTGCAGCAACTTCAAACCTTCCTTGCTTGTGTAGTCTAACAAGATGTACAACTTACTAGTTTCGCTTCATTTGTAAAGTAGTTTGTTTAGAAAATAAACATCTTCATTGCCGAACACTGCACCTTGTGCAATAAGCTAGTTCGGTTCTAGGAATCAGTTCCTTTCCTACGAAGAAGGTTTAGTGCAGCAAGTTCAAATTTTTCTAGTTAGTGTACTCTAACAAGATGTACAACGTAGTAGTTTCACTTCATTTCTGAAGCAGTATATTTAGAAAACATACATCTTCATTCCCGAAAACTGTACTGTTTGAAATAAGTTAGTTCGGTTGTAGGAATCAGTTGCTTTCCTACGAAGAAGGTTTAGTGCAGCGACTTCAAACCTTCCTTGTTTGTGTAGTCTAACAAGATGTACAACTTACTAGTTTCGCTTCATTTGTAAAGTAGTTTGTTTAGAAAATAAACATTTCATTGCCGAACACTGTACTGTGTGAAATAAGCTAGTTCGATTCTAGGAATCAGTTGCTTTCCTACGAAGAAGGTTTAGTGCAGCAAGTTCAAACTTTTCTACTTAGTGTAGTCTAACTCGGTGTACAACTTAGTAGTTTCACTTCATTTCTGAAGCAGTTTGTTTAGAAAACATACATCTTCATTGCCGAAAACTGTTCTGTGTGAAATAAGTTAGTTCGGTTGTAGGAATCAGTTGCTTTCCTACGAAGAAGGTTTAGTGCAGCAACTTCAAACATTTCTAGTTAGTGTAATCTGAGAAGATGTACAAATTAGTAGTATCGCTTCATTTCTAAAGTTGTTTGTTTAGAAAACAAACATCTTCATTGCCCAACACTGTACTGTGTGAAATAAGCTAGTTCGGTTTAGGAATCATTTGCTATCCTACTAAGAAGGTTTAGTGCAGCAACATCAAACCTTCCTTGTTTGTGTAGTCTAAGAAGATGTACAACTTACTAGTTTCGCTTCATTTCTAAAGTAGTTTCTTTAGAAAACAAACATCTTCATTTCCGAACACTGTACTGTGTGAAATAAGCTAGTTCGGTTCTAGGAATCAGTTGCTTTCCTACGGAGAAGGTTTAGTGCAGCAACTTCAATCTTTTCTAGTTAGTGTAATCTAACAAGATGTACAACATACTAGATTTGCTTCATATCTAAAAAAGTTTGTTTAGAAAACAAACATCTTCATTGCCGAACACTGTACTGTGTGAAATAAGCTAGTTCGATTCTAGGAATCAGTTGCTTTCCTACGAAGAAGGTTTAGTGCAGCAAGTTCAAACTCTTCTAGTTAGTGTAGTCTAATAAGATGTACAACTTAGTTGTTTCACTTCATTTCTAAAGCAGTTTGTTTAGAAAACATACATCTTCATTGCCGAAAACTGTACTGTGTGAAATAAATTAGTTTGGTTGTAGGAATCAGTTGCTTTCCTACGAAGAAGGTTTAGTGCAGCAACTTCAAACATTTCTAGTTAGTGTAATCTAAGAATATGTACAAATTAGTAGTTTCGCCTCATTTCTAAAGTTGTTTGTTTAGAAAACAAACATCTTCATTGCCGAACACTGTACTGTGTGAAATAAGCTAGTTTGGTTTTAGGAATCAGTTGCTTTCCTACGAAGAAGTTTAAGTGCAGCAACTTCAAACCTTCCTTGTTTGTGTAGTCTAACAAGATGTACAACTTACTAGTTTCGCTTCATTTCTAAAGTAGTTTCTTTAGAAAACAAACATCTTCATTGCCGAACACTGTACTGTGTGAAATAAGCAAGGAATCAGTTGCTTTCCTAAAGAAGGTTATGCAGCAACTTCAAACATTCCTTGTTTGTGTAGTCTAACAAGATGTACAACTTACTAGTTTCGCTTCATTTCTAAAGTAGTTTCTTTAGAAAACAAACATTTTCATTGACGAACACTGTACTGTGTGAAATAAGCTAGTTCGGTTCTAGGAATCATTTGCTTTCCTACGAAGAAGGTTTAGTGCAGCAACTTCAAACCTTCCTTGTTTGTGTAGTCTAACAAGATGTATAACTTACTAGTTTCGCTTCATTTCTAAAGTGGTTTATTTTTAGAAAACAAACATCTTCATTACCGAACACTGTACTGTGTGAAATAAGCTAGTTCGGTTCTAGAAATCAGTTGCTTTCCTACGAAGAAGGTTTAGTGCAGCAAGTTCAAACTTTTCTAGTTAGTGTAATCTAACAAGATGTACAACTTAGTAGTTTCACTTCATTTCTAAAGCAGTTTCTTTAGGAAACAAACATCTTCATTGCCGAACACTGTACTGTGTGAAATAAGTTAGTTCGGTTGTAGGAATCAGTTGCTTTCCTACGAAGAAAGTTTAGTGCAGCAACTTCAAACCTTCCTTGTTTTTGTAGTCTAACAAGATGTACAACTTACTAGTTTCCCTTCATTTCTAAAGTAGTTTCTTTAGAAAACAAACATCTTCATTGCCGAACACTGTACTGTGTGAAATAAGCTAGTTCGCTTCTAGGAATCAGTTGCTTTCCTACGAAGAAGGTTTAGTGCAGCAACTTCAAACATTTCTAGTTAGTGTAATCTATGAAGATGTACAAATTAGTAGTGTCGCTTCATTCCTAAAGTTGTTTGTTTAGAAAACAAACATCTTCATTGCCGAAGACTGTACTGTTTGAAATAAGCTAGTTCGGTTCTAGGAATCATTTGTTTTCCTACGAAGAAGGTTTAGTGCAATAAGTTAAAATTTTTCTAGTTATTGTAATCTAAGAAGATGTACAAATTAGTAGTTTTGCTTCATTTCGAAAGCAGATCGTTTACAAAACATACATCTTCATTGGCGACACTGTACTGTGTGAAGTAAGCTAGTTCGGTTCTAGGAATCAGTTCCTTTCCTACGAAGAACGTTTAGTGTAGCAAGTTCAAACTTTTCTAGTTAGTGTAATCTAACAAGATGTACAAGTTAGTAGTTTCACTTCATTTCTAAAGCAGTTTGTTTACAAAACATACATCTTCATTGTCAAAAACTGTACTGTGTTAAATAAGTTAATTTGGTTGTAGGAATCAGTTGCTTTCCTACGAAGAAGATTTAGTGCAGAAAGTTCAAACATTTCTAGTTAGTGTAATCTAACAAGATGTACAACTTAGTAGTTTTACTTCATTTCTAAAGCAGTTTGTTTAGAAAACATCCATCTTCATTGCCGAACACTGTACCATGTGAAGTAAGTTAGTTCGGTTGTAGGAATCAGTTGCTTTCCTACGAAGAAGGTTTAGTGTAGCAAGTTCAAACTTTTCTAGTTAGTGTTATGTAACAAGATGTACACTTACTTGATTCGCTTCATATCTAAAGTAGTTTGTTTCAAAAACAAACTCTTCATTGCCTAAAACTGTACTGTGTGAAATAATTTATTTCGGTTCTAGGAATCAGTTGCTTTCCTACGAAGAAGGTTTAGTGCAGCCACTTCAAACCTTCCTCGTTTGTGTAGTCTAACAAGATGTACAACTTACTAGTTTCGTTTCATTTCTAAAATTGTTTGTTTAGAAAACAAACATCTTCATTGCCGAACACTGTACTGTGTGAAATAAGCTAGTTCGATTCTAGGAATCAGTTGCTTTCCTACGAAGAAGGTTTAGTGAAGCAAGTTCAAACTTTTCTAGTTAGTGTAGTCTAACAAGATGTACAACTTAGTTGTTTCACTTCATTTCTAAAGCAGTTTGTTTAGAAAACATACATCTTCATTGCCGAAAACTGTATTGTGTGAAATAAGTTAGTTTGGTTGTAGGAATCAGTTGCTTTCCTACGAAGAAGGTTTAGTGCAGCAACTTCAAACATTTCTAGTTAGTGTAATCTAAGAATATGTACAAATTAGTAGTGTCGCTTCATTTCTAAAGCAGTTTGTTAAGAAAACATACATCTTCATTGCCGAAAACTGTACTGTGTTAAATAAGTTAGTTCGGTTCTAGGAAACAGTTACTTTCCTACGAAGAATGTTTAGTGCAGCAACTTCAAACATTTCTAGTTAGTGTAATCTATGAAGATGTACAAATTAGTAGTATCGCTTCATTTCTAAAGTTGTTTGTTTAGAAAACAAACATCTTCATTGCCGAACACTGTACTGTGTGAAATAAGCTAGTTCGGTTCTAGGAATCAGTTGCTTTCCTACGAAGAAGGTTAAGTGCAGCAACTTCAAACCTTCCTTGTTTGTGTAGTCTAACAAGCTGTACAACTTACTAGTTTCGCTTCATTTCTAAAGTAGTTTCTTTAGAAAACAAACATCTTCATTGCCGAACACTGTACTGTGTGAAATAAGCTAGTTCGGTTCTAGGAATCAGTTGCTTTCCTACGAAGAAGGTTAAGTGCAGCAACTTCAAACATTCCTTGTTTGTGTAGTCTAACAAGATGTACAACTTACTAGTTTCGCTTCATTTCTAAAGTAGTTTCTTTAGAAAACAAACATTTTCATTGACGAACACTGTACTGTGTGAAATAAGCTAGTTCGGTTCTAGGAATCAGTTGCTTTCCTACGAAGAAGGTTAAGTGCAGCAACTTCAAACCTTCCTTGTTTGTGTAGTCTAACAAGATGTACAACTTACTAGTTTCGCTTCATTTCTAACGTGGTTTATTTTTAGAAAACAAACATCTTCATTGCCGAACACTGTAGTGTGTGAAATAAGCTAGTTCGGTTCTAGAAATCAGTTGCTTTCCTACGAAGAAGGTTTAGTGCAGCAAGTTCAAACTTTTCTAGTTAGTGTAATCTAACAAGATGTACAAATTAGTAGTTTCACTTCATTTCTAAAGCAGTTTCTTTAGGAAACAAACATCTTCATTGCCGAACACTGTACTGTGTGAAATAAGTTAGTTCGGTTGTAGGAATCAGTTGCTTTCCTACGAAGAAGGTTTAGTGCAGCAACTTCAAACCTTCCTTGTTTGTGTAGTCTAACAAGATGTACAACTTACTAGTTTCGCTTCATTTCTAAAGTAGTTTCTTTAGAAAACAAACATCTTCATTGCCGAACACTATACTGTGTGAAATAAGCTAGTTCGGTTCTAGGAATCAGTTGCTTTCCTACGAAGAAGGTTTAGTGCAGCAAGTTCAAACTTTTCTAGTTAGTGTAGTCTAACAAGATATGCAACTTAGTAGTATCACTTCATTTCTAAAGCAGTTTGTTTAGAAAACATACATCTTCATTGCCGAAAACTGTACTGTGTGAAATAAGTTAGTTTGGTTGTAGGAATCAGTTGCTTTCCTACGAAGAAGGTTTAGTGCAGCAACTTCAAACCTTCCTTGTTTGTGTAGTCTAACAAGATATACAAATTAGTAGTATCGCTTCATTTCTCAAGTAGTCTCTTTAGAAAACAAACATCTGCATTGCCGAACACTGTACTGTGTGAAATAAGCTAGTTCGGTTCTAGGAATCATTTGTTTTCCTACGAAGAAGGTTTAGTGCAGCAACTTCAAACCTTCCTTGATTGTGTAGTCTAACAAGATGTACAACTTACTAGTTTCGCTTCATTTATAAAGTAGTTTCTTTAGAAAACAAACATCTTCATTGCCGAACACTATACTGTGTGAAATAAGCTAGTTCGGTTCTAGGAATCAGTTGCTTTCCTACGAAGAAGGTTTAGTGCAGCAAGTTCAAACTTTTCTAGTTAGTGTAATCTAACCAGATATACAACTTAGTAGTTTCACTTCATTTCTAAAGCTGTTTCTTTAGGAAACAAACATCTTCATTGCCGAAAACTGTACTGTGTGAAATAAGTTAGTTCGGTTGTAGGAATCAGTTGCTTTCCTACGAAGAAGGTTAAGTGCAGCAACTTCAAACATTTCTAGTTAGTGTAATCTACGAAGATGTATAAATTAGTAGTATCGCTTCATTTCTAAAGTTGTTTGTTTAGAAAACAAACATCTTCATTGCCGAAGACTGTACTGTTTGAAATAAGCTAGTTCGGTTCTAGGAATCATTTGCGTTCCTACGAAGAAGGTTTAGTGCAGCAACTTCAAACCTTCCTGGATTGTGTAGTCTAACAAGATGTACAACTTACTAGTTTCGCTTCATTCCTAAAGTAGTTTCTTTAGAAAACAAACATCTTCATTGCCGAACACTGTAATGTGTGAAATAAGCTAGTTCGGTTCTAGGAATCACTTGCTTTCCTCCGAAGAAGGTTTAGTGCAGCAACTTCAAACATTTCTAGTTAGTGTAATCTAAGAAGATGTACAAATTAGTAGTATCGCTTCATTTCTAAAGTAGTTTGTTTAGAAAACAAACATCTTCATTGCCGAACACTGTACTGTGTGAAATAAGCTAGTTGGGTTCTAGGAATCATTTGCTTTCCTACGAAGAAGGTTTAGTGCAGCAACTTCAAACCTTCCTTGTTTGTGTAGTCTAACAAGATGTACAACTTACTAGTTTCGCTTCATTTCTAAAGTAGTTTCTTTAGAAAACAAACATCTTCATTGCCGAACACTGTACTGTGTGAAATAAGCTAGTTTGGTTCTAGGAATCACTTGCTTTCCTACGAAGAAGGTTTAGTGCAGCAACTTCAAACATTTCTAGTTAGTGTAATCTAAGAAGATGTACAAATTAGTAGTATCGCTTCATTTCTAAAGTAGTTTGTTTTAGAAAACAAACATCTTCATTGCCGAACACTGTACTGTGTGAAATAAGCTATTTCGGTTCTAGGAATCAGTTGCTTTCCTATGAAGAAGGTTTAGTGCAGCAACTTCAAACCTTCCTTTTTTAGTGTAGTCTAACAAGATGTACAACTTACTAGTTTCACTTCATTTCTAAAGTAGTTTCTTTAGAAAACAAACATCTTCATTTCCGAACACTGTACTGTGTGAAATAAGCTAGTTCGCTTCTAGGAATCATTTGCTTTCCTACGAAGAAGGTTTAGTGCAGCAACTTCAAACCTTCCTTGTTTGTGTAGTCTAACAAGATGTACAACTTACTAGTTTCACTTCATTTCTAAAGCAGTTTCTTTAGAAAACAAACATCTTCATTGCCGAAACTGTACTGTGTGAAATGAGTTAGTTCGGTTGTAGGAATCAGTTGCTTTCCTACGAAGAAGGTTTAGTGCAGCAACTTCAAACATTTCTAGTTAGTGTAATCTAAGAAGATGTACAAATTAGTAGTATCGCTTCATTTCTAAAGTTGTTTGTTTAGAAAACAAATATCTTCATTGCCGAACACTGTACTGTGTGAAATAAGCTAGTTCGGTTCTAGGAATCAGTTGCTTTCCTACGAGAAGGTTAAGTGCAGCAACCTCAAACCTTCCTTGTTTGTGTAGTCTAACAAGATGTACAACTTACTAGTTTTGCTTCATTTCTAAAGTAGTTTGTTTAGAAACAAACATCTTCATTGCCGAACACTGTACTGTGTGAAATAAGCTAGTTCGTTCTAGAATCAGTTGCTTTCCTACAAAGAAGGTTTAGTGCAGCAAGTTCAAACTTTTCTAGTTAGTGTAATCTAACCAGATGTACAACTTAGTAGTTTCACTTCATTTCTAAAGTAGTTTGTTTAGAAAACCAAACATCTTCATTGCCGAACACTGTACTGTGTGAAATAAGCTAGTTCGGTTCTAGGAATCAGTTGCTTTCCTACTAAGAAGGTTTAGTGCAGCAACTTCAAACCTTCCTTGTTTGTGTAGTCTAACAAGATGTACAACTTACTAGTTTCGCTTCATTTCTAAAGTAGTTTCTTTAGAAAACAAACATCTTCATTGCGAACACTGTACTGTGTGAAATAAGCTAGTTCGGTTCTAGGAATCACTTGCTTTCCTACGAAGAAGGTTTAGTGCAGCAACTTCAAACCTTTCTAGTTAGTGTAATCTAACAAGATGTACAAATTAGTAGTATCGCTTCATTTCTAAAGTAGTTTGTTTAGAAAAGAAACATCTTCATTGCCGAACACTGTACTGTGTGAAATAAGCTAGTTCGGTTCTAGGAATCAGTTGCTTTCCTATGAAGAAGGTTTAGTGCAGCAACTTCAAACCTTTTCCTTAGTGTAATCAAACAAGATGTACAACTTAGTAGTTTCACTTCATTTCTAAAGTAGTTTCTTTAGAAAAACAAACATCTTCATTGCTGAACACTGTACTGTGTGAAATAAGCTAGTTCGCTTGTAGGAATCAGTTGCTTTCTTACTAAGAAGAAGGTTTAGTGCAGCAAGTTCAAACCTTCCTTGTAGTGTAATCTAACAAGATGTACAACTTAGTAGTTTCGCTTCATTTCTAAAGTAGTTTCTTTAGAAAACAAACATCTTCATTGCCAAACACTGTACTGTTTGAAATAAGTTAGTTAGGTTACAGGAATCAGTTGCTTTCCTACGAAGAAGGTTAAGTGCAGCAACTTCAAACCTTCCTTGTTTGTGTAGTCTAACAAGATGTACAACTTACTAGTTTCGCTTCATTTCTAAAGCAGTTTGTTTAGAAAATATACATCTTCATTGCCGAAAACTGTACTGTGTGAAATGAGTTAGTTCGGCTGTAGGAATCAGTTGCTTTCCTACGGAGAAGGTTTAGTGCAGCAACTTGAAACATTTCTAGTTAGTGTAATCTAAGAAGATGTACAAATTAGTAGTATCGCTTCATTTCTAAAGTTGTTTGTTTAGAAAACAAACATCTTCATTGCCGAACACTGTACTGTGTGAAATAAGCTATTTCGGTTCTAGGAATCATTTGCTTTCCTACGAAGAAGGTTTAGTGCAGCAACTTCAAACCTTCCTTGATTGTGTAGTCTAACAAGATGTACAACTTACTAGTTTCGCTTCATTTCTAAAGTAGTTTCTTTAGAAAACAAACATCTTCATTGCCAAACACTGTACTGTGTGAAATAAGCTAGTTCGGTTCTAGGAATCACTTGCTTTCCTACGAAGAAGGTTTAGTGCAGCAACTTCAAACATTTCTAGTTAGTGTAATCTAAGAAGATGTACAAATTAGTAGTATCGCTTCATTTCTAAAGTAGTTTGTTTAGAAAACAAACATCTTCATTGCCGAACACTGTACTGTACTGAAATAAGCTAGTTCGGTTCTAGGAATCAGTTGCTTTCCTACGAAGAAGGTTAAGTGCAGCAACTTCAAACCTTCCTTGTTTGTGTAGTCTAACAAGATGTACAACTTACTAGTTTCACTTCATTTCTAAAGTAGTTTCTTTAGAAAACAAACATCTTCATTTCCGAACACTGTACTGTGTGAAATAAGCTAGTTCGCTTCTAGGAATCAGTTGCTTTCCTACGAAGAAGGTTTAGTGCAGCAAGTTCAAACTTTTCTAGTTAGTGTAATCTAACAAGATGTACAACTTAGTAGTTTCACTTCATTTCTAAAGCAGTTTCTTTAGGAAACAAACATCTTCATTGCCGAACACTGTACTGTGTGAAATAAGTTAGTTCGTTTAGAGGAATCAATTGCTTTCCCTACGAAGAAGGTTAAGTGCAGCAACTCCTAACCTTCCTTGTTTGTGTAGTCTAACAAGATGTACAACTTACTAGTTTCGCTTCATTTCTAAAGTAGTTTCTTTAGAAAACAAACATCTTCATTGCCGAACACTGTACTGTGTGAAATAAGCTAGTTCGGTTCTAGGAATCAGTTGCTTTCCTACACGAAGAAGGTTTAGTGCAGCAAGTTCAAACTTTTCTAGCTAGTGTAGTCTAACAACATGTACAACTTAGTAGTATCGCTTCATTTCTAAAGCAGTTTGTTTAGAAAACATACATCTTCATTGTCGAAAACTGTACTGTGAGAAATAAATTAGTTCGGTTGTATGAATCAGTTGCTTTCCTACGAAGAAGGTTTAGTGCAGCAACTTCAAACATTTCTAGTTAGTGTAATCTAACAAGATGTACAAATTAGTAGTATCGCTTCATTTCTAAAGTAGTTTGTTTAGAAAACAAACATCTTCACTGCCTAACACTGTACTGTGTGAAATAAGCTAGTTCGGTTCTAGGAATCAGTTGCTTTCCCTACGAAGAAGGTTAGTGCAGCAACTTCAAACCTTCCTTGTTTGTGTAGTCTAACAAGATGTACAACTTACTAGTTTCGCTTCATTTCTAAAGTAGTTTCTTTAGAAAACAAACATCTTCATTGCCGAACACTGTACTGTGTGAAATAAGCTAGTTCGGTTCTAGGAAACATTTGCTTTCCTACGAAGAAAGTTTAGTGCAGCAACTTCAAACCTTCCTAGTTTGTGTAGTCTAACAAGATGTACAACTTACTAGTTTCGCTTCATTTCTAAAGCAGTTTGTTTAGAAAACATACATCTTCATTGCCGAAACTGTACTGTGTGAAATAAGTTAGTTCGGTTGTAGGAATCAGTTGCTTTACTACGAAGAAGGTTTAGTGCAGCAACTTCAAACATTTCTAGTTAGTGTAATCTAAGAAAGATGTACAAATTAGTAGTATCGCTTCATTTCTAAAGTAGTTTGTTTAGAAAACAAACATCTTCATTGCCGAACACTGTACTGTGTGAAATAAGCTAGTTCGGTTCTAGGAATCATTTGCTTTCCTACGAAGAAGGTTTAGTGCAGCAACTTCAAACCTTCCTTGTTTGTGTAGTCTAACAAGATGTACAACTTACTAGTTTCACTTCATTTCTAAAGTAGTTTCTTTAGAAAACATACATCTTCATTGCCGAAAACTGTACTGTGTGAAATAAGTTAGTTCGGTTCTAGGAATCATTTGCTTTCCTACGAAGAAGGTTACGTGCAGCAACTTCAAACCTTCCTTGATTGTGTAGTCTAACAAGATGTACAACTTACTAGTTTTGCTTCATTTCTAAAGTAGTTTCTTTAGAAAACAAACATCTCATTGTCGAACACTGTACTGTGTGAAATAAGCTAGTTCGGTTCTAGGAATCACTTGCTTTCCTACGAAGAAGGTTTAGTGGAGCAACTTCAAACATTTCTAGTTAGTGTAATCTAAGAAGATGTACAAATTAGTAGTATCGCTTCATTTCTAAAGCAGTTTCTTTAGGAAACAAACATCTTCATTGCTGAACACTGTACTGTGTGAAATAAGTTAGTTCGGTTGTAGGAATCAGTTGCTTTCCTACAAAGAAGGTTAAATGCAGCAACTTCAAACCTTCCTTGTTTGTGTAGTCTAACAAGATGTACAACTTACTAGTTTCGCTTCATTTCTAAAGTAGTTTCTTTAGAAAACATACATCTTCATTGACGAAAACTGTACTGTGTGAAATAAGTTAGTTCGGTTGTAGGAATCAGTTGCTTTCCTACGAAGAAGGTTAAGTGCAGCAACTTCAAACCTTCCTTGTTTGTGTAGTCTAACAAGATGTACAACTTACTAGTTTCGCTTCATTTTAAAGTAGTTTGTTTAGAAAACAAACATCTTCATTGCCGAACACTGTACTGTGTGAAATAAGCTAGTTCGGTTCTAGGAATCAGTTGCTTTCCTACGAAGAAGGTTTAGTGCAGCAAGTTCAAATTTTCTAGTTAGTGTAATCTAGAAAGATGTACAACTTCGTAGTTTCACTTCATTTCTAAAGCAGTTTGTTTAGAAAACATACATCTTCATTGCCGAAAACTGTACTGTGTGAAATAAGCTTAGTTCGGTTCTAGGAATCAGTTGCTTTCCCTCTACGAAGAAGGTTTAGTGCAGCAAGTTCAAACCTTCCTTGTTTGTGTAGTCTAACAAGATGTACAACTTACTAGTTTCGCTTCATTTCTAAAGTAGTTTGTTTAGAAAACAAACATCTTCATTGCCGAACACTGTACTGTGTGAAATAAGCTAGTTCGGTTCTAGGAATCACTTGCTTTCCCTCTGAAGAAGGTTTAGTGCAACAACTTCAAACATTTCTAGTTAGTGTAATCTAAGAAGATGTACAAATTAGTAGTATCGCTTCATTTCTAAAGTAGTTTGTTTAGAAAACAAAACATCTTCATTGCCGAACACTGTACTGTGTGAAATAAGCTAGTTCGGTTCTAGGAATCAGTTGCTTTCCTATGAAGAAGGTTTAGTGCAGCAACTTCAAACCTTCCTTGATTGTGTAGTCTAACAAGATGTACAACTTACTAGTTTCACTTCATTTCTAAAGTAGTTTCTTTTAGAAAACAAACATCTTCATTGCCGAACACTGTACTGTGTGAAATAAGCTAGTTCGCTTCTAGGAATCAGTTGCTTTCCTACGAAGAAGGTTTAGTGCAGCAAGTTCAAACTTTTCTAGTTAGTGTAATCTAACAAGATGTACAACTTAGTAGTTTGACTTCATTTCTAAAGTAGTTTGTTTAGAAACAAACATCTTCATTGCCCAACACTGTACTGTGTGAAATAAGTTAGTTCGGTTCTAGGAATCAGTTGCTTTCCTACGAGAAGGTTTAGTGCAGCAACTTCAAACCTTCCTTGTTTGTGTAGTCTAACAAGATGTACAACTTACTAGTTTCGCTTCATTTCTAAAGTAGTTTCTTTAGAAAACAAACATCTTCATTGCCGAACACTGTACTGTGTGAAATAAGCTAGTTCGGTTCTAGGAATCAGTTGCTTTCCTACGAAGAAGGTTTAGTGCAGCAAGTTCAAACATTTCTAGTTAGTGTAATCTAAGAAGATGTACAAATTAGTAGTATCGCTTCATTTCTAAAGTAGTTTGTTTAGAAAACAAACATCTTCATTGCTGAACAATGTACTGTGTGAAATAAGCTAGTTGGGTTCTAGGAATCAGTTGCTTTCCTACGAAGAAGGTTAAGTGCAGCAACTTCAAACCTTCCTTGTTTGTGTAGTCTAACAAGATGTACAACTTACTAGTTTCGCTTCATTTCTAAAGTAGTTTGTTTAGAAAACAAACATCTTCATTGCCGAAACTGTACTGTGTGAAATGAGTTAGTTCGGTTCTAGGAATCAGTTGCTTTCCTACGAAGAAGGTTTAGTGCAGCAACTTCAAACATTTCTAGTTAGTGTAATCTAAGAAGATTTACAAATTAGTAGTATCGCTTCATTTCTAAAGTAGTTTGTTTAGAAAACAAACATCTTCATTGCCGAACACTGTACTGTGTGAAATAAGCTAGTTCGGTTCTAGGAATCAGTTGCTTTCCTACGAAGAAGGTTAAGTGCAGCAACTTCAAACCTTCCTTGTTTGTGTAGTCTAACAAGATGTACAACTTACAAGTTTCGCTTCATTTCTAAAGTAGTTTCTTTAGAAAACAAACATCTTCATTGCCGAACACTGTACTGTGTGAAATAAGCTAGTTCGGTTCTAGGAATCACTTGCTTTCCTACGAAGAAGGTTTAGTGCAGCAACTTCAAACATTTCTAGTTAGTGTAATCTAAGAAGATGTACAAATTAGTAGTATCGCTTCATTTCTAAAGTAGTTTGTTTAGAAAACAAACATCTCTTGCTTCTAACACTGTACTGTGTGAAATAAGCTAGTTCGGTTCTAGGAATCAGTTGCTTTCCTATGAAGAAGGTTAAGTGCAGCAACTTCAAACCTTCCTTGTTTCTGTAGTCTAACAAGATGTACAACTTACTAGTTTCACTTCATTTCTAAAGTAGTTTCTTTAGAAAGCAAACATCTTCATTTCCAACACTGTACTGTGTGAAATAAGCTAGTTAGGTTCTAGGAATCAGTTGCTTTCCTACGAAGAAGGTTTAGTGCAGCAAGTTCAAACTTTTCTAGTTAGTGTAATCTAACAAGATGTACAACTTAGTAGTTTCACTTCATTTCTAAAGCAGTTTCTTTAGGAAACAAACATCTTCATTGCCAAACACTGTACTGTGTGAAATAAGTTAGTTCGGTTCTAGGAATCAATTTGCTTTCCCTACGAAGAAGGTTAAGTGCAGCAACTTCAAACCTTCCTTGTTTGTGTAGTCTAACAAGATGTACAACTTACTAGTTTCGCTTCATTTCTAAAGTAGTTTCTTTAGAAAACAAACATCTTCATTGCCGAACACTGTACTGTGTGAAATAAGCTAGTTCGGTTCTAGTAATCAGTTTCTTTCCTACGAAGAAGATTTAGTGCAGCAAGTTCAAACTTTTCTAGCTAGTGTAGTCTAACAACATGTACAACTTAGTAGTATCGCTTCATTTCTAAAGCAGTTTGTTTAGAAAACATACATCTTCATTGCCGAAACTGTACTGTGAGAAATAAATTAGTTCGGTTGTATGAATCAGTTGCTTTCCTACGAAGAAGGTTTAGTGCAGCAACTTCAAACATTTCTAGTTAGTGTAATCTAAGAAGATGTACAAATTAGTAGTATCGCTTCATTTCTAAAGTAGTTTGTTTAGAAAAGAAACATCTTCACTGCCTGAACACTGTACTGTGTGAAATAAGCTAGTTCGGTTCTAGGAATCAGTTGCTTTCCTATGAAGAAGGTTTAGTGCAGAACTTCAAACCTTCCTTGTTTGTGTACTCTAACAAGATGTACAACTTACTAGTTTCGCTTCATTTCTAAAGTAGTTTCTTTAGAAAACAAACATCTTCATTGCCGAACACTCTACTGTGTGAAATAAGCTAGTTCGGTTCTAGGAAACATTTGCTTTCCTACGAAGAAAGTTTAGTGCAGCAACTTCAAACCTTCCTTGATTGTGTAGTCTAAGACGATGTACAACTTACTAGTTTCGCTTCATTTCTAAAGGAGTTTGTTTAGAAAACATACATCTTCATTGCCGAAAACTGTACTGTGTGAAATAAGTTAGTTCGGCTGTAGGAATCAGTTGCTTTACTACGAAGAAGGTTTAGTGCAGCAATTTCAAACATTTGTAGTTAGTGTAATCTAAGAAGATGTACAAATTAGTAGTATCGCTTCATTTCTAAAGTTGTTTGTTTAGAAAACAAACATCTTCATTGCCGAACACTGTACTGTGTGAAATAAGCTAGTTCGGTTCTAGGAATCATTTGCTTTCCTACGAAGAAGGTTTAGTGCAGCAACGTCAAACCTTCCTTGTTTGTGTAGTCTAACAAGATGTACAACTTACTAGTTTCACTTCATTTCTAAAGTAGTTTCTTTAGAAAACATACATCTTCATTGCCGAAAACTGTACTGTGTGAAATAAGTTAGTTCGGTTCTAGGAATCATTTGCTTTCCTACGAAGAAGGTTTAGTGCAGCAACTTCAAACCTTCCTTGATTGTGTAGTCTAACACGATGTACAACTTACTAGTTTTGCTTCATTTCTAAAGTAGTTTCTTTAGACAACAAACATCTTCATTGTCGAACACTGTACTGTGTGAAATAAGCTAGTTCGGTTCTAGGAATCACTTGCTTTCCTACGAAGAAGGTTTAGTGGAGCAACTTCAAACATTTCTAGTTAGTGTAATCTAAGAAGATGTACAAATTAGTAGTATCGCTTCATTTCTAAAGCAGT
Organism: Orientallactaga sibirica; assembly: GCA_036365145.1. Taxonomy (NCBI): domain Eukaryota; kingdom Metazoa; phylum Chordata; class Mammalia; order Rodentia; family Dipodidae; genus Orientallactaga; species Orientallactaga sibirica. The sequence continues at coordinate 23,510 of JAEOAD010001517.1, read as the reverse complement.
TTCTTTAGGAAACAAACATCTTCATTGCTGAACACTGTACTGTGTGAAATAAGTTAGTTGGGTTGTAGGAATCAGTTGCTTTCCTACAAAGAAGGTTAAATGCAGCAACTTCAAACCTTCCTTGTTTGTGTAGTCTAACAAGATGTACAACTTACTAGTTTCGCTTCATTTCTAAAGTAGTTTCTTTAGAAAACATACATCATCATTGACGAAAACTGTACTGTGTGAAATAAGTTAGTTCGGTTGTAGGAATCAGTTGCTTTCCTACGAAGAAGGTTAAGTGCAGCAACTTCAAACCTTCCTTGTTTGTGTAGTTTAACAAGATGTACAACTTACTAGTTTCGCTTCATTTCTAAAGTAGTTTCTTTAGAAAACAAACATCTTCATTGCCGAACACTGTACTGTGTGAAATAAGCTAGTTCGGTTCTAGGAATCAGTTGCTTTCCTACGAAGAAGGTTTAGTGCAGCAAGTTCAAATTTTCTAGTTAGTGTAATCTAGAAAGATGTACAACTTCGTAGTTTCACTTCATTTCTAAAGCAGTTTGTTTAGAAAACATACATCTTCATTGCCGAAAAATGTACTGTGTGAAATAAGCTAGTTCGCTTCTAGGAATCAGTTGCTTTCCTACGAAGAAGGTTTAGTGCAGCAAGTTCAAACCTTCCTTGTTTGTGTAGTCTAACAAGATGTACAACTTACTAGTTTCGCTTCATTTCTAAAGTAGTTTCTTTAGAAAACAAACATCTTCATTGCCGAACACTGTAATGTGTGAAATAAGCTAGTTCGGTTCTAGGAATCACTTGCTTTCCTACGAAGAAGGTTTAGTGCAACAACTTCAAAGATTTCTAGGTAGTGTAATCTAAGAAGATGTACAAATTAGTAGTATCGCTTCATTTCTAAAGTAGTTTGTTTAGAAAACAAACATCTTCATTGCCGAACACTGTACTGTGTGAAATAAGCTAGTTCGGTTCTAGGAATCAGTTGCTTTCCTATGAAGAAGGTTAAGTGCAGCAACTTCAAACCTTCCTTTTTTGTGTAGTCGAACAAGATGTACAACTTACTAGTTTCACTTCATTTCTAAAGTAGTTTCTTTAGAAAACAAACATCTTCATTTCCGAACACTGTACTGTGTGAAATAAGCTAGTTCGGGTTCTAGGAATCAGTTGCTTTCCTTCTACGAAGAAGGTTTAGTGCAGCAAGTTCAAACTTTTCTAGTTAGTGTAATCTAACAAGATGTACAACTTAGTAGTTTCACTTCATTTCTAAAGTAGTTTCTTTAGAAAAACAAACATCTCTCATTGCCCAACACTGTACTGTGTGAAATAAGCTAGTTCGGTTCTAGAATCAGTTGCTTTCCTACGAAGAAGGTTAAGTGCAGCAACTTCAAACCTTCCTTGTTTGTGTAGTCTAACAAGATGTACAACTTACTAGTTTCGCTTCATTTCTAAAGTAGTTTCTTTAGAAAACAAACATCTTCATTGCCGAACACTGTAATGTGTGAAATAAGCTAGTTCGGTTCTAGGAATCACTTGCTTTCCTACGAAGAAGGTTTAGTGCAGCAACTTCAAACATTTCTAGTTAGTGTAATCTAAGAAGATGTACAAATTAGTAGTATCGCTTCATTTCTAAAGTAGTTTGTTTAGAAAACAAACATCTTCATTGCTGAACAATGTACTGTGTGAAATAAGCTAGTTGGGTTCTAGGAATCAGTTGCTTTCCTACGAAGAAGGTTAAGTGCAGCAACTTCAAACCTTCCTTGTTTGTGTAGTATAACAAGATGTGCAACTTACTAGTTTCGCTTCATTTCTAAAGCAGTTTGTTTAGAAAACATACATCTTCATTGCCGAAAACTGTACTGTGTGAAATGAGTTACTTCGGCTGTAGGAATCAGTTGCTTTCCTACGAAGAAGGTTTAGTGCAGCAACTTGAAACATTTCTAGTTAGTGTAATCTAAGAAGATTTACAAATTAGTAGTATCGCTTCATTTCTAAAGTTGTTTGTTTAGAAAACAAACATCTTCATTGCCGAACACTGTACTGTGTGAAATAAGCTATTTCGGTTCTAGGAATCATTTGCTTTCCTACGAAGAAGGTTTAGTGCAGCAACTTCAAACCTTCCTTGATTGTGTAGTCTAACAAGATGTACAACTTACAAGTTTCGCTTCATTTCTAAAGTAGTTTCTTTAGAAAACAAACATCTTCATTGCCGAACACTGTACTGTGTGAAATAAGCTAGTTCGGTTCTAGGAATCACTTGCTTTCCTACGAAGAAGGTTTAGTGCAGCAACTTCAAACATTTCTAGTTAGTGTAATCTAAGAAGATGTACAAATTAGTAGTATCGCTTCATTTCTAAAGTAGTTTGTTTAGAAAACAAACATCTTCATTGCCGAACACTGTACTGTGTGAAATAAGCTAGTTCGGTTCTAGGAATCAGTTGCTTTCCTATGAAGAAGGTTAAGTGCAGCAACTTCAAACCTTCCTTGTTTCTGTAGTCTAACAAGATGTACAACTTACTAGTTTCACTTCATTTCTAAAGTAGTTTCTTTAGAAAGCAAACATCTTCATTTCCGAACACTGTACTGTGTGAAATAAGCTAGTTCGCTTCTAGGAATCAGTTGCTTTCCTACGAAGAAGGTTTAGTGCAGCAAGTTCAAACTTTTCTAGTTAGTGTAATCTAACAAGATGTACAACTTAGTAGTTTCACTTCATTTCTAAAGCAGTTTCTTTAGGAAACAAACATCTTCATTGCCGAACACTGTACTGTGTGAAATAAGTTAGTTCGTTTAGAGGAATCAATTGCTTTCCTACGAAGAAGGTTAAGTGCAGCAACTTCTAACCTTCCTTGTTTGTGTAGTCTAACAAGATGTACAACTTACTAGTTTCGCTTCATTTCTAAAGTAGTTTCTTTAGAAAACAAACATCTTCATTGCCGAACACTGTACTGTGTGAAATAAGCTAGTTCGGTTCTAGTAATCAGTTTCTTTCCTACGAAGAAGATTTAGTGCAGCAAGTTCAAACTTTTCTAGCTAGTGTAGTCTAACAACATGTACAACTTAGTAGTATCGCTTCATTTCTAAAGCAGTTTGTTTAGAAAACATACATCTTCATTGTCGAAAACTGTACTGTGAGAAATAAATTAGTTCGGTTGTATGAATCAGTTGCTTTCCTACGAAGAAGGTTTAGTGCAGCAACTTCAAACATTTCTAGTTAGTGTAATCTAAGAAGATGTACAAATTAGTAGTATCGCTTCATTTCTAAAGTAGTTTGTTTAGAAAAGAAACATCTTCACTGCCGAACACTGTACTGTGTGAAATAAGCTAGTTCGGTTCTAGGAATCAGTTGCTTTCCTATGAAGAAGGTTAAGTGCAGAAACTTCAAACCTTCCTTGTTTGTGTAGTCTAACAAGATGTACAACTTACTAGTTTCGCTTCATTTCTAAAGTAGTTTCTTTAGAAAACAAACATCTTCATTGCCGAACACTGTACTGTGTGAAATAAGCTAGTTCGGTTCTAGGAAACATTTGCTTTCCTACGAAGAAAGTTTAGTGCAGCAACTTCAAACCTTCCTAGATTGTGTAGTCTAACAAGATGTACAACTTACTAGTTTCGCTTCATTTCTAAAGCAGTTTGTTTAGAAAACATACATATTCATTGCCGAAAACTGTACTGTGTGAAATAAGTTAGTTCGGCTGTAGGAATCAGTTGCTTTACTACGAAGAAGGTTTAGTGCAGCAACTTGAAACATTTATAGTTAGTGTAATCTAAGAAGATGTACAAATTAGTAGTATCGCTTCATTTCTAAAGTTGTTTGTTTAGAAAACAAACATCTTCATTGCCGAACACTGTACTGTGTGAAATAAGCTAGTTCGGTTCTAGGAATCATTTGCTTTCCTACGAAGAAGGTTTAGTGCAGCAACGTCAAACCTTCCTTGTTTGTGTAGTCTAACAAGATGTACAACTTACTAGTTTCACTTCATTTCTAAAGTAGTTTCTTTAGAAAACATACATCTTCATTGCCGAAAACTGTACTGTGTGAAATAAGTTAGTTCGGTTCTAGGAATCATTTGCTTTCCTACGAAGAAGGTTACGTGCAGCAACTTCAAGCCTTCCTTGATTGTGTAGTCTACCACGATGTACAACTTACTAGTTTTGCTTCATTTCTAAAGTAGTTTCTTTAGACAACAAACATCTTCATTGTCGAACACTGTACTGTGTGAAATAAGCTAGTTCGGTTCTAGGAATCACTTGCTTTCCCTCAAAAGAAGGTTTAGTGGAGCAACTTCAAACATTTCTAGTTAGTGTAATCTAAGAAGCTGTACAAATTAGTAGTATCGCTTCATTTCTAAAGCAGTTTCTTTAGGAAACAAACATCTTCATTGCTGAACACTGTACTGTGTGAAATAAGTTAGTTGGGTTGTAGGAATCAGTTGCTTTCCTAAAAAGAAGGTTAAATGCAGCAACTTCAAACCTTCCTTGTTTGTGTAGTCTAACAAGATGTACAACTTACTAGTTTCGCTTCATTTCTAAAGTAGTTTCTTTAGAAAACAAACATCTTCATTGCCGAACACTGTACTGTGTGAAATAAGCTAGTTCGGTTCTAGGAATCAGTTGCTTTCCTACGAAGAAGGTTTAGTGCAGCAAGTTCAAATTTTCTAGTTAGTGTAATCTAGAAAGATGTACAACTTCGTAGTTTCACTTCATTTCTAAAGCAGTTTGTTTAGAAAACATACATCTTCATTGCCGAAAAATGTACTGTGTGAAATAAGCTAGTTCGGTTCTAGGAATCATTTGCTTTCCTACGAAGAAGGTTTAGTGCAGCAACTTCAAACCTTCCTTGTTTGTGTAGGCTAACAAGATGTACAACTTACTAGTTTCGCTTCATTTCTAAAGCAGTTCGTTTAGAAAACATACATCTTCATTGCCGAAAACTGTACTGTGTGAAATGAGTTAGTTCGGCTGTAGGAATCAGTTGCTTTCCTACGAAGAAGGTTTAGTGCAGCAACTTGAAACATTTCTAGTTAGTGTAATCTAAGAAGATGTACAAATTAGTAGTATAGCTTCATTTCTAAAGTTGTTTGTTTAGAAAACAAATATCTTCATTGCCGAACACTGTACTGTGTGAAATAAGCCAGTTCGGTTCTAGGAATCATTTGCTTTCCCTACGAAGAAGGTTTAGTGCAGCCACTTCAAACCTTCCTTGATTGTGTAGTCTAACAAGATGTACAACTTACTAGTTTCGCTTCATTTCTAAAGTAGTTTCTTTAGAAAACAAACATCTTCATTGCTGAACACTGTACTGTGTGAAATAAGCTAGTTCGGTTCTAGGAATCACTTGCATTCCTACGAAGAAGGTTTAGTGTAGCGACTTCAAACATTTCCAGTTAGTGTAATCTAAGAAGATGTACAAATTAGTAGTATCGCTTCATTTCTCAAGTAGTTTGTTTAGAAAACAAACATCTTCATTGCCGAACATTGTACTGTGTGAAATAAGCTAGTTCGGTTCTAGGAATCAGTTGCTTTCCTACGAGAAGGTTAAGTGCAGCAACCTCAAACCTTCCGTGTTTGTGTAGTCTAACAAGATGTAGAACTTACTAGTTTTGCTTCATTTCTAAAGTAGTTTCTTTGGAAAACAAACATCTTCATTGCCGAACACTGTACTGTGTGAAATAAGCTAGTTCGCTTCTAGGAATCAGTTGCTTTCCTACGAAGAAGGTTTGGTGCAGCAAGTTCAAACTTTTCTAGTTAGTGTAATCTAACAAGATGTACAACTTAGTAGTTTCACTTCATTTCTAAAGCAGTTCCTTTAGGAAACAAACATCTTCATTGCCGAACACTGTACAGTGTGAAATAAGCTAGTTCGCTTCTAGGAATCAGTTGCTTTCCTACGAAGAAGGTTTAGTGCAGCAAGTTCAAACCTTCCTTGTTTGTGTAGTCTAACAAGATGTACAACTTACTAGTTTCGCTTCATTTCTAAAGTAGTTTCTTTAGAAAACAAACATCTTGATTGCCGAACACTGTAATGTGTGAAATAAGCTAGTTCGGTTCTAGGAATCACTTGCTTTCCTACGAAGGAGGTTTAGTGCAGCAACTTCAAACATTTCTAGGTAGTGTAATCTAAGAAGATGTACAAATTAGTAGTATCGCTTCATTTCTAAAGTAGTTTGTTTAGAAAACAAACATCTTCATTGCCGAACACTGTACTGTGTGAAATAAGCTAGTTGGGTTCTAGGAATCAGTTGCTTTCCTACGAAGAAGGTTAAGTGCAGCAACTTCAAACCTTCCTTGTTTGTGTAGTCTAACAAGATGTACAACTTACTAGTTTCGCTTCATTTCTAAAGCAGTTTGTTTAGAAAACATACATCTTCATTGCCGAAAACTGTACTGTGTGAAATGAGTTAGTTAGGCTGTAGGAATCAGTTGCTTTCCTATGTAGAAGGTTTAGTGCAGCAACTTGAAACATTTCTAGTTAGTGTAATCTAAGAAGATTTACAAATTAGTAGTATCGCTTCATTTCTAAAGTTGTTTGTTTAGAAAACAAACCTCTTCATTGCCTAACACTGTACTGTGTGAAATAAGCTAGTTCGGTTCTAGGAATCTTTTGCTTTCCTACGAAGAAGGTTTAGTGCAGCAACTTCAAACCTTCCTTGATTGTGTAGTCTAACCAGATGTACAGCTTACTAGTTTCGCTTCATTTCTAAAGTAGTTTCTTTAGAAAACAAACATCTTCATTCCCGAACACTGTAATTTGTGAAATAAGCTAGTTCGGTTCTAGGAATCACTTGCTTTCCTACGAAGAAGGTTTAGTGCAGCAACTTCAAACATTTCTAGTTAGTGTAATCTAAGAAGATGTACAAATTAGTAGTATCGCTTCATTTCTAAAGTAGTTTGTTTAGAGAACAAACATCTTCATTGCCGAACACTGTACTGTGTGAAATAAGCTATTTCGGTTCTAGGAATCAGTTGCTTTCCTATGAAGAAGGTTAAGTGCAGCAACTTCAAACCTTCCTTTTTTGTGTAGTCTAACAAGATGTACAACTTACTAGTTTCACTTCATTTCTAAAGTAGTGTCTTTAGAAAACAAACATCTTCATTTCCGAACACTGTACTGTGTGAAATAAGCTAGTTCGCTTGTAGGAATCATTTGCTTTCCTACGAAGAAGGTTTAGTGCAGCAACTTCAAACCTTCCTTGTTTGTGTAGGCTAACAAGATGTACAACTTACTAGTTTCGCTTCATTTCTAAAGCAGTTCGTTTAGAAAACATACATCTTCACTGCCGAAAACTGTACTGTGTGAAATGAGTTAGTTCGGCTGTAGGAATCAGTTGCTTTCCTACGAAGAAGGTTTAGTGCAGCAACTTCAAACATTTCTAGTTAGTGTAATCTGAGAAGATGTACAAATTAGTAGTATCGCTTCATTTCTAAAGTTGTTTGTTTAGAAAACAAACATCTTCATTGCCGAACACTGTACTGTGTGAAATAAGCTAGTTCGGTTCTAGGAATCACTTGCTTTCCTACGAAGAAGGTTTAGTGCATCAACTTCAAACATTTCTACTTAGTGTAATCTAAGAAGATGTACAAATTAGTAGTATCGCTTCATTTCAAAAGTAGTTTGTTTAGAAAACAAACATCTTCATTGCTGAACACTGTACTGTGTGAAATAAGCTAGTTGGGTTCTAGGAATCAGTTGCTTTCCTACGAAGAAGGTTAAGTGCAGCAACTTCAAACCTTCCTTGTTTGTGTAGTCTAACAAGATGTACAACTTACTAGTTTCGCTTCATTTCTAAAGTAGTTTCTTTAGAAAACAAACATCTTCATTGCCGAACACTGTACTGTGTGAAATAAGTTAGTTCGGTTCTAGGAATCAGTTTCTTTCCTACGAAGAAGGTTTAGTTCAGCAAGTTCAAACTTTTCTAGCTAGTGTAGTCTAACAACATGTACAACTTAGTAGTATCGCTTCATTTCTAAAGCAGTTTGTTTAGAAAACATACATCTTCATTGTCGAAAACTGTACTGTGTGAAATAAATTAGTTCGGTTGTAGGAATCAGTTGCTTACCTACGAAGAAGGTTTAGTGCAGCAACTTCAAACATTTCTAGTTAGTGTAATCTAAGAAGATGTACAAATTAGTAGTATCGCTTCATTTCTAAAGTAGTTTGTTTAGAAAACAAACATCTTCATTGCTGAACACTGTACTGTGGGAAATAAGCTAGTTCGGTTCTAGGAATCAGTTGCTTTCCTACGAAGAAGGTTAAGTGCAGCAACTTCAAACCTTCCTTGTTTGTGTAGTCTAACAAGATGTACAACTTACTAGTTTCACTTCATTTCTAAAGTACTTTCTTTAGAAAACATACATCTTCATTGCCGAAAACTGTACTGTGTGAAATAAGTTAGTTGGGTTCTAGGAATCATTTGCTTTCCTACAAGAAGGTTACGTGCAGCAACTTCATACCTTCCTTGATTGTGTAGTCTAACAAGGTGTACAACGTACTCGTTTCGCTTCATTTCTAAAGTAGTTCCTTTAGACAACATACATCTTCATTGCCGAAAACTGTACTGTGTGAAATAAGTTAGTTCGGTTGTAGGAATCAGTTGCTTTCCTACGAAGAAGGTTAAGTGCAGCAACTTCAAACCTTCCTTGTTTGTGTAGTTTAACAAGATGTACAACTTACTAGTTTCGCTTCATTTCTAAAGTAGTTTATTTAGAAAACAAACATCTTCATTGCCGAAAACTGTACTGTGTGAAATGAGTTAGTTCGGCTGTAGGAATCAGTTGCTTTCCTGCGAAGAAGGTTTAGTGCAGCAACTTCAAACATTTCTAGTTAGTGTAATCTAACAAGATGTACAACTTACTACTTTCGCTTCATTTCTAAAGTTGTTTGTTTAGAAAACAAACATCTTCATTGCCGAACACTGTACTGTGTGAAATAAGCTATTTCGGTTCTAGGAATCACTTGCATTCCTACGAAGAAGGTTTAGTGCAGCAACTTCAAACATTTCCAGTTAGTGTAATCTAAGAAGATGTACAAATTAGTAGTATCGCTTCATTTCTAAAGTAGTTTGTTTAGAAAACAAACATCTTCATTGCTGAACACTGTACTGTGTGAAATAAGCTATTTCGGTTCTAGGAATCAGTTGCTTTCCTACGAGAAGGTTAAGTGCAGCAACCTCAAACCTTCCTTGTTTGTGTAGTCTAACAAGATGTACAAGTTACTAGTTTTGCTTCATTTCTAAAGTAGTTTCTTTGGAAAACAAACATCTTCATTGCCGAACACTGTACTGTGTGAAATAAGCTAGTTCGCTTCTAGGAATCAGTTGCTTTCCTACGAAGAAGGTTTAGTGCAGCAAGTTCAAACCTTCCTTGTTTGTGTAGTCTAAGAAGATGTACAACTTACTAGTTTCGCTTCATTTCTAAAGTAGTTTCTTTAGAAAACAAACATCTTCATTGCCGAACACTGTAATGTGTGAAATAAGCTAGTTCGGTTCTAGGAATCACTTGCTTTCCTACGAAGAAGGTTTAGTGCAGCAACTTCAAACATTTCTAGGTAGTGTAATCTAAGAAGATGTACAAATTAGTAGTATCGCTTCATTTCTAAAGGAGTTTGTTTAGAAAACAAACATCTTCATTGCCGAACACTGTACTGTGTGAAATAAGCTAGTTGGGTTCTAGGAATCAGTTGCATTCCTACGAAGAAGGTTAAGTGCAGCAAGTTCAAACCTTCCTTGTTTGTGCAGTCTAACAGGATGTACAACGTACTAGTTTCGCTTCATTTCTAAAGCAGTTTGTTTAGAAAACATACATCTTCATTGCCGAAAACTGTACTGTGTGAAATGAGTTAGTTAGGCTGTAGGAATCAGTTGCTTTCTTACGAAGAAGGTTTAGTGCAGCAACTTGAAACATTTCTAGTTAGTGTAATCTAAGAAGATTTACAAATTAGTAGTATCGCTTCATTTCTAAAGTTGTTTGTTTAGAAAACAAACCTCTTCATTGCCGAACACTGTACTGTGTGAAATAAGCTATTTCGGTTCTAGGTATCATTTGCTTTCCTACGAAGAAGGTTTAGTGCAGCAACTTCAAACCTTCCTTGATTGTGTAGTCTAACCAGATGTACAGCTTACTAGTTTCGCTTCATTTCTAAAGTAGTTTCTTTAGAAAACAAACATCTTCATTGCCGAACACTGTTCTTTGTGAAATAAGCTAGTTCGGTTCTAGGAATCACTTGCTTTCCTACCAAGAAGGTTTAGTGCAGCAACTTAAAACATTTCTAGTTAGTGTAATCTAAGAAGATGTACAAATTAGTAGTATCGCTTCATTTCTAAAGTAGTTTGTTTAGAAAACAAACATCTTCATTGCCGAACACTGTACTGTGTGAAATAAGCTAGTTCGGTTCTAGGAATCAGTTGCTTTCCTATGAAGAAGGTTAAGTGCAGCAACTTCAATCCTTCCTTTTTTGTGTAGTCTAACAAGATGTACAACTTACTAGTTTCACTTCATTTCTAAAGTAGTTTCTTTAGAAAACAAACATCTTCATTTCCGAACACTGTACTGTGTGAAATAAGCTAGTTCGCTTCTAGGAATCAGTTGCTTTCCTACGAAGAAGGTTTAGTGCAGCAAGTTCAAACTTTTCTAGTTAGTGTAATCTAACAAGATGTACAACTTAGTAGTTTCACTTCATTTCTAAAGCAGTTTCTTTAGAAAACAAACATCTTCATTGCCGAACAATGACTTGTGTGAAATAAGTTAGTTCGTTTAGAGGAATCAGTTGCTTTCCTATGAAGAAGGTTAAGTGCAGCAACTTCAAACCTTCCTTGTTTGTGTAGTCTAACAAGATGTACAACTTACTAGTTTCACTTCATTTCTAAAGTAGTTTCTTTAGAAAACAAATATCTTCATTGCCGAACACTGTACTGTGTGAAATAAGCTAGTTCGGTTCTAGGAATCACTTGCTTTCCTACGAAGAAGGTTTAGTGCAGCAACTTCAAACATTTCTAGTTAGTGTAATCTAAGAAGATGTACAAATTAGTAGTATCGCTTCATTTCTAAAGTAGTTTGTTTAGAAAACAAACATCTTCATTGCTGAACACTGTACTGTGTGAAATAAGCTAGTTGGGTTCTAGGAATCAGTTGCTTTCCTACGAAGAAGGTTAAGTGCAGCAACTTCAAACCTTCCTTTTTTTTGTAGTCTAACAAGATGTACAACTTACTAGTTTCGCTTCAATTCTAAAGTAGTTTCTTTAGAAAACAAACATCTTCATTGCCGAACACTGTACTGTGTGAAATAAGCTAGTTCACTTCTAGGAATCAGTTGCTTTCCTACGAAGAAGGTTTAGTGCAGCAAGTTCAAACTTTTCTAGTTAGTGTAATCTAACAAGATGTACAACTTAGTAGTTTCACTTCATTTCTAAAGCAGTTTCTTTAGAAAACAAACATCTTCATTGCCGAACAATGTATTGTGTGAAATAAGTTAGTTCGTTTAGAGGAATCAGTTGCTTTCCTATGAAGAAGGTTAAGTGCAGCAACTTCAAACCTTCCTTGTTTGTGTAGTCTAACAAGATGTACAACTTACTAGTTTCGCTTCATTTCTAAAGTAGTTTCTTTAGAAAACAAACATCTTCATTGCCGAACACTGTACTGTGTGAAATAAGCTAGTTCGGTTCTAAGAATCAGTTTCTTTCCTACGAAGAAGGTTTAGTGCAGCAAGTTCAAACTTTTCTAGCTAGTGTAGTCTAACAACATGTACAACTTAGTAGTATCTCTTCATTTCTAAAGCAGTTTGTTTAGAAAACTTACATCTTCATTGTCGAAAACTGTACTGTGTGAAATAAATTAGTTCGGTTGTAGGAATCAGTTGCTTACCTACGAAGAAGGTTTAGTGCATCAACTTCAAACATTTCTAGTTAGTGTAATCTAAGAAGATGTACAAATTAGTAGTATCGCTTCATTTCTAAAGTAGTTTGTTTAGAAAACAAACATCTTCATTGCCGAACACTGTACTGTGTGAAATGAGCTAGTTCGGTTCTAGGAATCAGTTGCTTTCCTACGAAGAAGGTTAAGTTTAGCAACTTCAAACCTTCCTTGTTTGTGTAGTCTAACAAGATGTACAACTTACTATTTTCACTTCATTTCTAAAGTAGTTTCTTTAGAAAACATACATCTTCATTGCCGAAAACTGTACTGTGTGAAATAAGTTAGTTGGGTTCTAGGAATCATTTGCTTTCCTACGAAGAAGGTTACGTGCAACAACTTCAAACCTTCCTTGATTGTGTAGTCTAACAAGGTGTACAACGTACTCGTTTCGCTTCATTTCTAAAGTAGTTTCTTTAGACAACATACATCTTCATTGCCGAAAACTGTACTGTGTGAAATAAGTTAGTTCGGTTGTAGGAATCAGTTGCTTTCCTACGAAGAAGGTTAAGTGCAGCTACTTCAAACCTTCCTTGTTTGTGTAGTTTAACAAGATGTACAACTTACTAGTTTCACTTCATTTCTAAAGTAGTTTCTTTAGAAAACAAACATCTTCATTGCCGAACACTGTACTGTGTGAAATAAGCTAGTTCGGTTCTAGGAATCAGTTGCTTTCCTACGAAGAAGGTTTAGTGCAGCAAGTTCAAACTTTTCTAGCTAGTGTAGTCTAACAACATGTACAACTTACTAGTATCGCTTCATTTCTAAAGCAGTTTGTTTAGAAAACATACATCTTCATTGTCGAAAACTGTACTGTGTGAAATAAGCTAGTTCAGTTCTAGGAATCATTTGCTTTCCTACGAAGATGGTTTAGTTCAGCAACTTCAAACCTTCCTTGATTGTGTAGTCTAACAAGATGTACAACTTACTAGTTTCACTTCATTTCTAAAGTAGTTTCTTTAGAAAACAAACATCTTCAGTGCCGAACACTGTACTGTGTGAAATAAGCTATTTCGGTTCTCGGAATCAGTTGCTTTCCTACGAAGAAGGTTAAGTGCAGCAACTTCAAACCTTCCTTGTTTGTGTAGTCTAACAAGATGTACAACTTACTAGTTTCGCTTCAATTCTAAAGTAGTTTGTTAAGAAAACAAACATCTTCATTGCCGAACACTGTACTGTGTGAAATAAGTTAGTTCGGTTCTAGGAATCAGTTGCTTTCCTACGAAGAGGGTTTAGTGCAGCAAGTTCAAACTTTTCTACTTAGTGTATTCTAAAAAGATGTACAACTTCGTAGTTTCACTTCATTTCTAAAGCAGTTTGTTTAAAAAACATACATCTTCATTGCAGAAAACTGTACTTTGTGAAATAAGTTAGTTCGGTTGTAGGAATCAATTGCTTTCCTACAAAGAAAGTTTAGTGCAGCAATTTCAAACATTTCTAGTTAGTGTAATCTAAGCAGATGTACAAATTAGTAGTATCGCTTCATTTCTAAAGTTGTTTGTTTAGAAAACAAACATCTTCATTGCCGAACACTTTACTGTGTGAAATAAGCTAGTTCGGTTCTAGGAATCATTTGCTTTCTTACGAAGAAGGTTTAGTGGAGCAACTTCTAACCTTCCTTGATGGTGTAGTCTAACAAGATGTACAACTTACTAGTTTCGCTTCATGTCTAAAGTAGTTTCTTTAGAAAACAAACATCTTCATTGCCAAACACTGTACTGTGTGAAATATTGTAGTTCAGTTCTAGGAATCAGTTGCTTTCCTACGAAGAAGTTTTAGTGCAGCAAGTTCAAACTTTTCTACTTAGTGTAGTCTAACAAGATGTACAACTTAGTAGTATCGCTTCATTTCTAAAGCAGTTTGTTTTGAAAACATACATCTTCATTGCCGAAAACTGTACTGTGTGAAATAAGTTAGTTCGGTTGTAGGAATCAGTTGCTTTCCTACGAAGAAGGTTTAGTGCAGCAACTTCAAACATTTCTTGTTAGTGTAATCTAAGAAGATGTACAAATTAGTAGTATCACTTCATTTCTAAAGTAGTTTGTTTAGAAAACAAACATCTTCATTGCCGAAAACTGTACTGTGTGAAATAAGCTAGTTCGGTTCTAGGAATCATTTGCTTTCCTACCAAGAAGGTTAAGTTCAGCAACTTCAAACCTTCCTTGTTTTTGTAGTCTAACAAGATGTACAACTTACTAGTTTCGCTTCATTTCTAAAGTAGTTTCTTTAGAAAACAAACATCTTCATTGCCGAACACTGTACTGTGTGAAATAAGCTAGTTCGGTTCTAGGAATCACTTGCTTTCCTACGAAGAAGGTTTACTGCAGTAAGTTCAAACTTTTCTGGTTAGTGTAATCTAACAAGTTGTACAACTTCGTAGTTTCACTTCATTTCTAAAGCAGTTTGTTTCAAAAACATACATCTTCATTGCTGAAAACAGTACTGTGTGAAATAAGTTAGTTCGGTTGTAGGAATCAGTTGCTTTCCTACGAAGAAGGTTTAGTGCAGCAACTTCAAACATTTCTAGTTAGTGTAATCTAAGAAGATGTACAAATTAGTAGTATCGCTTCATTTCTAAAGTGTAGAGAGCTGCGAGGTGCCGCGCCTTAAAGATGGCGCTGGCTTCCGCCTTCCGCCTTCCCGATGGCGAGTGCTTTCCTGGATAAACAAGTCCTTATTTGGCTTGGGCCGTGATCTAGGCTTGCTTCCGCATATGTGGACCTATCTGCATTCACCACGTGGCTTACCAGGGTTGGCTGTTCAAAGGCTTCTTAAGCTTTGGGCGGGCTTGGCCCGGGAGTGAGTGGGGCAGTCAGTGAGTGAGTGGGGCAGTCAGTGAGTGAGTGAGTGAGTGAGTGAGTGAGTGAGTCAGGCAGTGAGTCAGTGAGTGAGTGAGTGAGTCAGTGAGTGAGTCAATGAGTCAGTCAGTGAGTGAGTGAGTGAGTCAGTCAGTGAGTCAGTCAGAAGATTGTTTAAGGGGTCAGAAGATTGTTCAAGGTTCCTGAATAAACTGCTGAAAGAAGAGTCCGAGCGTTGCGTCTTCCTTGCTGGTCGAGGCGGACGCGACAAATGGTGGCCCGTACGGGGAACTCAGAACTTGCAGGGCAGCTAGCTGGTAAGTTCCAGATAAGTGGACAAAAAGGGTAAAGGCAAGTTCTCCGGTAGAGAGACGATAAGGTCCCATAGCAAAATGGGCAATACATCTTCCAGTATTAGGGTTAAAAGCCACAAATAAGGTTTCCTTAGAGGAAACGCAGTGAGAAGATTTCTTAAGAATGATAGCTGGCCAATTAATGTATATTTGTTTGTGTGTCTTATTAGTGTATAAAAGTTGGTTAACCTCATGTGGTGTATTTGTGTTGTAGTGTGTCTAGTCATATTACATAGGGCAAACGAGAATGATTCAGAAGCAGTTAAAAAAAAATTTAGAGGAAGTGAGAGAAGAGTGCTCGAGTAAAACATCTAAAAGAAAAAGTAAGGTTCCTGAATAAACTGTTGAAATAAGAGTCCGAAGAGGGACTCAGAACTTTCTGCAGTCAGGGCAGTAGTAAGGTTCCTGAATAAACTGTTGAAAGAAGAGTCCGAAGAGGGACTCAGAACTTTCTGCAGTCAGGGCAGTAGTAAGGTTCCTGAATAAACTGTTGAAAGAAGAGTCCGAAGAGGGACTCAGAACTTTTGCAGTCAGGGCAGTGCACTGGTAAGTTCCCAGGTAAGGTGGGAATCAGGACAAAAGCGGGGATTTTGCTCTTCTCGGTAGAAAAAGAGGGAGCAGGAAAAGAATTTTTGCAAAACATCTAAAAGAAAAAGTAAGGTTCCTGAATAAACTGTTGAAAGAAGAGTCCGAGGGACTCAGAACTTTCTGCAGTCAGGGCAGTAGTAAGGTTCCTGAATAAACTGTTGAAAGAAGAGTCCGAAGAGGGACTCAGAACTTTCTGCAGTCAGGGCAGTGCACTGGTAAGTTCCCAGGTAAGGTGGGAATCCATGACAAAAGCGGGGATTTTGCTCTTCTCGGTAGAAAAGAGGAGCAGGAAAAGAATTTTTGCAAAACATCTAAAAGAAAAAGTAAGGTTCCTGAATAAACTGTTGAAAGAAGAGTCCGAAGAGGGACTCAGAACTTTCTGCAGTCAGGGCAGTAGTGAGTTCCTGAATAAACTGTTGAAAGAAGAGTCCGAAGAGGGACTCAGAACTTTCTGCAGTCAGGGCAGTGCACTGGTAAGTTCCCAGGTAAGGTGGGAATCCAGCGACAAAAGCGGGATTTTGCTCTTCTCGGTAGAAAAAGAGGGAGCAGGAAAAGAATTTTTGCAAAACATCTAAAAGAAAAAGTAAGGTTCCTGAATAAACTGTTGAAAGAAGAGTCCGAAGAGGGACTCAGAACTTTCTGCAGTCAGGGCAGTAGTAAGGTTCCTGAATAAACTGTTGAAAGAAGAGTCCGAAGAGGGACTCAGAACTTTCTGCAGTCAGGGCAGTGCACTGGTAAGTTCCCAGGTAAGGTGGGAATCCGCGACAAAAGCGGGGAATTTTGCTCCTCTCGGTAGAAAAAGAGGGAGCAGGAAGGGTTCGCGGTGTAGCGAACCGAAAGTAAAAGTTTTAAAAGAATCTTTTGCAAGTGTAGCCATGGGCGCTTCTCACTCACACCCAATTTTTTTTGCCTCTGAATGAGCTGCTTCGTTCAAAAAACTTAAAGATAAAGGGGAGTACCCTGGAGAGGTTCCTGGAGGAATGTGATGCCATAGCCCCTTGGTTTGCGTGCTCTGGAAGATCTTGATTTTGCAGCAGACCAAGGCACGCTTAAGGGCGGGGTAAGATCGATCTGGAGGTTAGTGAGGAACTGCCTCGAGGAAGAAAGGTCGGAAAAGGCAAACAATGAAAAGGGGAAGGAAAGACTGCAGAGGACTTTGTTGGAACTGGGCTACTGGCATAAGGGATGGCTACGTTCTGCTATCCAGGCCCAGAAAGTTTGATCAAGGTTAAATTTGTAATGGACTGATGTGCTTGGCTAAAGATATCGGACTGAGATTTAAAGATTTTAAGTTGGAAAATCTCAAGCAAGGTAAAAGCAGAGGCACTGAGGTTTTAGGTTACTGAAGCTGCTATTGTCAACGCATTAGCAATCTTAAGGAAGGTGGAAGGAAGGTGGCCTGACTTGATTTACATTAAAACAATGGAGAGGATGCCTGAGGAAAGACTGTAAAAAATGCAAATTGATGACTGCTGATGGTGGTTGAGTTTTTGCATTGTTTTAGTTTCTCCTTGCTAATGTTGTTAAAAGACCTTGGATTATACTAGGGCTGCAAATTTATCCAGATTTTTGTCTAGTTTTCTATTACAGAATTGGTCGCTTGAATTTGAAGATACCTTAAGAGAACTGAGACTGGCTGTAGTTTATGTGAATTCTACCCGCATGGACCTCTCTTTTGCATCTGGATTGTCATCTTGGCTGATCTCCGCTATGAATCATCTGAAGGAATGGGCGGGTTTGGGTGCTCTTTAGCAGGCCTTCTGTTACTGGTCTCTCTGGTTTGCTTGTGGTGTCTATGTAAGATTAGAGTAACACAAAAACGGAATGCAGTCATGATCGTCCAGGCCTTCTCGGCTATTGAGGCAGGTCAATCTCCCCAGGCATGGTTAGCCACCATAAAAATGTAAACACCAGGCACAGGCTGCGAGGCAAAGCACTGCAGGGAGAGTTAGCTGTGAAAGACTCTCTGAAGGGCAAGTCTGATTGCATGTGGGTTGGCATCCATGGTCCCACCTCCAGGGAAAAGATGCAAGACGGTTCTATGCCTATTTTAAGAGTTACTGGAGATCAGACCTCTACCCTTGCCTGTTGCTTTGCGTGTTTTAAACAAAAAAGGGGGAACTGTAGAGAGCTGCGAGGTGCCGCGCCTTAAAGATGGCGCTGGCTTCCGCCTTCCGCCTTCCCGATGGCGAGTGCTTTCCTGGATAAACAAGTCCTTATTTGGCTTGGGCCGTGATCTAGGCTTGCTTCCGCATATGTGGACCTATCTGCATTCACCACGTGGCTTACCAGGGTTGGCTGTTCAAAGGCTTCTTAAGCTTTGGGCGGGCTTGGCCCGGGAGTGAGTGGGGCAGTCAGTGAGTGAGTGGGGCAGTCAGTGAGTGAGTGAGTGAGTGAGTGAGTGAGTGAGTGAGTCAGGCAGTGAGTCAGTGAGTGAGTGAGTGAGTCAGTGAGTGAGTCAATGAGTCAGTCAGTGAGTGAGTGAGTCAGTCAGTCAGTGAGTCAGTCAGAAGATTGTTTAAGGGGTCAGAAGATTGTTCAAGGTTCCTGAATAAACTGCTGAAAGAAGAGTCCGAGCGTTGCGTCTTCCTTGCTGGTCGAGGCGGACGCGATACTAAAGTAGTTTGTTTAGAAAACAAACATCTTCATTGCCGAACACTGTACTGTGTGAAATAAGCTAGTTCGGTTCTCGGAATCAGTTGCTTTCCTACGAAGAAGGTTAAGTGCAGCAACTTCAAACCTTCCTTGTTTGTGTAGGCTAACGAGATGTACAACTTACTAGTTTCACTTAATTTCTAAAGTCGTTTCTTTAGAAAACAAACATCTTCATTGCCGAACACTGTACTGTGTGAAATAAGTTAGTTCGGTTCTAGGAATCATTTGCTTTCCTACGAAGAAGGTTTAGTGCAGCAACTTCAAACCTTCCTTGATTTTGTAGCCTAACAAGATGTACAACTTACTAGTTTCGCTTCATTTCTAAAGCAGTTTGTTTAGAAAACATACATCTTCATTGCCCAAAACTGTACTGTCTGAAATAAGTTAGTTCGGATCTAGGAATCAGTTGCTTTCCTACGAAGAAGGTTTAGTGCAGCAACTTCAACTATTTCTAGTTAGTGTAATCTAAGAAGATATACAAATTAGTAGTATCGCTTCATTTCTAAAGTTGTTTGTTTAGAAAACAAAAATCTTCATTGCCGAACACTGTACTGTGTGAAATAAGCTAGTTCGGTTCTAGGAATCAGTTGCTTTCCTACGAAGAAGGTTAAGTGCAGCAACTTCAAACCTTCCTTGATTTTGTAGTTTAACAAGATGTACAACTTACTAGTTTCGCTTCATTTCTGAAGTAGTTTCTTTAGAAAACATACATCTTCATTGCTGAAAACTGTACTGTGTGAAATAAGTTAGTTCGGTTCTAGGAATCATTTGCTTTCCTACGAAGAAGGTTTAGTGCAGCAACTTCAAACCTTCTTTGATGGTGTAGTCTAACAAGATGTACAACTTACTAGTTTCGCTTCATTTCTAAAGTAGTTTCTTTAGAAAACAAACATCTTCATTGCCGAACACTGTGCTGTGTCAAATATTCTAGTTCGGTTCTAGGAATCAGTTGCTTTCCTACGAAGAAGGTTTAGTGCAGCAAGTTCAAACTTTTGTACTTAGTGTAGTCTAACAAGATGTACAACTTAGTAGTATCGCTTCATTTCTAAAGCAGTTTGTTTAGAAAACATACATCTTCATTGCCGAAAACTGTACAGTGTGAAATAAGTTAGTTCGGTTGTAGGAATAAGTTGCTTTCCTACGAAGAAGGTTTAGTGCAGCAACTTCAAACATTTCTAGTTGGTGTAATCTAAGAAGATGTACAAATTAGTAGTATCGCTTCATTTCTAAAGTTGTTTGTTTAGAAAACAAACATCTTCATTGCCAAACACTGTACTGTGTGAAATAAGCTATTTCGGTTCTGGGAATCATTTGCTTTCCTACGAAGAAGGTTTAGTGCAGCAACTTCAAACGTTCCTTGACTGTGAAGTCTAACAAGATGTACAACTTACTAGTTTCGCTTCATTTCTAAAGTAGTTTCTTTAGAAAACAAACATCTTCATTGCCGAACACTGTACTGTGTGAAATAAGCTAGTTCGGTTCTAGGAATCAGTTGCTTTCCTACGAAGAAGGTTTAGTGCAGCATGTTCAAACTTTTCTAGTTAGTGTAATCTAACAAGATGTACAACTTAGTAGTTTCAGTTCATTTCTAAAGCTGTTTCTTTAGGAAACAAACATCTTCATTACCGAACACTGTACTGTGTGAAATAAGTTTGTTTGGTTAGAGGAATCAGCAAGTTCAAACTTCCTTGTTTGTGTAAGAAGGATTAGTGCAGCAACTTCAAACATTTCTAGTTAGTGTAATCTAAGAAGATGTACAAATTAGTGGTATCGCTTCATTTCTAAAGTTGTTTGTTTAGAAAACAAACATCTTCATTGCCGAACACTGTACTGTGTGAAATAAGCTATTTCGGTTCTAGGAATCATTTGCTTTCCTACGAAGAAGGTTTAGTGCAGCAACTTCAAACCTTCCTTGATTGTGTAGTCTAACAAGGTCTACAACTTACTAGTTTCGCTTCATTCCTAAAGTAATTTCTTTAGAAAATAAACATCTTCATTGCCGAACACTGTAATGTGTGAAATAAGCTAGTTCGGTTCTAGGAATCGCTTGCTTTCCTACGAAGAAGGTTTAGTGCAGCAACTTCAAACATTTCTAGTTAGTGTAATCTAAGAAGATGTATAAATTAGTAGTATCGCTTCATTTCTAAAGTAGTTTGTTTAGAGAACAAACATCTTCATTGCCGAACACTGTACTGTGTGAAATAAGCTAGTTCCATTCTAGGGATCACTTGCTTTCCTACGAAGAAGGTTTAGTGCAGCAAGTTCAAACTTTTCTGGTTAGTGTAATCTAACAAGATGTACAACTTAGTAGTTTCACTTCATTTCTAAAGCAGTTTCTTTAGGAAACAAACATCTTCATTGCCGAACACTGTACTGTGTGAAATAAGTTAGTTCGGTTGTAGGAATCAGTTGCTCTCCTACAAAGAAGGTTAAGTGCAGCAACTTCAAACCCTCCTTGAATGTAAAGTCTAACAAGATATACAACTTACTAGTTTCGCTTCTTTTCTAAAGTAGTTTCTTTAGAAAACAAACATCTTCATTGCCGAACACTGTACTGTGTGAAATATTCTAGTTCGGTTCTAGGAATCAGTTGCTTTCCTACGAAGAAGGTTTAGTGCAGCAAGTTCAAGCTTTTCTACTTAGTGTAGTCTAACAAGATGTACAACTTAGTAGTATCGCTTCATTTCTAAAGCAGTTTGTTTAGAAAACATACATCTTCATTGCCGAAAACTGTACTGTGTGAAATAAGTTAGTTCAGTTGTAGGAGTCAGTTGCTTTCCTACGAAGAAGGTTTATTGCAGCAACTTCAAACATTTCTAGTTAGTGTAATCTAAGAAGATGTACAAATTAGTAGTATCGCTTCATTTCTAAAGTAGTTTTTTAGAAAACAAACATCTTCATTACCGAACACTGTACTGTGTGAAATAAGCTAGTTCGGTTCTAGGAATCAGTTGCTTTCCTACGAAGAAGGTTAAGTGCAGCAACTTCAAACCTTCCTTGTTTGTGTACTCTAAGAAGATGTACAACTTACTAGTTTCGCTTCATTTCTAAAGTAGTTTCTTTAGACAACAAACATGTGCATTGACGAACACTGTACTGTGTGAAATAAGCTAGTTCGGTCTAGGAATCAGTTGCTTTCCTACGAAGAAGGTTTAGTGCAGCAAGTTCAAACTTTTCTAGTTAGTGTAGTCTAACAAGATGTACAACTTAGTAGTATCGCTTCATTTCTAAAGCAGTTTCTTTAGGAAACAAACATCTTCATTGCCGAACACTGTACTGTGTGAAATAAGCTAGTTCGGTTCTAGGAATCAGTTGCTTTCCTACGAAGAAGGTTTAGTGCAGCAAGTTCAAACTTTTCTAGTTAGTGTAGTCTAACAAGATGTACAACTTAGTAGTTTCACTTCATTTCTAAAGCAGTTTGTTTAGAAAACATACATCTTCATTGCTGAAAACTGTACTGTGTGAAATAACTTAGTTCGGTTGTAGGAATCAGTTGCTCTCCTACGAAGAAGGTTTAGTGCAGCAACTTCAAACATTTCTAGTTAGTGTAATCTAAGAAGATGAATAAATTAGTAGTATCGCTTCATTTCTAAAGTAGTTTGTTTAGAAAACAAACTTCTTCATTGCCGAACACTGTACTGTGTGAAATAAGCTAGTTCGGTTCTAGGAATAAGGTGCTTTCCTACGAAGAAGGTTAAGTGCAGCAACTTCAAACCTTCCTTCTTTGTGTAGTCTAACAAGATGTACAACTTACTAGTTTCGCTTCATTTCTAAAGTAGTTTCTTTAGAAAACAAACATCTTCATTGCCGAACACTGTACTGTGTGAAATAAGCTAGTTGGGTTCTAGGAATCAGTTGCTTTCCTACGAAGAAGGTTTAGTGCAGCAAGTTCAAACTTTTCTAGTTAGTGTAGTCTAACAAGATGTACAACTTAGTAGTAACGCTTCATTTCTAAAGCAGTTTGTTTAGAAAACATACATCTTCATTGCCGAAAACTGTACTGTGTGAAATGAGTTAGTTCGGTTGTAGGAATCAGTTGCTTTCCTACGAAGAAGGTTTAGTGCAGCAACTTCAAACATTTCTAGTTAGTGTAATCTAAGAAGATGTACAAATTAGTAGTATCGCCTCATTTCTAAAGTAGTTTGTTTAGAAAACAGACATCTTCATTGCCGAACACTGTACTGTGTGAAATAAGCTAGTTTGGTTCTGGGAATCAGTTGCTTTCCTACGAAGAAGGTTTAGTGAAGTAAGTTCAAACTTTTCTAGTTAGTGTAATCTCACAAGATGTACAACTTCGTAGTTTCACTTCATTTCTAAAGCAGTTTCTTTAGAACACAAACATCTTCATTGCCGAACACTGTACTGTGTGAAATAAGCTAGTTCGGTTCTAGGAATCACGTGCTTTCCTACGAAGAAGGTTTAGTGCAGCAACTTCAAACATTTCTAGTTAGTGTAATCTAAGAAGATGTACAAATTAGTAGTATCGCTTCATTTCTAAAGTAGTTTGTTTAGAAAACAAACATCTTCATTGCCGAACACTGTACTGTGTGAAATAAGCTAGTTCGGTTCTAGGAATCAGTTGCTTTTCTATGAAGAAGGTTAAGTGCAGCAACTTCAAACCTTCCCTGTTTGTGTAGTCTAACAAGATGTACAACTTACTAGTTTCACTTCATTTCTAAAGTAGTTTCTTTAGAAAACAAACATCTTCATTGCCGAACACTGTACTGTGTGAAATAAGCTAGTTCGCTTCTAGGAATCAGTTGCTTTCCTACGAAGAAGGTTTAGTGCAGCAAGTTCAAACTTTTCTAGTTAGTGTAATCTAACAAGATGTACAACTTAGTAGTTTCACTTCATTTCTAAAGCAGTTTCTTTAGGAAACAAACATTCTCATTGCCTAACACTGTACTGTGTGAAATAAGTTAGTCCGGTTAGAGGAATCAGTTGCTTCCTATGAAGAAGGTTAAGTGTAGCAACTTCAAACCTTCCTTGTTTGTGTAGTCTAACAAGATGTACAACTTTCTAGTTTCGCTTCATTTCTAAAGTAGTTTCTTTAGAAAACAAACATCTTCATTGCAGAACACTGTAATGTGTGAAATAAGCTAGTTCGGTTCTAGGAATCACTTGCTTTCCCACGAAGGTTTAGTGCAGCAACTTCAAACATTTCTAGTTAGTGTAATCTAAGAAGATGTACAAATTAGTAGAATCAACTTCATTTCTA